>VZTG01008759.1:739519-771355 GCA_013397845.1 Melanocharis versteri | reverse complement strand
TAGAATGTCACAAAAAAGGCTTTTTTTTTTTTTTTTTTTTTACAAAGTAAAAGATCTGAAAGATTATCAGCAGAAATTATAGTTAGGAATACAGTAGAAAGTCCACAAGATAACATTTGAGGAAAAAGGCATCAATATTTTGTAAAAAAATCTTGAATGGGAAAAGAGGGAAAAGAGGATTCTTTGTAGGAAAGCTGAACAGGGCTCACAGTTCATGGATTTTTTCTGCTTGAAATACTCAGGTCATTGATATTAAGAATGGGTTCTGTGCCTCTTTGAGGAATTTCAGAGTTATACAGGTGCCAGTTCACCACACTGAGAAAGTCACTCTGATGACTTTGTCTTTCAGCAAAGTCACCAAGGCCCAAATGCTCTGCAGTGCTGCTCCTGAGGGTGCAGTGCAGCACTCGGAGCCTCTGGAGATAGCACTGGAAGGTGCATCTTTGCCAGTCCGGGTCACAGAGCACGAGGTAGTGCTGGGACTGATGCCACATTTCCTGAAACTGGTGTCAGAAAATGAAGGTATTGTTTTCATCTCAAACACAATTCAAGAATTAGACAATGGAACTCATACTGCTGTCAAAAAAAAAATTGGCTAAAGGTTAGGAAAATTTCTGGTGAGGACATTGTAAAGGGAACTGAAAATATATGTCTGCAAGTGAGAAGGAAAAATTCTACTCTTACTCCACGATTATGTGTAGAAAACACATCAGAGAGTTGTACCTCAGCTAATGCTCTATGACCTGTGACAATCTTGTAGTGCATTGACCCGTGTTTTTTGTAGTTGCATCACCAAGGAAATATTCACTGTATCCACAGAGGGCTGCAAACATTGTATCAGAGACCCAGCAAATCATTCATCACACTTCCAACAGGCCCATAAAAGGCACAGGTTCAAAAAGCTGAGTGACTCAATAATAACTGTTTGCTGTTGGATTCACCTCATCATCCTCTTTTTATTTACAGTTACATAAGGTTTACTTTGATCAAGTAAATTGAAGGGTTACCAGCTTTCTGCTAGCACTGTTAAATGTTTCAGAAAGTACCCAAATCACAGGAGTTTTATAATGCCATGGCAGTTAACACATTCTCCAATACAGTGCTTTCCTTTACACACCAGGGCATAATGGCTCAGCTGTAGAGCTTGAATTCGGACTGAGGAATTTGACTTTCCAACCTTTTCTTCATCTTCCCTGTGGATGCCAAGCTGCTTGGCTTGCCAGGCCACATCCTACATCTCTAACAAATGTGGGAAATGTGTGTAGTGCTCAAATTCCACGCTCCCAGCCTGGAAACCACTTGGTTACACGGCATAAGAGATTTTCTTGGAGCTCAGGTACTGATAGTGGAGTTCTGTTCTTGTATTTCTCTCCTGGGCTGTTGTCTGATGTAGTCACTTGCAATGTGCCTGCGGCCCTGGCACACTTTTTACTGGAAGTCAAATTTCACAAATTCCAAATCCATCTGAACCTTTACCTTCTTTTATGTTTTTTCATCAAATAGGGAGGGCTATTATAGAGTATGTGTCCCATGTCACAATGAGAAAATAAATTTCACGCTGTTCTTAGAAACAGGTAACTACAATGGGGGAGAATAACATTCAAAAGTCTGTCAACTGTGTGATTCTGAAAGGGAAATTAGAAAAAAAAGTACTAAAAAACTAGATATATATCCTTCTATTTAGCATTAAGACACTCAAGAAGAACAATAATGGTCAGTCTTAACCAAATTTCTACAAGGAATCTCTTTGCAGAATATTCCATACACACATTCACACCATGTTTCTTAAAAATAAACAAGTGAAAAGTAAAAAATGCAACTGCCAAAGGAAGGTTATTTATGTCCAAACTGTACCAGAGAAATTAGTCAAGGGCAATTCATGCATGTGAAAATATGATTTCTAACACTGCCAAGGTCGATAAGACCTTAGGGAGTAAATGCTGACCACATAAATCAAAGATGCCTAGAGGCAGTTTTGAAGATGAGTGGCGAGGCTTTAATAGTTTTAAAAAGCCTGTTAATAGTCCAAATGAATCAGCAATGATACAAGGAGAGCAAATAACTTGTTTATGAAAGGAACAAACCATGCTTGACGCCCTTCTGTGCATTGGATTGCCCAAACCCAGAATCATGTGATTCTCTCCTATATTTCAGAAGGATATGAATATTTCTCAAAACTGAAAAATATATGAAGATGCACCAATCTAAATTAATCCAAAATGCCAAATTAGTTTGCTTGCAAAAATATTTTAAGAAAAAGACAACTTCAGTGACCAAAGTACTTCATAGGAACATTTCCTATTTTGCCAATATGTCTAAAGAGAAATGCATTTTATCTGAAAATGCAAACTGGATAGCAAGCTTTTTTGTTTGTTTGTTTTAGTTTGCTGGTTTTGTTCTGTTTGTTTTTTGACAATTTCCCCATGGTAGGTGAACAAAAAGCAAGTAACTTTTTTCCCCCTCTAAAACAGAAAATTGACAATTTTTCATTTTGAGCCACTGAACTAAAGAGTACTTCTAGCTGGCTCCCCACAGTCCTTTGGTGCCACTGTAATATCTAAACATCTCCTGTTTCAGGTTGCCTTTCCAAAACATTGTGTAAGTTAGAGCATACTCATTTCCCACACAGCTCAGATATCTGGGATACATATCTAGTGTGATACGTGAAGATATCTGAAATCAAAGAGAACTTTAAAACAATCTTTTAAAGGAACTCAGTTTGCACTATTAAAAATAGCTTGAATTACTAACAGGATGGGTTTGTGTCTGAGCCAGACCCTTCTAAACCTTAAACAAAGATGAATTCAGAATAGATTTGGCAATTAGAACTCACTGTGTATTTATTCATTTCTATTAATAATTAATAGTTGGGTTTTGAACATTCCTGTATTGTACCATTATCTCATATTTTAGAAAATATAATCCATGACAGCATCCTGATTTTACCACTAAAGATATTTAAACCATTTTTTATGTTGCTTCTGTGAAGGTAAACTGTTAAGTTACCACAACCCCTTTCAGCACAAACTCTTCACTGTCTCATGCTCCTATTAACAAATTCCATGGCTATTCCAAACTATTCATCTTCTCTTCCTGGACACTGCTGTTTAATAGCTCTGCCACCCTGATATCAGGAAAAAATAAAAGGTTGACTAGACATGCAGATTCCTCTGATTAAGGGATAGGATAATTAATCTGGCACATTCAAAACTTCAGCATGAGCAAGCAGCTAAAGTCAGAATAGTGAGACCAGAAGGATGCTGTGGAGGCAAATGAAAGCAGATACTTCTGGGTCAGTTGAATGCAGGCAGAAGACTGTAACCTGAAGTCTTGCAGCCAATTAAAATTTGTGGTCGAAGGGAGCAGGAGGAAAAGAAAGAAGGCAAAGAGGGAAGCCATCAGCCAAACGTGCAGAACTGCTGCTTTCTGCTTCACACAGTTATGGCTCCAGGCAGGAACTGGGTAGATGGCTGTGGAGTGGGTTTATCTGAGAAGCAGCAGGACAAGTCTCATTGCTAATCTTGATGTCAGAGACACTTGTGTTTCTGCATCAATCCTTCCTATCTTTTTGGCTTTTTAAATTTCTGTGTTTTCATTCATTTCCTCTATTCCTTAGTCTCAGAACCATTCTGGAGTCAGAGTCTGGAGAATTTGATTCAAATTTCCAGAGTGAAAGAATATTTGGTTTCACATAAGCACAATTTGATCAGCAAGGGTGGCAGTGATGAAAAACGAAGTGCCATAGTTCCCTAGGTTTTTCCTGCACAGACGTGCACTGATTCCTATTCATATTAGACAATGAATTGAGCTTAATAAAGAGGAGGTTTTCAGAGTCCTCTCACTCTGGAGACGGTGAGAGTGTTGAATAAACTGCATGGAAAATACAGATAGAAGATACAGTAAGACCCCATCACACTTACAGCAGTCACTGGTTATCCTGGTAAATACCTCACTGAGGAACACGTGGAAAGCCCACAGTCACAGCTGTCCAAGAATTCTGGAGGCTCTTGAGACTAGACCTGTGCACAGTTGTTTCCTTGCATTAAATTTCGCCCTTCCTCTTTTCCTCACTGCAGAGAAGGAAAAGAAGCTAAAACATGAGTCCTCCTCCTTGAGATGAGTTGGTAAAGATCAAACAGTATTTTCATGAAGTTTCCAGTGAAATTTTGCCAGAGGACAAAGGGCTGTATGGGCCAAGAAAAACCAGAAGCTCTACAAGTGTAGGAGGACTGTGTTTGTTGGCTGAGTTTGAGAATAAATTGAAGTCAAACTAAAGAGCCAACAGCAGCTGTATCTCAATTTTTTATTTTTTGTTTTAAATCCCAGCACAGCATGCAAATAATTTGTTATGGACTTGAACTGGAGAAGCCAAGTATATAGTATTGTGAAACTGAAATCCAAAAATATAGTATTTCAGGTTAGGAGACCTGTAGCTGGTAAGCCCAAACCACTCCTTGCATTCAATTTTCTGGCTTTGTCACAAGCTCTGTTGCTTCCTGATATATTTAACTAAAATATGCAGGTATTGCCTCACTTGCACCTTTTTTTGCTTTTTCCAATGCCTATGAGCATGTGCATAATGCTTTAGAACACCACCAGACTTTAGTACCAGCAAAATCACTTTCTGGGTTTTTTTGTTGTTGTTTAATAGAGTGCGATGAACATTTCTGTCTGTGGATGCATCTGGAGTTGCTGGAACACTTTGACTCACATTCCCAACATATTCTCATAAAACTGATCAGCTGCTCGAAGACAAAAACGCCACTGCTCCCTCCCTGCACACATCATTTTGAGAGATAGAGGGAAGTAAAAATTATATAAAAATAATATATAACTTATTGAGACGAAGAGCAGCACACTTTCTTGAGCCACTCTGTAGCTCTAGGAGTTGAGTGTGGTGCTTTCCCTTGCACTCTTTCCTGATCTCTCATATCCACAGTTTTGATAGGCTTTCCCACAGGGCATGCAAGGATCACACTGCTCTCCACGTATCCATTGGAAGCTCAGATGGGGCATCTTCTTAGGAGAGATTTTTTTTCAATCTGACATCAATTCCTTAGCATGGTAGCACTGCCCCACCTGCCAAATGGCTGGGAAAATTCACAGTATCTTTGATGAGAGTTAAACAAAGTGCAGATTTGATTGCCCAAAGAAATGGGCAGAAATAAAGGTATTTTCAAAGCATATTTATTGTTATGGTAGCTGATCTGAACTGTTTCAGAGTCACTTTTGGCCAAGTTCAGGATTTACACAAGGAGAAAGAACAAGTAAAAGTGTAATAGCCTGTATGTTGTTTTCTTTTTTTTTTTTTTTTTTGGACCAAAGTGTCATAAAATATTGTATTTTATAGGTAGGAGTAATAAAACCAAAGGAGCATGGCCAATTAAAATGTACATTATTTTAAGAGATAAAAGGCAGATCAATTAAGATGATGTTTCAACCCATCTATGGTACTTTATATTATCTGAAATTCTGTCCCTAAATATTAAAACAGCAGTCTTGACACTTCCTTTCCCCCTCACAATTTTAGACATTAAAGACACTTTGCAGTTAACAGCACAGAGTAAGTGAAACTCTGCTTTATGCTGCTTCTGGGTGATAGCACAGCTATCGTCTGCACCAAAATAACTGCACAATTGTGTGGGTTTTCTAAAAGACAGAGTGAAGAATAACAACCTAACTATAAGCACAAAGGCAATTTCAGCTAAGTAAAATACAATTACACCAGCTAGAATTTCTTTTGGACATGATTAGTAACAAACACTCCTTGTCCTATGAAAATGCGCCAGGAAATTTTAATTGACTGCAAGCATCCAAGGCTGCCATTAAACACATCATCTGAAAGATTAATGCTTTTGGCCCACACTTAACTACCATGTAACCTGCTTTATGGCTTACAAGATGGAATGATTTTGTTTTACATGACAGTTATTGGGCCTAATTCTGCTCACAGTTTTGCCAGTGACAATTTTGGAGCAAGTCCATTAAAGTCAATGGCTCTACAAAATAAGAGTAAAATTAGACTCAGGCCCACCATGTAATTTAATAATAACTATTATTACAAGTTAGGCCAGATTCTGCTGTTCCAATTGTTAGCAAGTGACCAAGCACCAGATATCACATTCTTCTAAGATAAAAGGTGCCTGCATTAAGACTTGGCCCTTCCACAGACACCCAGGCTCCCAAACTCCCAAACCTCCTCTGACATGACACAGTGTGATGAGACCACTGCAGGCATGAACATTCCCCAGCACTTTGGGAGGACCCCATCGTGAAAATGCAGAAGAAAAGTGAGGAATTCAGAAAGGGAAATTTTTATTATAATAATATTTGCTAGCAAATCAAGTCAGAATTATGAATTACCTTTTTTAACATCAAAAGTTTGAGTCACTGTTGTTCTAAAACCAGTAATTTTAATATATACGCAATATGGAGGCTTTTGAACAAAACTAGATATACAGTTTATTCACAAACTGTGCTGTAGAGATTGAGACCCACACTAGGTCACTGCACAAGCCACTGTACCTAGCAGAGCTCTGGGCCAGAGACAGTGGGAGAAGACAGGAAGTAGAAAGGGAGTAAGTTGCTGTATCAAGACAGACACACAGGGATTTCTTCCCCTGCTTAAGAAATGAGCCAAATTATTATTACTTTCTTGGGAAAATCACATTCTGAACAAACACAAGTGACTCTTATCCTCTCGCTTTTGTTTCTGGTGTTCCATTACCACATACTGCTCATCGCTGGAGTTTTTAAATTGTAAACTGTTGCTAACCAGCAGCTTTACAAGGACCACACGTGTATGAAAAGCAGTGCTTCTTTCTCAGGTCCACTGACAACCAGCTGGCTTGGAAAAGTAGGTTTCTATCTATTACAGCACATGTACAGGTTGATAGCTTTCAAATGATTCCATTTATGTTAGAACTGGCAAAGCGATATTCTATTATTTCATTGAAAATAAAATGTATTGAGACATTTCATGCTGTTTTCCATCTTCCTTCTGTTTTAATATTACTTTAACTGTGATTTGTGCTATCTAACAACTAAAAGTTATCCAAAATAATTGTTGTACGTTACATCCATTGCATTAAAGATGGTCTGTGTTTATAAAACAAGATTGCTTTATGAATAAAATACACTGAGAGAATAGAGCTGTCTCAACAGCAATTGTGTCAGGTAAAAATACAGTGATATAGCTTGAATTTCTACACTTCAGTGCATCTCTTGAGGGCGTGAAATGCTTAATAGATGGTAGCATGCATTATTCTCCAAATCTTCTTTTATATGCCTATTTCAAATATTTGATTATTGCCTGGCTAATAATAGGTGCTTCGTCAGTTGAAGAACAGACCAGGGAAGAGAGTATAAATTGTAGCATGCAATTGTTCACTGACTGCCACTGAAAATGTGTAGCTCCTGCCATATGACAACCTTCCTCTGCAGCCACTGCTTCATGGAACAGCAATGAAAGCTCTGGGAAATTGGGAAAAACTCACCCAGAGACCAATCCCACCCCATTAAATTTTTAAGTGCATAGAATGCTCCAGAGGACAGAAAAGCCCACCTGGGGCCAGTGAAAACACATCACAGCAGTGGCTGATTTATTGGCGCCAGGAGCTGGGTGGTGAAAAGGCTGTGAACCTTCCAGCTCCACAGCACTGCCTGGCGCTGCTCCTTCCCTCCTTCCTCGAGCTCCTTCACCTTGGCCACCCCAGAAACCTCACGCAGACATGTTTCAATTCCATCCTACACTGAAGATGTACAGAACTGCATCTGAATTGAATCTGGAAGAGGCCAAGGAGACTGGTAGCCAAAACCCATTTCTGCGGCTGGGTTATGAAGGAGAGTCCTGAGAGCAGGGCAGTTTTGTGATGCAGAGCAGTGAGGGGCTTCTGAGCCAACCACAAATAGATGAGTGCGTTGCAGAAACAAAGGGACTGAAAAAAACCCTAAAAGCTGCCCAGAAAAGAGCAAGATATGAAGGAACTGAAGCAAAAAGTTACTCTTGGAGTCTGAAGCTTTTACCTTTCTGCATATTCAGCGACAGTCTTCGAGGGAAAGATAAATGGATAATGTGGCTTTTGAATTGCAAAATAAATGGCTCATCCCTGAGGCTCCAAAAATTTTAATGAAGTGATTGGAGATGGACAGTAAGTAACACAAAAGGAAGCATTTCAACTACCCTTCTTCCTCTCTAGTGTCAACAGATACCTCAGAGCGAGACTGGAAGCCCCGCTAGCACCTCTGGCCTCAGTGATAAAGACTGCACAGGTTTTTGGGGATGGAAGAAA
Source organism: Melanocharis versteri (assembly GCA_013397845.1). NCBI lineage: Eukaryota > Metazoa > Chordata > Aves > Passeriformes > Melanocharitidae > Melanocharis > Melanocharis versteri. Next base: position 763,064 of record VZTG01008759.1, on the reverse strand, counting down.
ATGTGGCTTTACTTCTCCCAGTGCCAGCCCACAGGCTTGCCATGCTCAAACCACCCTGCCCCATTGCTTGCTGCCCCCACGCAGTGCACTCACAAATTACTGAGGGCCATTCTGCAATAAGCCAGTTCTGTTATCCAACCCTTTAACACTCAGAGAAGCCTTTTTATCCAGCAACAACATAAAAGGGAAGGTGCCAACAGATCCAAATGGGCTCTGGAATGATTTATTCATCCTAGGCTTCTAAGCCCCTTTTCCTCAGCATTAATACTAAGATTAATGTGTCCCATCAGTGCGCTGCCAACAGGAACTTTAATAAAAGCAAGAACAACTAGTTGGCCTGGCTTGCTTTCTGCTTAAGGTTAGGACATAATAAAAACAGCAGCCTACAAAGACTTTCCCTTTAATTTACTTATTACTTTACAAAATGAAAATAATTTCGTTCAATTTGAATAAAACACACAGATTACAGGAATATAGGCACGTACACCATTGCCTAAAGTCAGGCATTAGTCAATTTTTAAAAGGATAGGTGTAATATATCTGCATATTTTAAAAGCGCATATGCATCTTAAAACTTTCTAATAACTTAATGTAGTCAGGTATATTTGAACCAAAGCACACAATACACAATAATTATGAAAGATGCCAGATCCATAGTGACAATAACAGAAATCCACAGACTACATGACAGACGTGATGCATCTACAAACTAACATTAAAGAATTTATTAGACATGAAGGAATAATTGTTTATGTAAGTATTGTCAAAACTGTGCCCCTTCTAAATCTGTTTATCCCCACCTATTGCCAGGGACAACACAAGTGTACTATGATGATGGTCTCAGCCCTTAAATCTCCAACAGCCAACAATTCACAACAACCTGGGCTAGATTTTGCTTAGGATGACTTTGTGCTTAAGAACACCCTAGATCCTCAAATCTCCAGTTTCAAGATTCAAGCCCAAAGTATGTCCAGAATAGCTTGAAGAATACCTAATGAACGCTACTTGAAAATATAACAAATTAAAAAAACAACCCAAACCTCTGTTCTAGGAGCTGCTGAGACAGTTTAGTGACATTCTAACAAACTGCTGTGTAAGAAAATCACCTAAATGGACTGTGACTGATGCTGCAGACTGGGTATTGCATATCTGAATGCATAAAGTGTATCCTTTTGGCAACTGCAAAGCTGCCTGAGCCATTTAACAGTAAGCTTTCAAATTAAATCCCAATCACGTTGCTATACCGCAAAATGTATCCATTTCTACCTGAGAGGTGTTTTAAGTTCCTTTTCCTGTGGTCACCAATCTTCCTACCTTCTTTGGTGGAAAAAGTACGAATGGGTGCTCCCACACTTCTCTTTTCTTCCTCCCCATCCCCGGTTGTACCGATTGCTCACCTGGCTCAGGCACAGAAGCTGCAGAATTTCTGGGTGGTGGTGATGGGTGAGTGGAGCAGGAACTTCATTTCCCCGTAAAAGGCAGAGGTCGCTCCACTGAAAGAACAGAAAGGCCTTTTATTCCTATAAGGAAAAGCAGAGGAAAAAGCTCTTCACAGTGATGAAAAATATTTTATTTGAATCCTGGGAAGAACTTGTTCTTCTTACACTGGAGAATGGTCTATTCATAGCACAAGTTGAATAGCATGTAGCTTTTCAAATGTCCACAACTGGCAAAAAGGATAAATTTTATCATTTATTTTTATTTTTAGAAGGTATCTTATGATCCCAGTATGTATGCCAGACAAAGATATTTCATGTTATTCCATTCAAATGAAGAATTTAAAAATTTTTAATCATCTAATGCACTCAGCTTTTGAACTTCACCTATATGGCCATTTTCACAACAATAATGCAGTGTTGCCTCAAATTTTTAATGATTACATATGCACTCTTACGAAAAGGAAATTTCTGGCAAGAAGAAAACCCTGGGAATGTAAATTATATCTAAAGGTCTTTTCACTTTTTTCGTTTCATGAAATGTCTTACAATCATTTTGAAAATTCTCAAATGTTTTCTAGAAATACAGGGATTGTAATCCTTTAATTGCCAATGATTTGTCACTGCAAAAGGCAAATGCTTGGAAAAAAAATATCATACAATATTTGCTGGTAATGTAAGTGAAATGTTCTATGTGTAGAGTTTTACTAGAAGCACTACATAAATCAGTCAACAATGTAGAAATTGAGAACTGTAAAAAGTAAAATTGACATTTAGCACAGAGTAGTTGCAAAATTACAAATGTGTAATTATATAATTTCTTTAATCAAGGGACACAAGCAATATCACAGGACATATCTCACCTAACCACAGGGGTACAGATTTGGTTAGGAATACCTACATTTAAAGCCAGAGTTCTCCCTTTATGCAGTGTTTAGTGAATACCAGCAAAATGGAAATTCAGAATGTCAGAGTCAGAACAAAAATTCCCTGCATACGAATTGTCAAGCTTTTCAGTATAAGCTTTACATTTTGTGAAGACTACCACTATTAAGCTAAATTTTAACTAATTTACCTAATTTTACTAATTAATAAATAGTGGCAGACATACTATTGCTGATTTTAACCTGACAAAACCAATTTTTTTTTTTAAATTAAGAAAGATGATTTTGTCTCTTACAAAAAGTTGAAATGAGAGGTAGACCCCTTGAGCCCCAGTGAAATGATTTAATCCAGCTTCTGCACTGAGCTTGGAAAGAACACAGATAAATGGCTTGAGGAATCAACCTACCTCTAAATCTGATTTTACCAGCTGAAACTACAACCAACAGTTTCGTGTTAAATCCTGTGCTCATCTGTATTTGAAATAGTGGTAGACCAAAATCTGGCATTTTCTAGTGAAAGGTGAATGGCCTGCCTCCCCCTTCCTGCACTGAGCTGTTTTCTGTTACAAGTTAATTCGGTTTTGTTGGAAAGAAAAAAAAAATGCCATCCACAAGTCCTACTTTATTTCCATACAATCTTCATGTCTTCATTTTACCATGGCTGTCCTTTTGCTCATTTGCATTCCCTGTCTCATGCTGCCTTTGAACAACCACTGAAGACAATTTGTCCCAGTTGAATACCCCAGATTTTGAGAAAGTCTGATGATGGATCCGAATATGCTGAAACAAATCACCACTGTAAAGACTCCGAGGTATGCAACAATCCAGCCTGGGAAGCCTTACAGTGTGAGCCCCCTTGAGCTTGAGAGCTGGGAGCAGAACGAGCTTGGCACCGACAGGATTATTTCATTTTTGGAGAGGAGATCATGCAGGCCTCTACCCAGGGTAAGGGGGAGCCCTACAATTATTTTTTTCTGAACTATTTAAACCATTTCTAATTAATTATGATGGTTTCAGCTAAAACTTTCCAGATGAACAGTTCAAGCTGGACCCAACACTGAACAATCATTGTGTTACTGAAGTGCTCTGGTGTATTCCAAGTCCAAACTTTTTGATTCAATGAAAATACCAAAAAATGAGCAGCATATGTTATCTCAATCCAGGATATTTATAAAACTCAGCTATCTTGTGATTGTGTTGCTTCTTTAGCAGGATAAAAATTCCTTTTCACCCCCTTCACTTTTGCAAAATTCCCCCATGCTGCGTCTTAAAAATGTCAGACATACTTTACTGTTTCCAAATAAACACATCATTTTTGGCAGAATTAGTAGACAAGAAAGGTAGGGGCATTGTTGTTATAGGAGTTCATATAAAAAGCAAATTTTAATGTTTTAAAATTTAAGACTTTCCTAAAGTTTTAAAATACATCCTCCCTGACTCCATCTGTACTATTGTCAAAAGCATTATATAGTGTCCCTTTGGAAAAGTAAATCTGATTAATTAGGATCACTCTCCATTGTAGAATTCAACAGCTATATCAACAGCCATAGATTTTTCTTAACACATATTCTAAGTGTGTTTTTAGCATTGTTAAAATCTAAAATTATTTAATTTTTGAACTGTTGTGTTCTGTGCAGTTTGCAAAGTTCATCAAGTGAACAGAATTTTTCTTACAGTGTTCTAGAATGATACTGAAACACACTTTTTCTTCAGAATTGCTCTAGCACTGTATACAAAAGCAGGATTGCTTTTAAGTCAAAGTTCTGCACATAAAGGAAAAGACAGAAGAAAAAACTCAAAGCAACTGAGGATGTGAAAATGGCAGAAACAGTTTCTGCTGCGGTACTGTAGTTCAATAGGAAGCTTGTATCATTTGTGATATCAATGGCATTAAAAAAAAGCTGCTTTCAGAGCTGTCTAGCGAGTCTATGGCAATTTCAGCTGCAGTTCCTCGGCAGAAAACCATCACTGCCTGGTAACAGCACCTGGATATTGACTCTGTCACGGCGCTTTAGATTTTGTGAAGGAAGGTAAGCAGCTGGAGGCCGCTGCCCACAGAAATCCGCACATCTCACAGAAATTACTGCCTTGAAGGCACTATTCTTCCATATCTTTGCTGCTTGCAGTTCACAGACAAATAAAGCAGGACTGCAGCTCTTAACCAGCAGCAAGGAAGCCTCTCTGGAAGGGATTCACATCACCAGCTCCTCCTGGTGCCAGCTATCAGCCCAAAGGAACAGCTTGTCCTGCCTGCACTGCACCAGCTCCGTGCTGGAATCGCAAAGGCTGCAGTTTTTAGCTCTGGAAATCTAACACCTTTCTTTAATATTCACTTCATAAAAACAATTTCAGAAGTCCCCTGGCACTCTGCGCAATTTCAGCTAACACGTAGTTCCATTAAAAAGTAAGAGAGCAAAAGTGTATGTTTACTTCCATATTAATACCCGCAGAAATTCTTGCAAAAGAATAAATCAGAAAAAAATAAAGAAGCAAACCCTCCCAATGTTTATTTGCTTGTAACAAAAAAAGCAGGATTTCAACATTCACCAGAGCAACCATAAATAACATGGCCATTTTTAATTTGGCCTCCAATATCTGACCAACCTTGATTTATCCACAGACAAAACCAAGCATCTCTAATTTGCTAACCAATCACTGCAATTCTTTTCTTACCAACCAATAATTCTGCCATCTCTAATTTACCAATAAATAATTCTGCACTCTCAAATTTACTAACCGATAATGTGACCAATTTGCTGACCAATGATTGTGTCAACTGGTAATAGTGCCCCTAGCAAACAGTAATTTGCCAAGCAATATTTGGACCTTTTCCCCCCCAGCAATAAAGAACTGTAGTGGTCTTTGATTCAGTATCTACTGCATTGCTCTGAAACTGCCTAACGTCAATAGTGAGATTTTTGCACAAAGTATTTGCTTTCTGAGGGGATATTTGTTTACATGGACTGCTTAAAAATTGCACGGATATCTCTTAAATGTCCGTGAACCAGAATATTGTTTTCTCTTCTAGGAATATTAGCATTTGAGGGAAGCCTGTTTTTCTGTTTGCAGTACTCCAGGGCATATTGCTAACTCCCCTGTAAGTCCCGTTGTCATCACGCTGGGATCTGGCGACAGCTCCGCAGCGCTTGGACAGCGTGCATTGGTGCAGCAGTGACACTGCTGGCCAGCTCTGTCACCCTGCTGACCTTACCACCCAAGTTGATCCTGTCTGGGCAGACATTTGAGCAGAAAGAGTTCATATATAAAGCCTTGTGATTGATTTGTCTTTCCTAATTTCTACGTCCCTTTGGCTTGCGTGAAAAACCGGGTCTTGAATTATTGGTTCCTCTAAACAATAATAACGGCATTTTGAAGTCATGTAGTAACTTCTGCAATCAATTTTACCTCCAAGAAATGTTACCATTTCTGTGTAATTTTACTAGTTCATATTAAAGTCATTAGCTAACACAACATTAGCTCAGTGAGCAACCACTCTAACACCATTTTACAAGGCAAGTCTACAGAGACCACGGGCATAGCACGAGGGACCATCAGCGCTGAAATCAGTAAAAAATTTCTGAAATCCAAGTCACCATCTCAGAAGGCTACAGAAAATAAAATATTGCAAAACTATTCAACAGAATACAAAGACAGGCATGGAGTTTAGGCTCAGATCTATGCAAAATACAGTAACAGCACCAGCTTGCTACGTATTATTCCTTATGACGAACCTTCTAATAAAGTTTACAGATTAATTTATTGCATATTCCAGGAAAGGATTCAGAGAAACATTTATTCCAAAACAGAACCCGATTTTGAAATTTCTAGTTTTTACAAGGGAAAAAAAAACCCCAATTGCCGTAGACTGGAAGCACATTCTAAAACTGCACAGCTAGTCCTCTTCTTTATCCTTTTCTTTCCCATCTTGTGGAATAAACACAGCCTAAGCAGCACTACTGCTTCTCACTCTTTTCTTCCTGAAGTATCCTGGGTTTCTTGAAAGCAGAGGCAGAAATGCCATTCTGGGTGGCTATTCCTTTAGAGGAGGTTGTGAATAGGGAGAGTTAGCCAAGAAGGAAAGGGAGTTGGCCAAGAAGGCAGGAATTCTCAGACGCCCAGAGGTTTGGTATGTTTAATGTTCTCTCAGTGTTGGAGGAACAAGCATAATACAACTGAAGTTGTACCAAAGCTTATTTTTGAACCTAGATATGTGACAAAAATAAAATACAAAAACTCACTATAAGGATAAAAAACAACTCTGATGATAGCTTCAGTCATGCTTGTGGTAAAGATTTCAAGTAGCCATAACATTAGAGGGTTTTCCACAAAAATATTTGGTTTACAAGCTTGGACTTGTTAAGTTTTCAGCAACAAGCATTTCATTAATCAGTGATGGAAATATTAACTCGAATACAAAAAGCAGCACTGTCTAGCTGGAGAGCCTGAAAAGTAGGTGTGATGAGGCAAAGGCACCTAGAATGTGTTTGTGTGCATCTCATCCTCATTTAAAGCAGAAGAGGCTAGGAAAACGTCGTAAGTAGGAGATGGAACTTGCTGAGGCACAGTGAATGTGAAAGCAGAGGCACAAGATGTAAGTCAGGAAGGAAAGTGGCAGAAAGCAGGAATATGCCTACACCTTGAAAGATGAAACAAATCTCTAGATGTGTAGAGCTGCCTGTTTTTCATTTCAGGTGAAAGTGGGCATGAGAGGAGAAAAATGTACCTGTTCAGGAGCTCCTCAGTTTGTTTTACAGTAAGCACATGAGTACATCCACAGGGTTACAGGGGAGAGTACAAAGAGAAGCATCAAAGCGTAAAACACATTAAAAATATATGGTATAACTATAATGTTTTACTCTGGGAGGGAGCAGGAGGATTGATGCAGGTGGGAAGACGGTTTTGTCTTGTCTGGTTAAATTTTCTACATTAGAGTACTATTGATTTTCCTAAGTATATAGGATACTGTATATACCCCATTCTGCTACCCTTACACAGGTTAATTCTTTTATCCATTTCAAATGCGGTCAATCAATAACAGTGATCAGGTAGGTTGTGAAATTGCCTGGAAAACACATCCACAAAGTAAACCCAATACATTGGCCTGTCTATGTGACTTAAAGCTTAGCACAGCATTGAAAATCACTAATGGAACACTGTGCAGTTTGTTCATGCTACAAGCAGTCAGGAATCATGCATAATGTAATAGTGCATCTGCTAACAGCAGCTCACACAAGCTAATTTAATCTTGTTTTACACTAGACACAAGGAATTAATCTTTAAAGCTGCTCCCGTGATTCTCTTTGGCCCTTAAAATATCGAGGGTCTTTCCACCTCCTCATTTACAATACTGTAAAGGGATGCATTTCAGTTATCATCAAGTATTTACACTTCATCTACATTAGCTGGAAAATGGATGCAACTCTATAATTTATCAGTCTTAAAAAGCACATTGCTGGCCCAGTCCGGAAGCTGTGTTTTGTGTTGTCACATCTGAAACCAGTATTAAGTCTCAGACTCTACTGTGGAAGTTAGATCTCCTAAATAATTAATATTTGAAAATAAATAAATTACCTTTTTTTTTTTTAAATTTCTCGATTTTCACAGAATCACAGAATCTGCTGAGTTGGAAGGGACCCACAAGGAACTCCAAGCCCAACTCCTGGCCCTGCACAGGACTGTCCCCAAGAGTCACAGCACGTGCCTGACAACCCCCAGGACATTCTTGGCCCTCCTGGCTGCCAGGACACACCTTGGCTGCTTAAATTACACAGACTGTCTCACAGCTTACCTTTATTATTATTATTATTATTATTGTCTCAAGTACTTGTATTGCTACAGTGCTATTGGGTGTGCTACTGTGCAAACACTGAAAAAGACAGTCTTCACCCACAATAACTGACCATCCCAGTATAAAAAAAGATCCAGACAGATTGGAGAGTAGTCAAAGAACAAAACAAAAACACTATTGATGAGAAAGACAAGAAATAAAATACTCATATATAATAAACTTGACTTTGGCAAGATTTCAGGCTGGAAGCTTGATAATCAATTTTTGGACCTAAAGCCAAGGAGAAATTTTAGCAGGGCTTTGTAAGACAACAATGAAGTACTTCTGCAAATGTCCATGGCAAGCTCCTCGTAAGCATAAGGAGGGCTGACAGGAGAGAAATGCTCACAGGAAGAAGTAACAAGTGGGAGGTGGAAACTGGGCACTCATTACTCATCGAGATTAGTGAGGCATATGATATCTTGATATTGAGAGCAGGATGATAGATAACAGGAAAGGAAAGAGTGAACATGAAAACAAGTATTTTACTACAAGTGTGATGGAGCTAATGGAAGAAAAACAAGGGAGGAGGGAAAGAAATAGTCTGGGTAAACAGCCTTTCCAAAAGGTTTCTGATCATGCGCAAGTGAAACAATATTCTATTTCAAGCAATAAATTAAAGGAGGATGATGAGAATCTGAACAAGATTATGCTGCAGATGGGATAGGATAGACTCTCTTTCAGAAATGGTTTTCCAAAATAATAAGCAGGACCAAGACATGGCCTAGACATCAAACAAAACAACTCTCATGCAGCGTGTGCGAGGAGGAAGCAGATTTTTCAGGAAGGAGAAAGCAAGCAGGAAAGGCAAAAAGGTAGTTTCAGTTTTTCTTGCAGAAACATGAACTCCAGCAGGATTTTGAGTAGTAAGGTGGTCTGTACTGTTGTCATAGGCTCCAAAAAAAAATCAGAACTAAAAAGAAATACATTATGAAAGTCATGTGCTTGCATTTCTGGTAAAATTTGATATTGATCTGTAGGTAACAAGCAACAAACATGAGTTTGCTTGATTACTCAGATCTAGAATGGAGGAAAACACTGTGCTTTTGTGGCTCATTAGACTGGTGGGAATAGTGGAGTTTTAGCCCAATGCCAATCTTCCACAATTTTCAATTCCAATTTCAGATTCAAGCCAGCCTTTCAAACCCACTTGGAACCTTCAGGTTTTATTCTGCCTCTTAAGAAACAAAAATATTCCCCAGATCTTCTGGAAAACTATAAATTGAAGTCCTTTGAAGCCTGTTTAAGACTGCTTCAGAGGTTGGTGAAGTGTTGCAGTTGGAGCATTCACTAAGGACTGTTCATAAAATACCTCTCTCTGCTTAAGCTTTACATTTAAACAAGCCTCATGAGATTCAAACCTAAGTATCTCCTGCTCTGATTTATAGTAAATGTTTAAGGGACAAACAAGAAAAAGCAGAGAATCTGATAAAGACAATCCTTAAACAGATACAAACTAATAATCAGAGAAAGAGACCATTCAGTTTACTTCTTGTTAGCATGCACTGATAGTATTTCTTCAAACAGTTTCTGAATATTTGGAAATGGCTCTGACCTTAAAATGTACAATCCAATGATAGTCAAGTAGTCAAGTAGTAGTGGAAAAAGAATAACAATAATAAAATTATAAAATTTACACATGTCAACTTGATTCACAATAAGCACAGAAGATCTTTGAAAGGGTCTTAAATGTCAACAGGGTGTTATGAATGAAAGAACAGAATAAACATCCACTGTGTTACAGAGTACGTGAAAAACTGCATGGAAAATAGAAATCAGGTTTGATTTAGGATTACGAACCCGTAAATTCACTTGCACTTCTTATATGTTAAGCCTGTCTCATACAGTACTTATTATTATTTCAAAAGGGAAAAAAAAGCCCCTAACATCCTGTATAATCATTAGAATTTACTGGTTCCTTGTGTTTCTAGAAAATACTTCGTTGACTTCACTCTCATTTATAATTAATTTTAAGTTCTTTTCCGTTTGTTTTAAATGTAACTTAGTAAACAATTTGAGCACTATTACCTCTGTCTCTACGCACATGCACAGATAAATTATGTTATACACACATCCAAAAAATGCCTTTTCTCTCATTTACATATTTAATGTAATTTTGATACAATATATTCAGATATAAGCAAACACTTGAAAATAACATCTAGTAGAATTTCCTTTGAAATTAAACTTGAGAATAGGAATGAGGCCTGAGCTGCAAAGCTTCTTCTTTTATGGCCATAAAAGGAAAGTTTAAGTAAACAATACACTGTTTTTATTAAAAAAAAAAAAGGGGGGGTGTTAAAAAAAAAAAAAAAAAGAAAGAAAAATCATCCTATGCCAAGCTCAGTCAAAATGCATTATTAGGGTGTCCAGGAAATTATAGCTTGTGTCCATTAGTCCTTTCAGGGTTAATATTGATGCAGATATTATTTCTATCCACGGTACCATTTATTTGAAATATTATGACTGGGAGTAGCTGCAGCAGTGAATCAAATCAATTGATAGAGCAGTTAGCCCCGCAGTCAAGGCTGCCTTTACACCGTGCAGTGAGCATGAAATATTATGGAGATTGTTCTTTAAAGTGATCACTTTATCATCATTTGTCTGCAGCCCAGGCTATTCCTTCCTGCCCGGCTTCCCTGTTGGGTTGGAGCTGTCATAACTCAATCAGCCGTATAATGCTGTTCATAGCACCTCCGGAGCAGGTATTGAACCTGTCAAGGGCCACTGAGGGAATTATACTTATCCCTTTTGACAGCTAGCAACACCACTCTGATATTTATGTCAGTTTATATATGTATGATATGTATTTCTTAAATGTAATTAGAAGCCTGTTTGTGTGTGATATATCTGAATTGCCCAGAGCTGCCCATGATTAAGACATTGATTTCTAACCTTGTGCATTACTGGAGAAGGGAATATGACAAGCTCCATCACTCAGGGGGTGCAGATAACCTCTTCTGTCTATATACATCATATGAAATTGTCACTATTGTTTATCTGTTCCACAAAGTTGACTACAAAGAACTGTTATTTTAGTTTGCTAAATAAACTAAAAGACTGTAAACCAAACCATCATCCCTGTGCCTCGAGAGCACTGGTGTTTTGCAGCTGAGTTACTTGGAGGGCAGAGCACACTGAACACTGAGTGAAGATCACCATCGTGTTTGTTATGTCATTTGTTCTCATAGGCAGCCAAAGCACAATACTTGCATTTAAATGCCATTTTTGTATATATCCTTCATGCCAGACAATAGAAAATACCCTATATTTCCACTAAAAAGGTAATAATGACAAACAAAAACCCAAAGCTCCCTCAAAATCAACCACCTCTTCATGCTTATTCATTTATTTAGTAATGGTTTCAGAATGGGATTGTTACACAATATAGAGTACTTATGATCAGCCTCCTAACTTTTTTCCATTTTAATATCTCACTAGTTTGAGGGGATTATACTTTCTAAATCATTCTTCCTCTCATTGTATAATTAGTGCTGAAGCTTTTTTTTTTTTTTTTGTTTATCTTTGTTGGTTTTAAAGTTCCAAAAAATGTATGGAGGTATTTCTGAATTGTACCTTAGACAATTCACTTTCTCTGGTTCACAGAGCATAATCTGTGTTCATCTATTGAAAATTCCTACTTTTATAGTTTAAGTAAAAGTAAAACAGTTTTGTTTGAGGGTTTTTCAACTCTATGCTCAGGTTTTACCTCCATTTCCCTCCAAAACATTGTTTCCTTCTGGATATAGCTGGGGTCAAAAGTTTCAAATTTGGATAGACTTCAAAAAAGCATCTGCATTAGATTATGTTTTGAAAAATTCTCTCCATAGCTCCAGTTTTACAGTACAGGGTTCTAATGCAATTTCAGCACATTATTTTAGAGGATCAGAACTGTCCATGTCTCTAGTTTTAACAGCAGAGGTGAACACATTAAGCTGTCACCCATCATCAATAGAAATCTTCATGTGAAGATGCCTTGAAGCTTGCTGAGATCAAAGATTGGGGCAAATTGTATCATCCTATTCCTGTTTTTTTAAACCAGTAACAGATGCATTTGAGAAAAACAAGGAGCCCGCAAATGCTGCTTACAAATAGATGTCATTTATTTAAGTAAAACTACCTTCTGGAAAAACTTCCATTGCAACCTCAACATTACATTAATTGCACTTCATTTTGAGATTCGGGTGCTGAAATGAAATAGAGTCTCAGTGAAACACAGAAACAACATTAAAAGAGTCCAAAGGATCCATCTGCAGCTCTAGACGTATATTTGGGACAGATTCTTAGAAAGTAATCTAAAAAATACCTATTTCACTGATCTCCCATGGAAAACCTAGTTCTTTTCTCACAGAAACCAAAAGATACCAAAAGCTACAGTCTGGCATAGACAAAGCAAAAGCGTTCAAGCTAAATATCATTCAGATGTCATTGTTCTGACCTTCCCTTAATAGCATCCAAAGACCCCTGTAATCCAAAGATCCGTGATGAGAGGTGGGTGGTATAAATCATATGCTTCCAATGTAATTCTTCCAGATTGTTTAATTTATAATGAAAATGAAAACATATAATTTTGTTTTCTGAGTTACAGCATGATGTGCCTGTAGAAAAAAAGGAAAAGAAAAAGAAAAAAAAAAAACAAACAAGAGAAAATAATAATTTTCCTCACCTCTGTGAAATAAGAGGGTTGCGTAAAATGTACTTTATTTCTGATTTATCACACAGAACCATGATAGAGTAAAATAAAGTGCAGCCAGGAAAGAAAATAAAATTAGTATCATCTAACAACAAATTAGTAATTGAATCTAAAGAGCTAAACTTTAATTGGAATAAATCTGAAAAGCTTGGCCATAACTTTTGTTGAGCTACATCAGCCATTTTAAGTAAGGATTGTACCATTAGAAAATAGCTGTATCAGTCAAGGGCATAATCCCACCCGTTATATCTGGCTGCATCAGCTTGAGAGACAAATATTTACACAGCCTATCGTGCTAAATGATACTGACCTCCGTGACCAGATGGGACAGTCCACACAATTACTATCAGCTGCCCCCAAAAGATCCCCAGCTAATTAAGATCTACTTTCCTACACACATCATTATGCCAGTTCCACTTTGCAATGTATTTTTACAATAAGTGGATGATCTAAGATGCAGTTAGGAGGAAAACCACAAAACTCACAGAGAGCAAATTGCACATGATCTTTCTTACATCCTCATAAGAAAAACTTTTACATTATTTTTGTTTTAAAAAGGCTTTTCCAAAAAGGACTCCAACTTTTGAGAAAGCAAACTGAGTATCCTGGTTCTGCTGTGTAAAGATGTCAAACTTGAGAGTTATTACTAATTCTTTGGATGCTGAAAAATTTTCTTCTTCTTTCCAAAACTTTCCAAGATAACTGTAAATGCACCCTTTATACAGCTAAAGGAATTAGGAACCTTTTAGTTTTGAACATGGGAACTATATGATAGTGTGCAGAAACGATAGGGGAGAAAGAGGAACAATTATCTAATACATATAACAAAAAATTTAATTTTTAACATATCTAAATCACACCTCATAATTTTTGATTTCTTTCATTTGACCAGCTATGCAATTAGCACTTCCATGAGGAAAATAGGTGCACAGAAATAACAAACTGTCTCAGCTGGAAATGGCCTGAACACCAGTGTTAACTGAAAGCACCACCCCTTCTTTAATAACAGTGATCAAGACTCTCCTTTCACATCTCCACAAAAGCAGCTCACTGCCAGCAGCAGTTTCCCTTTAACACCACTGGTTTGGAGCTGATGCAGAGCACAAAGTCCCCAGCAATGAATCACCCTGGTTAATCCCATGCTTTGCCTAGAAAATCAGACAATTTCATAGTGTTGTGTTATATTATTCAACTGCCATAAATTATTGTGTTGTATACCATATTTATGATGTGGTTTGTATCTTTAAAGCACTGTACAAAGGCTATAAATGAAAATATGGTAGGAATTCCTACTTCTGTTCATATGAGGAAAGAGATGCAACTGAGTCGATGGCACAGGTAAGAGGAAAATTCTGATTCCCTGTCCTGAATTTTGCCAAATAGTCCTCATAAAATGGACTTCCTTGGGGCACACCTGTAGTCTACTTTCAGACAAGCTGAACTTTATTATGGTGCCTCCACAGAGATACCCAGTGCCATCTCAAATGCACTTGGGGATCCCATCAGCTCCCCAATTCCTGCTACAAAACAACAGTTTCATGGCCTGCACATGTATGGATTTCTCGGACACCACAGGACATTTCAGGGGCTACAGACACCTACAGTTTGGCAACTGAATCAAACTTTCTGTGCCAATATCTTGTGTCACAGTAGTAAATTCCTGAATGTGCTGGATACAGCAGTACCAGTTCTAAGACAGGCCCAAGCCAGTACTAATTAGCCAAACACTTTGAATCCTAATTATGTGCAAGAGCAGATATAAGAAAACTCATTCAAAATTCAGAAAAATCCAAACTGTGCCTTTTGTTTACAACTCATAATTCTATATGGCTTGCAGCATTCCTTCCAAAGAAAAGTAAAACTTTGAGTGTTCTTTCTAACTGCAAAAATCTCATTCCAAATTTCTACATAAATTGTTGCAACAAAACCTAATCTTAAAAAAAAAAATTGCTCTGCACAACTGTGAAAAGTTTTTAATGATAGTGTTGCACTCAAGATTTAGATCTGAATGCAAAAATTCAGATCTGTTATGAGCAAACTTGAGTAGATTATCGATTTGAACACTGGGAATGGTGGATACCAAAGCAAACATGTGCCAACATATGCTTGAGGAGCAGCCTCTGTGCCTGGCAGATCGAGGCCCAGCAGCCAAGAGACAAAGCTCGTGCTGTCTCAGAAAGAGAAGCCTGGCTGCAGGGCTGAAACCCCCAGCTTCCAACCAGCACAGAAGGGGTGGGGCAAGGGGAATATCAAGCAGGGCCCAGAGTAGGACCTGGCAGGAGGCAGGCAGGGTTTCTGGGTGAGGGGAGCCAGGAAAGCAGCTTCCAAGAACTTCCATCCACTCATCCTCAGTCTGTGTGACACAGCTCCTGCAGCAGCCTCTGGCACAGCAGCCACAGGGTCACTCTGGCCCTGCACACCTAACTGCAGCAGGGTTGTGAAGAGTAAAACTTTTGGCAAAAGAAGAAATCCTGCATTCTACTAATCCCATGCAAATTAGTTTTCCATAATGTCTGGCAACTTTTTTTGGATGCCATAGTCTGTCAATAAAACATGAACGCCACAGACATTCCTGTAACATAAGATCTTAGGTATCCACTATTTAATATGTAAATATAAAGATACACCTATGGAAATATACTTAAGCTGTTACCAATACCACTTATGCAATATTAATGTTTTTTTAAGGGCATTTATAACTGTGTACTACTACTCTCCTTCCCTATAAGCATATCTCATTCCTACAGCTCTTTATGAATAAGCAGCTTAGTCTAATGGCACTCCTTCTTTTGCCATTCCAGGGATATCTTAATTTAGAAAACAAACCAGTGAAATCCTTATTTTGAGATGTTGATAACCTAGATGGATGTTTTAAGATCTACCCAACTCAGCCCACACTGAAAAAGGAACCACATGGGCCAAAAAGGAACTTTTGATCCACAGTCAGATTTTGGATTCCCAAAGCCTGGCGTTCCTTAGCTCATAGTTTACTCACTAATGCACGGAGCAAAGGATGATGACTCAGGTATTTCTGATTCTGCCACTGATCTGTTGGGTGAACTTGAGCAAGGTACTGCATCTGGATAGAATGGTAATGATACAAATAATCCTTGTGAAATATCCTCAAATCTTCCTGTGACAGAATAGTAATACTGTTGTGATCTATAATGTAAAGCAATGCATGTCATATAACAAGTGATCTTCCACTGCTTCCAATTTCTTTACTGAATAAAGTGTCTTATCCAATTTGTCTCCAACAACCTGGCGTAGGCATGTGAGGAATGACAGGGAGAGACATGAGGAGAGGAGAATATGGACTGATACATCAGGGCAACTGGAGCCGTCACTGGCTGCAAAAGCTGCTTGTGAGAGCTACTTTCAACAAACAGTCACCCTGGTGGCACCTCCACCAGCACTGTGCATTACAATCAAAATTTAAAAATAAATTCAGCTGCTTGCTTTTGAGAGCTGTCAAAACAAGAGCTACTGACACCCTGATCTTTAGCATGAACATGGACCTGCAGTACCCAACCATCGATGACTCTGGAAAAAAACACAGTTCTATCTGCTAAATTGCTGCAGCTTATCTCTGCCACCTTCTCCTTTCATGTTCTAGGGGGTGGAAAGTGTACATAGTTATGTAAAATCATTCTGACATGTCTGAGTTCATTCTTGCCATTCCATTTGTTTTACACAGCGCAAACAATAATCAGTCAACAAAATGGAAAAAAAACCAAGATATGATTCATCACGACTGTCTCCAAAATCTGTTCTCACAACCTTCCTGCTCTACGCTATACTGATTCGTAAGTCCCTCTCAAATTCCAGTTGCAGACCCTGGTCCTGCAGTCACGTGGCATTCAGAGGTGCACAGAATAACTCTCCAAGACTGGTGACGCAGCCGGGACTCGCTCTCATGACAATACAATGCGTGGCTTCCTCAGCTTAATCAGAACTCCAACCCTACAGAAACAACTGCAGAAAGTAAGCATTTCTGCTGTCACTACACACATCAGACTTTTAAATGCCAATCTAGCATTTCAAAAAGGATCGCTACAGGGAGAGAGAGCAAAAGAACAAATTCAGGTTTTTTTGCTGGGGCTCTGGGATTCACTTCTATAATGGTCTGTCTGCTGATCTCTGAGCTACTCTGCCTCCCACTGTGTCTGATATCAGGAGTGCCAGAGTGGCTGAGAGATCAATGGAGCAGCTGAGGGAGCCAGCTGGCAGGGGAAAGGAGCAAAGGATTGTGAGGGATAAAGAAATAAAGAGGAAAAGAAAAAAAGATTTGTTGAATTAAACAGTAATGAGGAAGGGACAGAGGAACTCACAAGCCCTTTTAGAAGGGCCACGATAAGTCCTTCAAAAAACCCAGGACCCTCTGGAGCATTCTAATCAGTTTAATGATGCAGATTCCCCCTCCACCCCCGGAGTAAGCTGAGCAGGTTTTTTGTCTCTTTATCAAAGGATGACTTTTCTAACAATGATATCATTCACAATGCATGCATTTCTAGAGTTGAGACAGCACTATCTGCTGAGATGATCATGGTCATAAAACACTGCTCAAGTACAGAGCACTCTGACATGATCTTCAATTCAGGAAAGAATCTCAGATATCTTAAAGAGAGGCAAAGTCTGCAAGGAAGCAGAACACATCTTAAAGACCAATCCCATGTTGGGGGAAAAGTGGATAATCTTTCTTTCAGACATGTATGAATATCTTCTCACCTGAAACAGCACCAGCAAACTTGGAGATAAATATAGACTATAAACAGTTCCTGTGATTTATCTTAATTATGTTAATCTATTAGGCAATTTGAGACAAAAGTCTTTTTAGAATTTGCAGAGGAAAATGCCAACTAGGAAGAAACCAATAAAGGGATTGGGCTTTGTTTGACAGAGAGCAGAAAGGTATACAATCATAATTATGGAAGGCTGAGGAATATGGAAAATACAGGTTATGCAGAAAATGTTGATGTGTCAGAACATAATGACACACATTTCATATTCTAAATTCTGTATACTGAATATATGCCCATTATGTCTGCTGAGTAGTTGATATATGAAATGAACGTTCACGTGCCCATATTTACATCCTGCATTATTAATATAGATTTCTAGGAAGTATAAAGAATATGAAGGAACAACAAATGGAGGCCGAATTTAAATGAAGCAGCTGTAGATTTGGTATGAGATGTGAGGTGACAGGCATTCCTACCAATATGCATAACGTGGTTGAAAAACCATGGCAGGCTGCTTCAGGCTCTCTGCTGCTGAGTAGAGTAATATGGTAAATATCCTTCACATGAACACATATAACAAAAAGAAACACAAGCCCCTAATTGCATGCAGCACGTGAAGGAAGTGCCTGTATTCATCTACCTTGTTTCACAGAATAGTAAAGGCAGAGAAAACATCCAGAACCCTATGAAGCCTACATAATTGAAACTAAATATGCTCTTTTTTTTCTTATAAATTATAAGCAAAGCTTATTAAAATGGTCACAAATCGCTCCACATTTAATATATTTCCAAGCTGCTCACAAATGCAGCAAATCTGACTTTCTTCTTGTTTGAGTTGCACTAATGTTCGTCTCCAGTGCTATTGCATCTCAAGATGTGTTTAATATTATGGCAGAGTACAATTCAGGCTG
Organism: Melanocharis versteri; assembly: GCA_013397845.1. Classification (NCBI taxonomy): domain Eukaryota; kingdom Metazoa; phylum Chordata; class Aves; order Passeriformes; family Melanocharitidae; genus Melanocharis; species Melanocharis versteri. The sequence continues at coordinate 744,571 of VZTG01008759.1, read as the reverse complement.
TCTCCGGATAGATGTTAGTGGAAATCCACATGGGCAACAGGAAAGCAGAAGGATTCAGACTAGTTGCAAACACAAAGGTGAAGATGAGCCATTCCCTTTGGCCGCAGGTTTGCAACATTTATGTAGAACCAAAAAGGTATTTCACAGACCATGTTGCTAGACAATACTTCTGATTTTCAATACTTCCTCTCTAGGGGCTCATGAATGATCTGTGGGCCACAGTTTGACCTGTTTCATTGATCTGGTTCACCCCTGTGCTTCAGGCCCATTCCCGTATATGCTGTTGGCAGAACACCCCAGAGAGGGTAAGACAAAAGCAAATCTTGCTGTGACTCCAGGCAAGGAAACACAGCGGCCACCCAATGGACAAAGGATGGCAAGGCTGAAATGGCTGAAACAGACCTATCAGATCTCCCCTCTAAGCTTCTCGTGTTGGGTAATTCAGGATGCAGCAGCCCCGGGTTAACAGCAGCAAAGGCTGATTGGAGGAGAGTGTCCTTCCTTCAGCAGTATTCCAAGCAACAGGAATTTAAGCACCATTGCCATGGTATTGCCACATTGCAGGAACATTTGAAAATACTCATAAAATACCTTCTGTGGGCTGATGTTATCTAGCCCCTGTGTCTTTTGATCTCTACATGAGACTCAGAGAGGCCAACATACAAATTTCATTGCTCTTCCAACACCTTTTGATGGCCTTTATGATACAGAACCCTGGAAGCTTTACTTCAAGGGCTCACAAGTTGTTTGAAAGGATATTGCTACACATGACATCTGGATTCTTATCTCTCTTCTACCACTCAGCTAATTTACCTAATACTACAGTGAAAGAATTTCTTTGTTGAAGAAAATACCACATGAATATCATCCAGCTTTCTCCACCAGATAAGACAGACACTGAGAGGGAAATTTTCTTCTCTGTCTGCCACCAGAATACCTTAAAATAGACATCTGTGCCTCAGCTTCCCTGTCTGTGAAGAGTGAAGGAGTATTTGGTTCTCAGAATTTCTATTTGACAACAGGAAATATGTAGCAGATTCAGCTCAGTTTCATTTTACATATTTGGGTTCATTTGATCTCAAAGCTCAAAAATATGCAAAGCCACATGACATTTAATTTGGAATATGGTACGTAAAAAGAAGACTGTACTCAATAGAGAAGTGATGCCAAGTAATTGTTAGTAATGAAGAAATAATATTGGTACACTACAGCTTTGTTCACTGAAAACAGCAAAGAATGGCCATCATCTTGCAAAATGATGCTACAAGAAAAGTCAGTCTAATTTGCTAGGTCAAAGAAGTGGGTGATTTTGAAGCTCCTGCCTCCGTTGGTACCTTAGGAAAGAGATTAGAATGGGGAAAAAAACTGTAAAACAATGGCTGAAATATATGAGACCTCAGAACAGCACAAACTTCATTAATGAAAAAATCTGGATCTTCACTATTATCTTCTGGGAGAATTAATCAGATGTTGCAGTTTCAGATTTATAGATTGCTGTGAAAATGGGTAATCTGAGGGGAAAGCCTCATAAAAACTTAACAGCAACACAGAGATAATCTGTGGGCTCACAGTGGCCATGTCAGGGCTAATTGAAATGTTTAAGAGCAGCACAGCTTCCAGGCTCCCTGTGATACATGCTGAAGACACGAATATAGACCATCTCTTTGTCTTGACTGGACATATTTTATCGCTCTGTATCATGAGACTGTCACCCCAGACTTCTAATTGCTCAAACCTTTAGACACAGGGCACCTAATAATTGCAGTACCATGGCCAGCCTAATAATAAAGATAATTTACAGTTCAAAAGCAAAGGGTAATTTGTAATATGAATGGCTTTTTGTGTCCCTAAGCTCATTTCAGGACTTGAGGATCCATGCAGCAATAGCTGCAGCCTTTTGCCCGAGTGTGTGACTTACTGCGCTAGTTTATTTTGCCATTTTGTTCCAGAGGAACACAGAAGCCAGCGGATTTAGGGGAAATCAATGGGATGTTCTGCACCAAACACTTTCAAAACTGTATCTTAATTCCTGTTGTACAAGGATATCTCCTGCAAAAATGCAAAATATTTTAACTTTGCATGATATTCGTACCTGTAAGTGTTACTGAGGTGTACAATACCAAATGGAAGTTTAAAACTCATTCATAATCAGAAAAGTAACAAAGTCATGGTGATTGTTGCATTAATTTACGCAGAAAACCAGGAGTTAGTGAAAGCAAAACCAGATCTCTCTTGGAAGGAGTGGATCAAGGATTTTTGTCTTTATCAGCACCAGGAAGAGACCGAGATGCCTGCAGAAACGTGTTCTATTCATTCTCCCGCACTCAGGTCCTTTCTCTCCCTGTGCTGCTCTGCCCCCTCCAGCGGGGCAGACCCACCAAGACCCTCGAGTCAGTGTCCTGCTCTTCCTGGGGAAGGATTGTCTCTTTCACAGCGCCAGGCTCCTATTACACAACCACATATTTTCTTTGTCTTTTTATAGTTCTCTCAGTTTTGGAGTCAAAGCCCATGCCACAGCCTCAGACCACTCCTGGCTTTGCCTTGCCACCCACATTGCAAGCATTACCAGAACAAAGCCCTGTTACTGTAAAGCTTTAAGCCATTGCAGTTTTAAAGAAGCCACAGTGCACTCTGTGCAGGAGAAGGATCTCTCCACTCCTCAGTGAGACCCAGGTACAAACAGGAGGATGCGCATTCTTTTCTCATGGTGGCACAGCTCTGGACCTGAAACCAAAGGCACAGGAAGTCTGTCTCACCAACCATTTCAGATTCTCATAAATTTTTTGTCATTTGCTTGGCATGTCTGATTGCTCTGAATGTCTCAAATACACCCATTCATCTTGCAAGAGTAAAAGGGTCTTAAAAATCTTGTTGACAATCTTACCACCAATTCCATGTGCAATTTAAAAAATGGGGAAAAAAAAAGAAAAAAGGGAGAGGACAAGAACGAAACAAAATGCTAACAGGGATCTTCAAAATGTGGTCACACTGACAGGATGGCACTGGAATCTGGGTTTGTTTTAAGCCTACATTGTTTAAAAGCAGCAGGGGACCAAAATGATGATGGCATCATACTGGCTGAAGGGAAGAACCTGGAATGAACTCTCAAGCCAAACCTAATCTTAGATTTTTGTTACTGTATCCTTCATTAAGAAACTCCCACGGCCATTGATGGGACGGCAGCATGAAGACATTGCTGCGAGCAGTGCATGAGGATCAAAATCTACTCTATGGGCACCACACATGGAAACACTATCCACAGTTTTTCTCACCAGACGTCGAACATCTTGAGAGCACAAGTAAAGGAAAGCAACATTCATAAAATCAAAACCACAAATAATCAAATATTTAGTTTTCTAATCAAGTCAAGTTGTGTGTAAGCCCTTAAACAGCATTTACAAGCATTTGATTTGTTTTCTCCATTGACTATATAAGAGTGCTCATGGGCTCACAAATCAGGGCTTGTTTGATTTGTTTTAACATGCTTGCCATGTCAGGTGGTTTTTCCATATTTCTTGCTGTTCCTTTAGAAACTTGTAAACCGAGTCAATTTATTGAAATGTCAGCTTTTATAAATATTCCTATCCAGCCCAGCCTCAAAGTTAACACATGCTATAATTACAGCGAAACCATTTATGGAAAGTAACTAAAAGTGGGATAACCCTTCTTACTCTCACTGAGAAATATCCTACTCCTTGAGTCAACATTTTTATTTCAGTTAATTTACTTTTGGAATTCACTCTGGAAAATGTATTAGCAGCTGCAGAACCTGTCCCAAATCTTACTGCTTTTCCAATTAAGTCTCAATCTTTAAAATGGGCATTAAATATCTCTGGGACTGAACGTTAAATATCTCCAAGATTGAACATTTTCTGTAACTTCTGCTTTGCCAAAATGAGGGTGGCCAGCTGTAAGGTCAGAGACAGAAATAATTACAGCCATATTTTGTTAAATGAAAATAACATAAAAATTTAAAAAGTAACAAAGGTGATAGCACCTCTCGAAAAAGGTGCTATCTTACTAGGATTAGAGGCAACTTTAAATTAATCTCATCATCATTATTTGGTATTTTGCCAAAATGAAAAATAATCAATATTCTTTTATTTTGCAAGAAGAACATCAACGCAGAAATGCAGTCCCAGACAGCAGCCGGAGACAAGAAGCAGTAATAGACATTAAAAGGGGAAAACAAAACGAAAAAAAAATAAGAAAAGTGTATATATTAGCAAGTTTAAGCAACATTTGAGTCCTCTGTGCTCCAGCAGCAGAGCTATCTGATAGGTGTAGCTGCAGCGTGGAACAGCCTGCCCAGCATAGGAAAGTACTGAACCCTGTGCCCGTTCTGGAACAGGAGATTCGTTTTGCAGATAGCCTGGTTCAGCTGAGATATGAATCACCCAGCATCTCGCTGCAGTGAGCCCACACCAGAGCACTGTGCCCTGCCTGCCCCTCCTGTACCACACCACGGATCAGCCGCTGCCTCCCCACATCTGCCTGTAAATCCTTGTGTCTGAAAAGACACACGCAAAGTGATCTGCTTGCACAAAGTTCCCAGCTACTTATGGACAATAAGGGATTGCTGTATTTGGAATACACTAAACTTCCTTTTATTCATATCATTGTTATTGAGATTATCAATACAAAATAAATATGGCAAAGTGCTGGGCAAACAGAGGGTTTTTAGTTAAAATTAGGGCTTGCCTGGGACATGACTGAATTTAAAGGCAGATCAAGGTACTAAACTAACTAATTTTGCTTTTTGCCAGCAGCCTCCCACACATAACTGCATATAGAAATTGGTAATTGCCCCATATTTTGGCTTGTAATGGAAATCCAGACAATGCAAACCCTCTTCAATGACTGGCATTTATTCTTTCTCTTTGTTTCGCAAATATGAATTTAATTTAAATCAAACAGGTTAAATTGAAGCCTCTCGTTTTGTAGCAGTCACCAAAAAATAAAAAGAAAAAAAAACCAAAACAAAACCATAAAACCAACAAACAAAACTCTAAAAGCACCACAACAGAAAATCAAACCAACCTAAAGGGGGGG
>VZTG01008759.1:662111-739474 GCA_013397845.1 Melanocharis versteri | reverse complement strand
GGAAGCCCTATATGCAAAATCCACACTACTCACTATGTACAAGATAAATATTAATTTTTCAAATACAGCAGTTAAAAATACTGGCCCAAACATTAGCAATATTTTGTACTGTGCTAGACTAAATATTTTGTAAAAATCGTATTTTGCTTTTTCCCATTTGGAAAATGAACAGGCTGGACATGGGAACAGCTGCAGAAGCAAAAGGATCATGTCTCTTCAAGGACAAAGCACAGGAATCCTCTGCACTACCTTGGGAAATACTTTCTGTGTAGATGGATGGACAGATTGAGATAAGTGTCTACAGAAAAGTATGTACCTTCTGCATGTTCAGTGGAATTTGAAAAGAGCCTTTGCCCATGCTCTGAGGAAGCAAATATCAAATGCTTTTGAAAATCTTGATACCTCAGAGGACATAATTATTTTGTTAAGAACTTAAGAATAAAATCCAAGGGATACCACAGTTTAGCAAAGACCTAGAGCTTCCTGCTGTAATTATTATGTACTACAGAAATTTTACCTAGTTGGCAATTCATGTCACAAATGAGTAGAATATATTGCCTTTCAAAATCACAATCCTTTTTAAATACCAGTCAGATGCTACAGAACCTACAGAACACATTTCTCCAACAAGAGATGTTCATCACCAAAATCTATGCAGTTTCCTCTAATGAAAGAAAAGAGGCCCTTGTTTCTAAAGCACAGGTGCCCAACCTTGTGACAGCAGACACAAGATGATAAAAAGGACACCAAACAAGAGCACGAAGAAATCTTGTGTGAAAGGGAACGTCATCAAATATGGAGCCTTCACCTGTTCAAGTTCTAATACTACATAAAATATCTGTAGCCTAGGTTACTGTGGTGTGGTACAGAAGTGCAAAAATTGAGTGCAAATTTGAGATACTCTTAATGGCTGCTTTTGCTGAATATTGAGCTATTGAGAAAGTTATATTACTGCAGATCAACAGGCAGGCAGTGTGCAGAAGAGACACTCAAAGGTGTCTGACAAATGGTTCTACTGTTCTATCAAAGCAATTTTACTTCCTTTTATTTTACAACTGAATTGTGAAAACTGTGAAATAATTTTGGAATTTATTTCAATATGAGGAAACTAAAGGAATACTTGGAAATGTAGCATAAAATGACCCTTTTTGGATTAGTTTTATATCTATTCCCACATCAATTTACTTCTATACTTTTCTGGCTTCTCAGTTTTAGGAGGATGATTGGCAAACTTCTGAGAGAGAGGAGTGATTCTTCGAGCCCAAGGAACAGCTGGAAAGACAGATGTCATCTACATTACCACTTTGCTGCTGGGGAAAAATAAAACAAGCTGGTAATACCAACTGAATAAAAATTTTTAAGTTAATTCCAGCTGTGACCATGTGATCAGCATCTACTGTGTTTGCAGCTGTGACCATGTGATCAACATCTACTCTGTTTGGCCCTTCATCCAAGCACATCTGGTAAAAATATTTCAGCAGTGTGGGGAGAAAGGAGGCAGTTTGTGTGGAGATTATGTTTTATTTTACAATGTATAACACTTTGCTTTTCTGATGGAATTTTTAAAAAAGATTTGTGGGCAGATGATAGATGGGAAGAACACTGAAAGTAAGAATAAGCATAAGATAGACATAAATAGGACTAAAATAATCACAGAAGCCAAGTTATACAGGACTGATTTAAGATTATTATGAGCTTTAACTTAGAGTGTTATTATTGAAATAAAATATACATATCGAAAGATTACTTTGAGAATCCTCATGTTACACTGAGACAAAGCAAGAGGAAGCACACAAAAAAATATTTAATATCTAGATAGAAATGCTATTACGTCACCTAAATAGGAAATACTATTTGCAAATTGAATATAGGTAAAAGCTACTGAGTATTACTTACACATTAATGAAAGATGTAGGATCCACGTGCGCTTTACTATCTAAAGCTACCTAATTCATGCATAATTGAATATTCAGCCTCACAGCCTCACTAAGGCAATGCTCTCCCCTGCCTGGCACCCGCAGCTGTGCTGCCCTGTGCCCGTGTGTCGCTCTCAGCACGTGGATCAGACACAACCCAGGGTCCCCTGTCCTGGACCGGAGCTCAGAGCCGCAGCCGCGCTCCGGAGGAGCCCTCCGGCCTCTGCGGTGCTTGCAGGAGTGCTGGCTGCACGAGTGCACACTGGGGCATTTCAGCCCAGCCCTGGGGTCATGCTGACCACAGAACGATTATTCTGAACTCCAACTTACTCCCGCTGGGGAATAAGGGTTTACAGAAAGATTTTTTTTTTAGTGGGTGAGACATAAAGAACACACCTACTCTATACATAAACCAGAAGACACGAAATTAAAGTGAATCCAGAGAAACTGCTCTAGGTTGGTAAATACCTTCAAATGACCGTCTGCCCACAGATGATCAAAGATCTGAGGTGTTCCCATGCGCAAGGAATTTGTACAATTCCCTCTTGGCAAGTTCTCATTCACTATCTGTTATATAAAACTCTAATAGGAGATATTTTAAAGACCTAAATCTATGACCCAAACCTGGGCTGTGACTCTCTCCTTTAGAAATGATCAATGTCAAAAAAACCATTAAGATGGGGAGTTGGTAATCCACTATATCAGAACAAGTTGTTTCAGGCTCCTTTGGCACAGTTAATTTTGACATCTGCCTATTACTGCAGAAATACTCACAATTCTCCTGCTGCTGATAGGCTGACAGAGCTCAGCAAAGCTTAACTGCATTATAAGCATTACAACTTAGTGCAGTTATTTGAAAATATATTTGAAAACAAAGTGTTCTGACAATTAAACACTATTTGGATTACATATTTGATATTTCTGGTACATCAGACAACCAGAGTTCAGGGCTTGTGAAAACTGACATTCTGTTGCTGCCGTGTGTGCAACAAGTGGCAAACAAATGGATCACACACACCAAGCCTTAAAAGGGTTAAAATCTCTCTCCAGTCGAGAAGGTGCACAGCAATACTGTTTACCTGTATAACAGCGTTCAGTGACAGCAGATAGTTATTGCTCCTTCTGCTCTTTACAGGACCACAGAGAAGCAGGATTTAAACCATTAGTGGCAGTCGAATCAGGGAACTTCTTTGGAATTACATATGATTGTAGTGACTCAAACACACTTTATACCTGCTTTTATTTTCGTAAAATATCAGACAGCATTATGGTGTTCAGAGTGATTCTGAATATTAAAAAACTGTTCCTACCAACAGTCATATCATCCCACTCTTCCATCTGCAATTATGTGAGTGGCTGATTTTCCCGTTAGATGCTGGTCAACAAGAACTGAAACAATTTTTTTCTTGGCAAGGTAAAATAACTTCTAGAAAAAGTAGATATATTAAATGATTAAATTACGGGGTTTTTTATATATAGCAAATAAATTTTAATTTAAAAATTAAATTTTACCTCTTTTGTTTGTTTGGGTTTTTGGTTTTTGGATTTTTTTGTAACTCTTGTTTTCAAATGAAAATACAACGTTCATTATTTCAGACACTGAAGAAGTTACAAAACTATTCAGTTGCATTTTTGGATTTTTTTTCTGGCTCAGCTTTCTAAAGTTTTGCGTGACATCTCAATACTGAAGCCAAGATGAATTTTCAAATATTTGGTCCACCAAAACCAGTTATGGTGAATAAAGTGTTGCTCTGAACTACTTCTACCCACAACTATATCCAGAACTCCTATGCTGAGATTTTCTACTCTTGGATTATATTTCAGAGATCAATTCCAATTTTGCAAATTACTACTCTTACTTGTCCAAAGTGCTGTTTAGGAACCAGGCTGTCCATGCCATTTTGTCAGTCCAGACACACTGTTTGTCTCAAAGGGAACGGCATCTGCGATTTTAGTTCATGTCTTCCAGGCCTGTGGCTGTGCTGTAGGCAAGTCCAGGAAATACTACATAAAACTACCACTTCTTCCAACTAAAGGGTACAGTGAGACCAAAAAAAACTTGTAAATGGAATGATCGAGATGACAATTGTGTACTTTTTATATGAAACCTATAGTTCATGGCAGTAGCACTTGCCTCAGAATCTTGTGAGATAGGATTACAGTCAGGAGTATGACTTTAACTTAGTTTACCCAGGAGTACCAGCAGCAAGTGATACTTTCAGAATGCAAATAAAAACTGTGCTCTAAAGTAACACATTTCAGAGATAAGGTGTTTTTATCAAAGAGAAGTGAGACAAGTAGAAATAAAGAGTTTCATACTAAACATGCCCCGAAGGGCAAAGAACATACATGCAAAACTTGCATTTTCAGAAAACTAGCGCTCAAACATGGACCATCAATCTATAAATAATGCTATTATCTTATTTGTAAAGTAGAAATTGTATTTGCATGTACATCTAGAGAGCTATAAATAAAGTTTATACTTTCTCCTAACCTGCAGTTCCAGTGCAGGTGAGCCCTCAGTCACACCAGAGGTGGAACAGAGCAGCCTTGTTCGCTGTAATCCAACGAGGATCCAGCAGATATACCAGTGCACTCCAAACCCACGTGTCCAGGAGCAGCACTCTCTCAGGGGCCACACCACCACCTGGCACGTCTTTGCTGCAGTGCTTTTGTACAGATGTTCCCATGCCTGGAATGCTTGGGCTCTCTCCCCTTTTGTTCTGCCCTCCACAGCTTTGCCTGGCATCTCAATACTGTGTGTCAAATTTTTCTCTCCTTTTTTATCCATTCCAGATTGCACTGGGACATGGGATGGAAATGCAATCAGGAGATTCTGTTCTTTGATTTGAACAGGAAAACTTTGGAAAACTATACATATTAAGATCGTCTATTAGAGGCAAGAATCTCTTTGCAGATTCTTGCAGATATTGAAGAACGACTTTTTAAAATATAGTTGTGTCTTCAATGAGTCCTAATGTCTGATGGAACCCATGCCTTTAATATATCTATCAACAGGCAAATGCTTTTAATGTTGCTGTCAAAGCAGTCCCCACACTCTTTGGTGTATCTCAGCACATGAGCACCCCTGTCACAACACCAGCTCGGCTTCACCTCAGTAGCATTCTTAGAGTAAACTAAGTAATAATAGTTTTCCCACCTACAGAAGTCAATACAAATTGATAGAAATAGATGGCTTTTAACCTGGTTTCTTTGATTCTTCCTCTGTTATTTAACATTAATTGCCTCTGACTAAGGTGGTACCTACATCCAAGGGAATGGAATGCCAGAACTTATGTTCTCAGTTAAGTAGAGCTTAAATATTCACATCAATGACGTGTCTATGATAGGTCAGTGTTTCCGGTGATGCTCTTATAGCACTTCTATATTCACACAACATCCCTATTTCACACAAGCAGTATCAATCATTAAAAGCCAATTTCCAGTCTGCCTCTGGTATGCCTTGTGTCTATCACACGGAAGAGTGGTGGAACTTGTATTTTCAAGCATGGAGAGAGCCAGAGGGAATCTGAGGCTTTGGTTCTCCTGAGCAGCAGCCAGCAGAAGCTGCTCTTGGCTATTTTGAAGAGTATTAGACTGCTTTAAACATGCACTGACACACAGGGACCTTGGATGGAATTTTAATTTCAACAATTACCAATCAATTATCCAATAACAACCTGCATGCTTACAGCCAAATTATGGTGACAGTAGGACAGGTAAGGTTCTGCTTGTGCCACCCTCTGTATCAACACCACTTTGCTGAAAACCAGTAAGAGGTAGATGCAAGAAAACAGAACTGTTACCACTAACAGGAAATTGCATAAACATCACAATCAGGATCTTTCTGAAAAGACAGCAAAGATACAGCCATGGAATGTGGTTGCAACTTATCAAGATGGTGGCACAAAATCAGAATCATTATGCATCTCTCGATCACTTTTCCCCTTTTCCCTCTGTCATTGAGTAGCATATAACTGCTAGGATATTGCTTTACAGTTAAGGAATTTAAACTCAGGAAACACTCCCAAAGTCAGCTCATTTCAATATCTCCAGCAATGCTGCTGCAACGAGATCATTGCTAACATGTGTGGGAAAGGGGCACAATCACCCTGTCAGCTAATGCCTCCAGAACCAATTGTGGAAGTAACACTTACAATCCACTCATCCACGCGTATCTGTGCGAAGAGTCACAGAATAGTCTTCCTTGTAAAACTTTGCCATGAAAAATAAATCTTTCTAGGCGCTAATACACCAACTTCTATGTCAGCTCATTGCTATTAATATTTAGGGAATCCATCAGGACATCATAGAAACCGAATGTACAGATGGAAATGACATAAAGGGAAATACCTTCCTGACTTTAGGATTACCACTAATTCATGTACTTGAAAAATTCACAAAACAAAGCATTATTTTCCATGAAAAACATCCATGACTGCACAAGTACCTAAGCAAGTTGTTAAAAAACAACAACAAAAAAATGCTGACAGAAGAGGAGGTTTATGGAAATCACGCAATGATGTACTTTAAGTTTTTCTTAATTCCAAAGAGGGTTCTTCTCTGGGTAGTTCACAGCCAGACTTCCCTTTTTGTGCCTGGACTTCTCTGTAATCTGACTGCTGTCTCAACGTTTAAGCATCTCCTACAAGTTATCCTGACCCATAGTATAGAAAAGTCCTTCCCTTCCCCACACTTTCATACCATGCAAAATAACTCAGAGGGACCCTGGCATGTGCTGTGGCAGCTGTGAACCTCTGCCACACACAATCTTCCATGGAAGTGACCTCAGTCCAGATCCCTGGACAAACAGGTCAACACCACCTGCACAGACTGGCCATCTTGTGGAGTGAGTAAACTTGGGACTTACTCCACCCGTATTTTTTGTCTTTTCTGACAGTAGCGCTCATATCTCACTCTGCTATGTGCAAATGTCAAGGGTGTGAAGGGGATGGTGCCAGTGACAGGACGAGGAGTAATGGCCATGAACTAAACACAACAAATTCCACCTCAGCATGAGGAGGAACTTCTTTACACTGGGGGTAGCAGAGCACTGGAACAGGGTGGGCGTGGAGTCTCCATCTCTGGAGACATCCCAAAGCCACCCGGACACGTTCTGTAAGCTGCTCCAGGTGAGCCTGCCATGGCAGGGGTTGGACTGGGAGATCTCCAGAGGTCCCTTCCAACCTTAGTGATTCTGTGATTCTGGGAAATGATATGCCAAGTAGCAGCATGACAGAAAAACTGATCAGGCTCTAGAAAAACTGTAATCCAAGAAAAGTTCAGGTAAAGGAAAATAATAATTGTGGGTTTTTTGCCACAAGGAAAATAAAATTGAAGACTAATATGGTCTTAAAATCATATAATTGTTTGAGTTGGAAGGGACCTTTAAAGCTCATCCAATCCAACCCCTCTGCAATGAACAGGTACATCTTCAAGATCAGGTTACTCAAAGTCCCATTAACCTCACCTTGAATGTTTCCTGAGATGGGGCATCTCAGGGCAACCTGTGCCAGTGTTTTATGACTCTCATTGCAAAAAATACTTCTTTATATCCAATTTAAATTAATCTTGCTTTGGTTTAAAACCATTACCCTCTTTCCTATCACAACAGGACCTGCTAAAAAGTTTGTCTCCGTCTTTCTTACATGCCCCCTTCAAGTCCTGAAAGGCCACAGTATTTTTTTTTAACTGCATTACAAAAGCTGGCTGTGGTACACACCTTACCTCATTTCTTGGTCTGATCAGAAGAGCACAAAGTTGCTATACTGTTTTTGACACTGTCCAATTACCCCATCAGGCTCCACACTCCAGAGAGATCACAAAGCACTTCATCATCCCTTGTAAGAGAAGGCCCATACAAGCACAGGAAAAAACACATGGAAACAATAAAATAGAAAATATTAAAGTGATAAAAAAAAAAAAAACCAAAACCCTAAAAGAAAAGAAAACCAAAACATTGAGCATAAAATGACTCCACTAACTGTACTGAGCTTTTGAATCACACCAAACACTGGCATTGTGCCTCACTGAGGAGGCAGTTTGCCAGGATATTGCCATGGCCAGCTAATAACCATTCACACACAATGGGCAACAGAGATTAAACCTAAATATTTGAAGGTTTGCTTTAAAAATATTTTTACCATATTTAAGAAATAAAGCAGTATTTTATTTTTTCATATTGAAACTATTAAGCCAATTTCTTCAACAGTAAAGTATTTCTCATTTCCACAAGCCACTGCTATATCTGTTTTCCCTCCTGGGTGTCCTGCTACAGTGCGTGAGCACCCTTGCGCAAGGCTACAAAGTCGAGGGAATTCCTTTAAGTCACTCAAGTCCTATGCCAGGTGTTTGTAAGGATTAATGTTTCAAGGACTTAAACAGATTGCGGGTTTCTATAAATTGCTTTGAAATCCAGTTCTTAGACTGGATGATAACTGATATTACTGGGCAAAGTTAAAGTAAAGCCTCTCTCACATTTTCATTTTTGACTATTTCAGCGCTGTTGTTTCCTGTTTCATGCTGAAGCCATGGGGTTAAGAGATGTGACAGATTTTATGATGCAGAAAGACTTCTTTTCTTAAGGAAAGCAGGTAGAGGTTGCATTTTCCTAACATCACCATGAATGATTTTGGTGATTTGCTCTTTGCTATCAGTAACTGATATGGTCATGGAAAATGTGATACAAGACAGAGATTTGGAAAATTTTGTTTTAATGCTGTGGCTGAAAAGTCTTCTGTTTAACAGTACACGTTCCCTCTGGATTAAGTAACCTTTGCAAGTTTTCCACAAACTGATTCTGCCAAATAGAAATTGATTAATGAGCTCAGACACTGAAATTGTCACTAGAAAATAGCCATTGAGATTCCAGTCAGCAATCACCAGCCCCAGGGTCAAGGAAGACCATGGAGCAACTTAGCTGAAAAGAGAGCAGCCTTCATTTGTCTTCTCTCTAACTTCATTTTAACTGTGCCTGATGGCACTGGGTGCAGCCCGGAGTCTGCCACCACTTTTTTGATAAACCCATGTACTGAGGGCTTCCTCGCTGAGCTTTAAAAATTCCTTCAAGGCTATAAGTTCATTGGCCTGAACCTCCACTGCCTCTAAGCTTGTGAAGTTATTTATACCTGTGCAAAATTAGAGAGAAGTTGGAATCAAACAAAATGTCATTCCAGGCATTAGAGGAATCATCTGTGATGTTACTTCTAAAGTTTCCTGATACCATTGTTGCCAGTTGCTTTTGAAAATGCAGACAGCAGTAGCATCCAGCTTATGTAAGAGGGTTCACTTCACTTTCACTTCATTCTGCCTTATACCACAGCAGCCCACATAATGAGCCATGTTTAATCATAACACTTCATAAATTCATAAATGTAAGATTCCAAAGAGCCTTCTGTGGACAATGTTCAACACTCCTCCCAGTTCCCAAACCTCAGGAGTTTGCATTTGCTGCTGTCCTGAGAGACTGAATTTGCAGTACAAACTACAGATACTGGAAATTATGTAAAAGTTGTATCACATAGAATCATATTTTATAATATAAGCTGGATTTCTAGAAAGACAAAAATTTATGAATTATTAATGAAAAGTTTCATGTTTTATCAACCAGTCTTAAATTCTATTTTCCTGATAGCTATTCCATCAATAAAGATGTTTTATGTGTGGTGTTAGAAACCCTTTTTTTTTTCCATGAGATCTTAATACATTGATTCCGAATCAATTCTTTTTTTGTCCTTTAAAAACAATACAGTTTTTAATTATACAACAGACCTACAGTCAAAAAGATCAGTCCTGTGGGTTTTTTATTCAGACTTTCTATCCTCACTCTCCACCTCCTTGATGATTTCCTTCTTCCCATTATGTACTTCTTGGGAAGGTGAAGTCTCCGGGGACTTCTTTAGGCAAAAGTAACACAGCTTGAAAGTTATTTCATGATGTGAATATTCTTCAATCTCTGAGGCATATTTCACTCATTGAGGTAGGGAGATGATGCTCTTATATTTTAAAGTTAGAAGGTTCCCAGCACTCACATGCCTCTAATGTAAATTGCAGCAAGATATTTAAACTCACCAGGTTTGTCTTTCCCACCTGCAAGATGGATGTCAGGAATTTCTTAGGAATATTGTGATAAAAAATTCTAGCTTGTGCATGGATTATGGTGCAGAATTCCTGTAGACTGATTGGTGACATCAGTGCCAGTTCTGAAAACCCTGGGCCTATGGGGAGCACAGTATCTGAGGTACTAACTTTTATATTTTTATACAAATCCCTTTATTTCTAAATCTGTTCTGCATTTTAGAGAACATTGCCCTGCACTGCAAATCAAGGTACCTTTAAAAAATAGCAATAAGTTACACCAAAAAGATCGTGTGAAATTAATTGTATTCAGCACATGCTAGCAAAGGTTTTTGTTTTATCCTAACCAGCCAATAAAATAAAAGCAGCTAATTAACGAAAATTAATTTTTACAGACAAAGCGCTTCAGACACTAAATTGCAAAGTATTAACAAAGTGTATGCACAAATTTAGAATTTATTCCAATGCATACCCCTCATTTTTTTCTCTGATGCCCTTATTGCAACAATAATTGAGCTATAATAAATTTTAAGAGTATCTTGTACCTGAGAGAAGCAGCACTGACAGACACACAGGTTTTGCTGCCTAGAAATAGAGTATTTCTAGTTATAATGATAGCCAGACAAAAAGCATACAGGTCTGAGTGGCTGCTTTGGCGTTATTTTCATCAGATGTCACAAGGTCCCTGGGTACTTGTACAATCAGTAACACTTCACAGAGCCCTCACTTCTAACAAATAATTAGCTAAAATTGAACCAGAGATTTCTTACATGCATGTCATAGGTTTGATATGAATAATGAGGGAAAAGGTTAACA
The DNA here is from genome assembly GCA_013397845.1 of Melanocharis versteri. Lineage (NCBI taxonomy): Eukaryota > Metazoa > Chordata > Aves > Passeriformes > Melanocharitidae > Melanocharis > Melanocharis versteri. The sequence goes on along the minus strand of VZTG01008759.1, from coordinate 728,666 downwards.
GCAGGTCATAGACAGTTCCCTATCTTCCAGCTTATTTATTCAGTGAAATGAGAAATTGATCACATTATTTTGTATAGAAGAACCTGATTCATTACAATCAGCTCTGAATTGGCAGTTTTTGCTTTAGGCAATTTCAGAACATTACTTATGCTTAAAGAGTTACTGGTAAGGTCATCTTACAACTTGTAATCACCTCTCTGACCCCTTCATGACCAGAGCTGCAAAAGCTTAAGCATATGTGAAAATTGAAAAAGGCATGCATATGAACAGAAAACTAATGGTTAAACAAGAGGAGCTGAACAAACCAACCCATCCAGCCGAGGCAGAGATACCACATTGAGGTGTACTAGAAACTATCAGGAGCACATCGTTTCTTGCACATCAAAAACGCACATTGAGTCTTCCCTAATTTGGCAAGACAGCTATTGGAGGGAGAATGAATCTGGTAAGTGCTGTATTAACCAGTGGAGGGCAAGAAAAAGGAAAGGCAAAGGAGACAGCTGCAGGTGAGGATCTGCAGTTGAAGGTGACACTATGGGGGTTGCAAAGACAGAAAAGGCTGGTTAGCTCTTACACCAAAGAGTAGCAGTGGTCACTACTCCATCTTCTATTGACCCAAACTCCCTTAGCACCATGAACCAAGGCTTTTTTATTCTAAAGAAGGTTCATAACAACTTTCCAGAACTGCTTACACCACAGGATAAGCTCCCTAAGGTGCTCCCTGTCTCCAAGAATGCTTTTACCTCTCCCTACACCAGTACTACTCTAACCAGGTTGTCTTTTCCAGACAGAATGAGGAACTGTAATCCCTGCAGAGCCAGAATCAATTCCTTCCTAATTACAGAGACACATGGGGTAAAGGCAGGCTGAAAACTGCCCTGTTTCAGAGCCAGTGTCATTCAGACCTTGCAGGGTGCTGCTGCTGGGCTCTGGGTAAGGTGGCAGATACTCACTGAAAGTACAAGCTCTTCTTTAAATAATCGAAGCTATTTTATTTATGTTTTAAAAATTTAGCCCTTGAATCAGGTTATGCACCCCACCGTGTGTTATAAGGAAAATATTGGGGAAACTGTGATAAGTGTTTGAGAAAGGGCGTGGAAAGAAGCAGGACAGAACTTCAGCTGATTTATGACTAAGGGTGTAAAGTGGTAGAGAATTAACTGCTTAGCATATGCCATTCATTAAAACAGCCATCAAAGAGCAACAAGTACAAAACAAAGAAATACTGCATGTATGTTACAGTTGGAATAACTTCTTAATTATGCCTGTTAGCTCCATTATCGCCACTTCAAAGCGTAAGAAAGTGGTGCTTTAAAAATCGTTCTGGTGGGTAACTGAACTAGGATATGTTCAAGGATATACAAAATACAATTTACAGATGATTGTTTTTAAGAACCTAAGTTCCATATGCTTGGGAAGCTAATGTTCAAATCTGCAAAAGAACTTCAGCATCTAAAATGAGATTAAGAGGACTTTGGGTTTCTACAGCAAGTAAAGGAATTCTTCATACTCCTCCCTGACCCTACAGTTGCTAGAAGTCTATAATTGGTCACAAGTACCTTAATAATGTTTACTGAGTGCTTAATAGTCTGTTTTACACTTGATGAAACAGCCTTCTCACCAGCAGAAGGAAGTAGCTTGAGATTATCGAGCAGCTAAAAATGACATGATCAACAAGAAGGCAGTTGCCTTATGTTCCCTGAGAACCAAGGCTTCCAAAGCACAGCAGTCAGGCAGGGGTTATCAGAACTTGGCCAATGTATATCTGCAGGAGAAAGGTGTGATCAAAGAGGGACACCTCTCAATTTTTATACAATAGGTTAATGACCACATGCTCAAAATCTTCCTTAATATGAGAGAACCCAAAAAAGTTTCTCATCTTCCAACTCCTAGTCATGAAAAAGCTATTGGAGACATAGTTGTGGAGATGCAGTTTCCTTCTAAAACTGCCCCAAAAGTGGCAGTTAAGAGTGATTTAAAACATACCTGTAACAGTCATGTAAGTCAATGCTGGCAGTGGGACAGGTGAATGTTGTTTTACGTCCACTAGAAACTTGATGACACCTGCAGCTCTCTTATCTTCAAGATGCTTAATTTGCTGAGATTTGTTTAACATTCATAAGGAAAACGGTTGAAAAGAAAATAGGAAATATCCATTTTAACAAGAAAAACAGCTAAGAAACTTTTGGAAATCTGTGTATTTCACTAGTAAACACTACTTCAAATATTTTTGTGGACATATTTTTTCCAACTTTTTTGGTACATAATTGGCCTTTCTGGTCAATTTACAAGAAATATGTAATTAAAAGAATTAATAGAAGCAAAACTAAGTATCAGCTACATATTAAATGTACTCCATTTCAACATATCTAATGCTTTCCCTTTTCTGCACATGTATTCCATTTTGTACCAAGTAGCAAAGGAAGAACTTTCCACATCCTTCCAGTCTCTAAAATTGTCACCCTTATGCAATCTCATTTGAGACAAAGTTTCTTCCCTTCATTTAGGCCTTGTTTTATTTCCAGGCTGCTGCTTATGTTCCTTTACACACCACCCACATAGATTTAAACCTTCTTTTGTACGAGAGTGCAGCAGCTTTGGATCTGGTCAAAGCTTTTCTTGCAACAGGCTCTCCATCTCTTCGCAGGCAGGGCGGGGAAGCCCAGCTGCCACAGACACACGAGAGCAAAGCAGGTCTCTTTTAACCCCACCCCTTTTCCAGAGCTTCGACTGTGTCAGCACGCTGGATTTACTATTTATATGTGCTAGGACATACAGTATTTGAAACAACCAGGCATTTTGCAACAATTCTAAAAGCCAGCCACTTTTTTTTTTACTCTGGCTAGCACAAAAAATATGTCTGTCTAAACAAAATAGTGCAAATATGCACAGTCCCTTCCCAGTCTCAGAATCCCACGGGCGCTCTTGCTTTTGTGCCACCAGCTGTAATGGAAGGCTGAGGAGGGAAGACTCCTGCTGGGAAAACTCACTACACGTCTGTCAGGTCTTTCAGTCCTGCTCCTACTAGACTCAATAACTTTAAGGACTTTGCAAACCATTAATATCTCAGCTCAATTTTTTTTCCTGTTGGAAATTTTCTGGTTGGGTAAGTCAAGTTTCCTATTGTGAAGTCAAAGAAAAAATTATTCTGAGATGCTCCTAAAAGAACAAGAGCTACCAAAATTCAGCAATGATAGTTTTTGTTCAGCATAGGAGCAGCTCTGAAAAACGTCATTGACATAAAGAGTATGTACGCATGCAGATGGTAAAAGCCAACGTCTAAGGAGACAGCATAAAGGTCATGAATTAGCCTTGTGAAAATGAAAAGCATTTTTCCCCTTTGGAGCTATCATGTCTAACCAGGAGTGGTTCTGGGCCCAAAAGTAAATAAAAAAATTAATCTATCAAAATATGAATGCCAGGAAGGCAACAGCAAATACTATTTCTCTGAATAAAGACGGAAGTGGAATCTCCTTGCATTTTTCATCCAAATATGCCTTTGCAAAAGTTGCAAAATTTTGCAGAGTCAAGAGTTCCACATTGCATTTTTGGCTTCCAGGGCAGAGTCATCAGCGAGATAAAATTATGAAAAAGAAAAGTGAGTGCTCTACGTAAATCTAAAATTGAGCAATGCTATATAAACCTACCTTGTCAAAGTATTTGAAAGGATTTCTGCTTGAACTCAGGGTGATGACCCATTTTCAAGCTTTGAAGGCTGCACAAAGCAAAATGGTGATTTTTATTCAGGCTAACTGTAGACAGACCTGTCCCATGATAAATTGTACATCCAGCTACAAACCTCAGACGCCTAAAAAAATAGTTAACATCCTATTTCTACAACAACAGTATTATAGTCTTTCTTCAAATTTTCCTAAATCCCTATAATAAATGGAAGATATTTCATTTTAGACACTTGCAGATTCCATAATGAGTTAAGCCTCTTTACAGTTTATTTTAATAAAGCACAGCTTTCTAACTATGCAGAGGCTATAAAACTTGCAGGTTGGAGCAATAATATGTTTAGTAGCCTTGCTTTATAAAGTGGAAATGTTTGCATGTCTCAAATTACGAGCAATTTAAAGTAGGAAGTAAGCAAACTAGCTCTTGTGTTATGAAGCTTGACATTGTTAAGCCTTAAGAGAACACATACTTCAAAGTCACAGAGACTGAAATATGCTCTGTAAGCCTGGCAAGAGGACCAATGCCATAATGATGTACTGCACAAAAATCACCGCAAATTTCTATTTCTCTGTGAAGTTGCCTTGCTGTAAACTTTAAAATTTTACTGCTGCTCCTATTTTTAAAATTAATTCATTATTCATTTTCTTATAAAAAGATCAGGGCACATGAAAAAGACAAGAAAGCTTTCCTTTGGATATCAACTAAGAAAAGTAGTAACTGTAAACTATAAACAGTAAAAATATATATCAGTGTTTAAATGAAAATATCACTTGATAACAAATATTTCAAAGGTAAATTACTATTCTTTTCCCCTGCACTGACATAAGTGTGGAGACTCTTCTTTCCTCTCCATGAATTTGATATTAATTTTGCATCAACACCTGTGTCTTTTCTGCTCATAAACAGCAGAATTCAAGTCAATGATACTACTTACAAAGCTAATAATTCCTAGTTCTTCTTCCAGTTAGAAATAAATTAATGTTAAATTATTGTTTATATGAAATACAACAAAATATTAATAATCAACTAGAAACATAACAGAAATTTTTAAATCTCAGCTTAAGCAGTCTCTGCGTGTTCTGTCACATCAGCCTGGAATATCATGTTTTTTCAAATCTATACCCACTTTATTTCAGAATATAACTGAGTTGGAGGTGCACCCACCTGGACCTGAAAAAGAATTTTTCTCAAAGAAGGCTACGGCATGTACATATGTCCACAACTAGAGTTCTCCATGCATAAATATTTAGAAAAAGAAATGTTATTTGTCAGTTCATTTAATAATCTGGCTGGAAATAAGATGCCTACAGGGAAATCAACAGTGTAAAACTGTGTCTAAAGTTTTTCAGAAAACAGGTAACTCTTATTAAGGGTCATTGCTTGTTTTGTGTCCATTATAATGCACAAGTAACTCTCATTTTTGATAATGGTTCTAAAAATCTTCGCTTTAAAAGTTGTTCCAATTGGTAGATATAAATGTTGTGATGAAATATATCCAAATCTATGAGCCCCACTGCAAATTCACCCAATTTTTTAAATTTCAGTCTGCTCAGTTTTGAGTGTGATCTGCATTTGATGAACCTTCTTATTTTTCCTTTGTTCCTTTAGTGCTCATTTAGATGAAAGCCACCAGCTGATGTTAGACATTTTTATCACACACCACGCTGAATCTTATACATAAAATGTTGTTGGGGCCTTATAAAAATAAAGATTCTTGATGAATTGTCACCATAGAATTGAGTTACTATTTCTATCCATTCCATTGGCACTAAACTACAGTTAAAAAAAAAACAAAGGCAGAAGGAGGTGTTCATGAGCAGCTCCTCCTCAAGATACAAAAGAGTAACTTCTCCAAAGCCCTTTTATTTTGAAATATACAGGGTAGGTCTGTGAGCACAAAGGTGCTCCTTCTGGAAATATTTAGTAAACAGAGAGAGATGGCAGATCTTCCATGGCATATATCTATTTCTGAGAGTTCGTTAAACAGGAGATCATTGGGAATAGACAAGGATGACACAACTAAGCTAACTGAGGTATTCCAAACTGACTAAATCCTAGACCACGCTGGTGCTTTTGAAAATCCCTGTCTGTGTGCCTGAACACGACAAATGCCAGAGCATTTTAACAGCCCTGACGTGTAATCAGCATTGCTTATGCAATTCAGCTCCAGATTTGAAAGATTGCTAGCACAATGTTACTGTCAGGAAGAGCAATTAATGCACATTAGAAATAGTTGAAGTTTTTAGATCATCTCCTGACGAACTCAGGCCCTTTGATGAAGGACTAAAGCTGCTGAGTGCAGGGAGTCACAGAGATGCCCTTCCCTGGTTCAGAGCAGTTTGCTGAGCAGCCGAGGGAGCGTGGGCCAGAGTCTGCACTGCTCTGGGCTGCCACAGCTGCTAAAGGACCACAAAATCTCTGTACTACATCATGATTCATAATGCAGGTTTTCTCACTGATGTACAGAAGCTGACGGCAGCCCTCACAAATGAAATTTTATGATCTGAGTTTAGAATATGAAGGAACAAAAACTTGCAGAGTGAGCTCAAATAAGCTGGTGTGGAAGCAGACACGTAGCACAGGCCTTTGAATTCCCACACCTTTGCTTCCATGCCAGGAAACTGAACCTTCCCTTTCAAACAATTAGAAAGTGATAGCAGCAGCAAATCAGTCTTTGTTCAACCAAAGCTACAGAACTCTTCTCTGTGCAAAATCAGATCTCTCCGGACGCTATCTCTCCAGGCATACATGATGTATGCAGTTTGCCTTTTTTCTAAAAAACAAGAAACATTAGTCAATTCAGCAGAAAGAGGGCTTGTGGATTTCTGTGGGCTCATATCATCACAAAAGGAATTGACTAGTTTGATCCAGACCATATGCAGGTGGTGATAGGTCTGTACTGCTGATTCTGATATAATAAGCAGCTTCAATTGGCTATAAAATAAAAACTGCATCTTTATGGGTCTGGGTTTTAATTTGTTTGTTTTGGTTTTTTTTTTTTGTTTTGTTTGCTTTTTTGGTTTTTGTGTTTTGGGTTTGTTTTTTTTTTTTGTAAGTCATGTGCATTGAGCATCAGAATGCTTTGTCAGATAATGCTTTCAGTTGATGCTTTTGGAGACTTGAATGCATGTAGCTCCTGACAATGATTATATGCACGTGTTCCATATAATTCCAAAAGCACACCCATTATGAAAGATTAGTACAGTTGTGCTTATGATGTATTTAGGTCGTCTGTTACTGAATATTTCTACTGTCAGTACAACAAAAGTGTGATGATCACAGTTAAAGCTTAACAAAGAAAATGCTGTCAGGCAATTAGTAAGCTGAAGTCAGCAGTACTAAAGTGAAATATATCATGTTTGGAATAGCACAGTGGTTTGCTTGTGATAAATGTTGAAACAGGTCCTCATACACAAAACATGTCCTAGCCTTGGAAAAGAGTTTAACATCTGAAAAAAAAAACCCAAAAAAAAAACCCCACAAAAAAAAATCCCAGAACTTTAACTTCTTATTATATTTCTTACTTTTCTTTACAAAATAGTCTCAACCACTGGCATCTAGAAAGGTATTTACTCATTACAGGACTTTTGCCATTTATGAAAAGGTAACAGCACACCTCAGGAGAAGATTACAGTACAAACACCTGTATCTGCTTGAGAGTCTATCAAATAAATAATCTCATAAACTGCAGAAATTGTAAAAAAATCAAGTTAATTTTATTCTTGAAAGACAATTATGTAAAAAAAAAAAGAAATAATTTGGCAAAACCGGGTAATAGTAGGCTCTCCATTCCATTAGAGGAATAGGAGGGTGGAAATAGAGTCAATTCAAGACCAGCAAGGTGTCTTTTCAAAGTCTCTAAGCCTTCCCCACTGAAAAGTAAATGATTAAGAAAGCTATACCATATGTTTTAGACAGGAATAACAGCTAAATTCAAGTACAGCCTGATCAAGCATGATTTCATCATAATTTAGTCAATATTCGCTGACTTATGCCAGGTCTCAGTTTGTTCTAAAAGGTTTTACTGGCCCCATTTTGTCAGACTTCAATCTTCCTTAGCCCAGTTGTCATACCTATGACAATAAATACTACTATATCATGTTGTAAGAAGAGAGGCCAGATCATTCCTGACAAAAAGTGATGTGTTTGTAAAAGCACTGGAATACAGTTCAGTGAGAGAATGTGCAAAATGAGATAAGCTAAAGTAAAAATAATGCAGGCCTGGAACAGAGAGGAAAAAAAAATCCTTATTGTACTCTAGAACTAACCCAATTATCGAAAATATTCTCAATATCAAAACCAACGTAATGTGAAAAATCCCTGGGCAATATACGAAACAAAATTAATACTGTGCCTTGAGCTACAGAGAAGTAAATTCTGAGCCTGTTAACCCTTGAATGCTGGAATGCTAGTGCACAATACAAAAATGAAAGAAATTCAGCAAAGGAAAGATTTTGGCGGGATTGCTAAAAGCAGCAATACCAAATGCTCAGCAAGCTAACAACTATGGAAGGTACAAGTGTTTTCATTTACACAAATGGTACAGACCGAAAAAAAGTAGTAAAAATTGCTTGGCAAATCAAACTTTCTCTCAGTTATATTTGTCATTACAAGTCTTAGATTACTGGAAAGGACAAAAATTGGGAAGAGTGAGCAAAGGAAGTGCTAAGTTCTGAAGCTGTTTGTGTGGGAGAGCCTCCTTCCCTGTGCCTGTACGGGTCAGATCCTTCCCCCAGACTCACCGGGAGCAATCAGCGACGGTGACCAAGAAGCAGCAATAAGGAAGCCACACCCTATAAACCCTAAATCACACAACCACTCTATAACTGTTACAGCAAGCTGGCAAGTGTTCTCTGATAGTTTTTGGTATTGTTTGGTGGAGTTTGTGCCTGCAATGGAATCCATAAGTTAAAAACTCCCTGGCACTTGGCATATGCTGCAGAGAGTTGAGCAGTGACAAACCCACACACAGTTATGCTTATCTGGCCCAAAGCTTTCGAAGGCTGTATTTTCAGGCAGGCAGACATGAGGCAGATGCTTTGGGGAAGTCCACCACTGTTATTCCATAGAAAGGGAAAAAGCTGTCCTCTGGCAGCTCTCTTGCAAAAAATTCTACATCTCCACTGATTGTGATCTCTTCTACAGAGGAACTGACTGTCTGTGGCACACTCAATGTCATATCACTGACCTTCCACATTCATGGCTTTCAGGTATTATGCAGACAAGTTGAACCAAACTGCTCAGATATTCATGGCTCCATTCACATCTACAGAAAATCATCTTAGAATCTTTTAAATGGCAGGCGAACTAGTATGAGACAATGTCTGTGAACACTTGACACTGAATTATAATTCACCATTTTTTTTAATGACATACATGCCCTTCACTGTGATGGTCAAGAGTGTTTCAAAAAAATTCTGAAAATATTTTTTTTTCTGAAGGAATAATCATTTAATTTTCTGTGAAGTTCTGCTTTTTGTTTTGCTAGTTCTACAATTCCACTTAGCAGTAATGGAAAAATTATTCTCCCGAAGGAATAGACATTTCTCAGGTAGCTGGATAGACCTCTGCTGCCTCTGCTTGCAGCCTTGAACTGACTTCCTCTTCCACTACAACAAGTGCAAGACAACAGCCAGAACACACTGTGTTCCGCCTGTACAGCACATATGGTGCCCTTGGACAGCAAAAACTCTCTTCTTAAAGTTAAAACTTAAAAATTAGAGAAATCACTTCCTGAAGCTGTCACTAACATGTCAACTATCAGAGGAGAGGTAACCATGGTATCTGTGAAAAGGAGAGAAAAGCAATCTAATGCTTTAACTATTCCACAAAACAGAAATTGTAACATCACTGTCTGACGGCAGAACTTGAAAGATATTTGTGGAGTTCCAGATGCACGGACTTCACTTTTTGCGCATATTTAAAAACCCCCTCAGTCTCTGATCCAGGTTACGCCTTATTAATCCATTTTCTTCCCACTCCTCAGTGAAGCTCTCTTACATTCTGCCCTCTGCCAGACACAGCTGCATAAGCTCCCTCCCCTTCTATCTGCTTACACAGAACAAGGACCTTATGGGTCAGTTTAACACATATCAATTGTTTTTAATGATATTTAGCAGTGGAAAAAAAAAGAAAAAATATTCACCAACTCGCATATATCTAATAATTGTAAGTGTCGTGCAGAGCACATCTCAGTAATTCCACAGGAATCAGAGCTATGATAGGATTGAGAGTATAGACAGTCACCTGAACAGCTGCCTACTTATTTTCCTTATGGAATGCCTGCTTCATTTTTTAATTATGTGCTATGGGATATGAGGAGGGACCAGACTTTCTTTGACAATCTGAATTGTTTTCTCAGGACACCAGCCAACACTGACAATATGCTATTTCTCAGGATGAATTATCTTGATAGGCAGAACTATAATGACATCAGGAAAACAGCAGCCCCCACACTAGTAATGACAGCATTTTCCTCTCACTCACACTTGTACGGTGGCCTGAAGAACCTCCATTCACTGGTAAGAAACACACTGGAAGTACATAGGCTCAATCCAGGTAGGTTACTGTTTTCCTGATGTTTGTTTGGGTGTTTTTTCCTTATTGTTAATTTCTGTGATCTTTGATTTTGGGTGTGTTGAATTACCAGGAAAGGACAACTGCACTTACACCAAACCAGCATCATGGGTGAAATCAGAATGACAGAAAAGTACATGCAGTGTGAGGACAAGAATGCTAAGAATACAAATAAGTTCTGGAGTTGTGTTAGTCTGAAGATCCCAAAATTCGCTTTACATCCTTTAAAATTATTTCCAGACAGATTTTATAATGCTTTGCTACCACAAATACAGAGAAAAATCCTAACTCCATGAATAGCATTTGGCCATAGGCAGCACCAGATCAGGCCACTGCCAAAGCTGCAAACTCACGTGGGGCAGCACAATACCTGCAGAGAAATGGCCTCTGTCTGTGCTTGAACCCTACAAAACCAGGCTTGGCACTGATCCTGCTGCAGGAGTCAGGATCTGAGAGGAGGCTGCAGCCATCTGTGGGAGCCCTATTCAGCAACAGATTTCAAATCCACTGCCACCAGCTCCACAGCCTGCAGCCTCAGATGTGTCCCTTTCTTCACTTTCTTTTTCCTTCACAGGAATGACTCAATCCACTTTCTCAGGGACAGCAAATCTCAAATTTGTTTTTAGTACTTTGAGTAGCTTCTTCTTGATGTCCCAGGGACTACAGAGAGGGCAGTTACATCTTTGCTCTTTATCCAAGCTCTGTGTGCCTTTGAAATCAATGTCGGCAGCAGAAGCAGAAGGTGAGATTTTAGGACTTCATCTCACAATCATATACAAATATACAGGTCCATCTGACAACCTCAGAGGGATTTTTGACTTCCTACCCTGATCATACCCTGCATACCATGGCAGGAGAAAGTGAGGTATTTAACATCCACAGCTGATAGAAAACCTTATACCTGAGTTTCCACTCCTTCATTTCTGCTATTGCTGTTATTATCATCTCACTTATCCAGTAAGCTATTCCCTTACCAGGTTTATGATGATGTAACCACATTGTCTTCCACTGAGTTATTGATTTATAGTAGCATAACAGAAGAGTCTGGCCTAATAAATATCTGCAAAATGAGAATAAAGACCAATTAGTGCTTGCACAGAAGCTGTTTGCACTAAAATTAATTGTCTGCAGTAAATATAGACAGCAGACAGAAATGTCAGTAGAAAACTGGATATTTTATTTCATTTTTCTCTTCCTACCTACTTTATTTAAAGGATATATGTTTTTTCAGTCAATGCTATTTGTTAAAGTTGTCATTAAAAGTAAATGGATTAAGCTCAATTCTGCCAGACAATGTGTGCCATTGGAGAACCCTGTAGTAGTATGAAAGCATCTTTCCTGAGTCTACAGATTTCTGCACAGCAAGGGTTCTTCCATGGCTTCTCAGCATTTGTACATATCATCTCACATCACAGACTGAGCTGTTACACAGAGACACTGGTACCTTCCACACAAAGGTCATGGGCCACTGTTATTGACATACGCCTTTAATCCTTGGGATGCTTCAAAAGATGAAGATTAGCAGCAATCCTCAGAACTTGCACCCAGGAGATAGCTATTTGTCAAAAAGTTGATTTTATTGATGCTTACAAAAGAAGAAGAGTATGTAATTTATCTAATAAAAGTCAGGTCTTGTTTGCCTAGACTCCAGAGTTTTGACAGTTCCCTCGCTGAAGTGTTTGATGTTGAGTTTCATATAATAAATGCAAATTTTTCATCAGCTATGCATCTTCTTAGGAGCAACTGGTATTATTGTGTGGATTTTCTTCCCTGGTTTTCTCCAGAGTTTTCCTCTTAAAGTCTTTGTTTCCTTCAGAATTCATTATAAATGACATAATTATATGTCTTTTTCTCCCTTGATTGAGAGCATTTCTTACAGATGATGATTTACCATTTGGAAATTACAAATAGCATGAATAGATACAATTATTATACTGCAGAATTTCCTTTAAAATCCAGAAATGTGGTTTAGCTGAACTGTTTGCAAATGATAAGTAGGCAGGTCACATTATTTCCTCTAATCGGCATATGACCCTTGATGCAAATTGAAGTGTTTCCTCAAACTGGATTAGAAAGTTTCCTCTGGAAATATGTCAAATAGATTTAAGATCGGGATGAGCAGAAAAGGACATGGAATACTAGTAAAAGAATTAATACGAGTAAAAATAATTATTTTTATGAGGATTCTTTCAGGAAATGACCTTGTTTCAGTAAGGTAGTGTTCCAGCTGAGGTTTAATGAGACAGAGTCAGACCAAAGCACATCTATTGAAAACCTTCCTATCAATATTGACTAGACCTTGGCCCAAGTTTATGCAAAAGTTCTATTAACAACTTCTTCAATTTTTGGGGCCCATTTTCCAAAGAGAGAAAAAACAGAATACAATGTTTAAAAGTGGAAACCACGGTTATATGAGGCTAGAAGCCCTTTTAAAGGCTCACCTGTCATCATAGGATTTATTTCTGAAATCCTTGGCTGTGTCTTGTAGGTGATTCTCTATAGCTTAAGAAGATGAACCAAAAATAACATTTTTATTTGTCCTACATAAATGCTAGAGTATTTCTTGTTTTGTTTCTGTTCCTATGGAACTGCCAGAATGCAAATGTTTTCTGCTTTAAAAGCACATTTAAAATTAAACCATAGATAATTTGACACTGGTGTTGATTAATTAATGAAACAAAACCCAGGGACACTTTTGTACATATGATTGCATGTGTCCATTAGTGTGTTAGTTACTGCTGGTACCCATCCTCAAAAAGGGCTGCAGCAAAGTCTGTTACAGAACGTATGGCCTGAAGCCCACCGAAATCAATCTGAAAATGCAATGACTTCACGAGAGTCCTGTGTGCAACAGATGGCTGTTAACAGCCAGCTCTGAGTATTTGAAACAGGCTCATCCTGCCTTGGAAAACGAGGGCCAGAGCATCCATTAACAGAGCGAGGAGAGGAGGTGAGAGGGCTGAGGGAACTAAAGATCAAAGAGCTGCAATTAGGCAATGCTAATGAGGAATAATCTCAAAAGGTTTCCACTTCTGGAAAAAGCCCTCCGTTTGTTTTATAAACAGAGCTCTGTGTAATGCAGAGCCATCTCTCCATAATCCAGATTGTTTTCAGGCCCCAGTCTCTGCCAGGGAGCCATGTTAGGGCTGCTAACATGTTAAGCATACTCTGAGTGAAATCCAAGTCAAAGCTCATATTCATTTTAGTCTGTGCAGGGCTAGGCCAGGTTTTAGGACTTCTTCATATCCTATTCAAAATGTCTAATATGAAATCCCCCATTTTTAATCTAATATTTGCAACTAAAAACAAAGACACCCCAAAATATTCACATCATTATATTTTTCTGAGGCGTGTAAAAAACTTTGCCATTCCTTTCATTGCCTTCAATCTTCAAATAAAATAATAACTAAATAAATAAATAAGCACCAAACTCTACAACTCAATCAATTCTGATGCCATAGCTTGCTACTCCGGGAAGCAATGCACAACAAACTTGACTCACATAAAACTGCCGGCAGTTTGTCTAAAAAAGTACTGCAAAAGTCCCAGCCACTCCTACCTCATCCCTCCTCCCATTCATGCATTGCTATCCCTTTGCTTCTTCAGCACTGGCATTTATCTGATCAAGTCAATCAACTCACAGAGAAGAAACCCCACAAGAAGCAACAAATCTATTTGAACACAATACAGACACAATTCAGATGCTATGGGTGTCAAGAGAAGGACTCAGTCTGCAGAGATGTGTTGCTCCATCTAAAGAAACAAAACCCCCAAGAACCAAAGTCTGATGACAATAAGAATGCAAAAATTTTAGCTTCTACAGCAATCCCAGCCAAACAATCCCAAAAAGTTTAAGAAACAGCTTCACACTCAGTTGAACTAATTTCTCAGCTTCTTCTGAGGGTAAGTCCTGTCCCTCCATATGCCTTCCCTTTTTGTCACTCATCTGACTTTTCTGAGTCAGTACAACTTGTGAGAGTTGTAGGAAACTCCAGCCTTCTCTGGGTAGGGAACTACAGGTTTTGCCAGATTGATGAAACAGATTATTTCAAATAAGTAGCAGGAAGATGTGGCAGAAGTCCCAACAGGGGGACAGATAACAAACACCTTTCTTCTGCTGGGGTGAATTTGTGGACATCTGCTCATTAAGTCTAGTGCAATTTAACCAAAATAAAAATACTATTTGCCAATTAGCTTGAACATGTAAGACCTTTTATCAATACTTGTCCCACTGGCCTAAGTACCTGAGTGGCTGTAAGGAACAAGTGTTGCAGCAAAGCTGAGAATGATGTCCAAACGCTTGATGACAACCAAACCATTGCCAAACTGCTCCTGACGTGTCCCTTGTGCCAGGAGGGACAGACTCCTGGCAAAGGAAATGTACCAAGTGATCCAAATGGTAGAACCACACCAACAGCAGTACAGACCAGTGGCCAAGATCACCTGATTGGGTACCACCATCACAGCTGAGGCACAGCATTTATTGACAGAGATAATAAATATTAGAAAGGAAAAAAAATCAGAAAAATTGTTCCCAGGAAGGTTGGAAAACCACGTCTGTTCTAAATGTGAAGCTTCTAATGTTTGTATACTTTTTGTTTCTAATAGACTGCGCTTAATGCATTGCTTATATTTTAACTGGAAAACAAAACTGGGATATGCTGCTTTCTAAAGGAATGAGAAAAGTGATGATCTCTGCATGTAAGGGAAACAATTTTTCATCTGGATGACCAATACTGGTGACATTATTTTCTTGTGTTCCTCTCTAAGTCTACTTTCTGAGTCCTGTATCCAGGCTAGGAGGCATTTTATGTTTAAACCATCAGGGGTCTGCTGGTGCCTTTGACTTCTACATGTTACATCAATATGAATGGCTGTTGGGTCCTCTGATATGAGAAATCCCTAATGACTTCTGAAGATCAAACATACAATTAAAACAACACTTTTATCTGAAGTTCTGGCCATTATTTTCCCTTTCAATTTTTTTTTCTAAAATTACATGCTAGTAACACATCTTGTGTTTAATAACAATATCCTGCAGAGTTCAAAGTAATTTTTAAATCATAATGGTTTTGGTTTGCTGAAATATGGTTTTGGGGAAAAAAATAATTTAAAATTCAAATTAATCTACAATTATCAACAGAATATTTTAAAATCTGGGGGAGAAATAAATATTCTATTGAGAACCTGCGAAATGGAGACAGCTATGAAAGTTTAAAATGTTTCAAAAAATAATTTTCATGTTTTTCAACCAGCTCTAGTTACACACTTATTACAGTAAAGCAGCTTTTAAAAAGCAGCTGTGTTTTCCACCAAGGGGTGACAGCATTTCATTGTGGGGATAACGTGTGTAAATGATCCCTTCATTATATGGGGTCTGATCTTGCATTCCTTGTGCATCCTAAGTTCACACTGAAACCGACTGTGTGTTAACAATAGTATTCCAGACAAATTCTAATGGGATAATTGTGCCATTATTGCTACCTCAATTTCTCTTGTTTCATTTGGATTCAGCGTTTTCCTTGCTGCTACTGAGCCAAAGTCTTCAGAAGGAGTTTTGCCACATAAAGTTGCAGAGTTTTGGTTTGACTTGCTAAGATATTATGCACCTTGGTACATTTTCCTGCTGAGGCAAGTGCCCTTCAGCAGCAGAGGAACTTTCTCCCTTCCATGTTGCAGGATCTGGCAACTGTTCAAAAGCAAACCAACGCTGTCCAAGACAGATCAGAAAATAAACATATCTGCCCAAATGGAAATGCAAGAAGCCACTCGGGTTCTGGACTAATGTCACCCACCCTGGAATTTAGCTGGGATCCCTGATCAACACAATTGCTCTCACAGAGACTACCTCACTGGACAGTGGACATTTTGCATGGACACAGAAGCATAAACTCCAGTGTATGAGTTTATATAGGGCAAAGTAATTGCTGCAAACATATCATTAAAAGTTGCCAAAAAAAAAATTTTCCCACCTCAATGGTAATCTCAAAACCTTTAAGGCAAAGATAAAACATCCATACATTATTAAGGTCTGCATACTCACAGTTTTGGGATGCCTTACATGGAAAATATGATATTATTTCAAATTAATAACCAAAAAAATCAGGGATTTGTGAGAGAAGGCAGACAAAACCACAAATTTTAAAAACCCGAATTACCACAATTCTTGGTGAAGAGTAAGTTAAACACACGGCAAAAAAAGAAAAAAAAAAGCCCATATTAAATTATTGCTTACAGAATCAATAATATAAAACATATCTCCATTATGCCCTGGTT
This sequence comes from Melanocharis versteri, assembly GCA_013397845.1. Taxonomy (NCBI): domain Eukaryota; kingdom Metazoa; phylum Chordata; class Aves; order Passeriformes; family Melanocharitidae; genus Melanocharis; species Melanocharis versteri. The sequence continues at coordinate 712,133 of VZTG01008759.1, read as the reverse complement.
TAATTGAAACTACATTTCTCCAAACCTTTAAAGAAAAACAAGAGAATATAGCTACAGAATTCATGCGCCCACTTTTTATCTGCATGACCTGCTTCAAGAGCTAAGCCAAGTTTCATTAAAAATTATTGGTCTCATAACTTTTTTTTTTTTCTCTGCCAGAAGACTCTCATATGGCACCAATATCAAGATAAAATTGTGGCTGTGCAAAGTTTTTCCCACTCTTAGTTTTTAAAAAAAAACTATAAAGTGATTTTATGGCAAAGTCAAAAACTGTCAAGGATGATAAGATCTCACTTGATAAAAGTCTCGTGGGCAGTTGTGCTGGTTTTGAAATGGGGTATTTTTATCTGAAAGATGACACACGAGATGTTCTCATGTCTTATGCACGGCACTGAACTATAGCAGCTCAGTGGAATATTATCCACTTCTTACAGGCTGCTTTGCTAACACATATTGTGGTATTAAGGAATTCTTTTGTATTACTGTGGCATCTGCTAAAAATGTCAGATGTGATCACAGGCCTTGCAAAACAAATATTTTAACAACCAAAACCTTATGATAGGTTATATTTCAGTGACTTGGAAACAACACTGCATTATCTGAGAAAACAGCACAGATGTTGCTTAATAAACTGCTCAGTTTATGCATTGTATTAACCTCATGAAACATTTATGCAAATCTTGCATTAACAAAAGGTAAAAGAATCATTATAGGTTATGAAGAAAACAATGTGACAACCTTTGTTTTTACCTCCATGTTTTATGGGGGCATTTTAACTCTTAGGGGTTTCTGTTTAGGAAGACACAAGGGCATTATAGATTTTCATCTATTTTGTTTTCAGTTCTGCTATCATTCCTTCCAGCTGATTTCACATTTTATAATGCTAATAGTGGGTGTATGGTTTTGAGTTTCTCTACTGTCAGCTGGTCAGTAGGTCTGGGGGATATATTTAATGGAATCTGACAGCTGATGGAACTGATCTCATTGAAAGGGGATTTGATATGTGGGATGAATGTGGTGACCCTCAATTCGACATATTAATGACCATTATTATTCAAACTCTTGCAGCCAATATAACTCTTTTTCTTGGACACAGCAGTACATGTGTATAAAAGAAATGACTTATGGATGAGTTAGTCCATATACTAGTTTGAGTGTCATTTAGATAGCATGTCAAAACAGATTAGCTATTTTACCCTGAGATAAAATTAAAGGAAAAGCCTTTGTACTCTGTACACTTGTAAACAAAGCAATGATAAAAATGGGTAGTTTCACTGGACTGAGTCAGAAATCCAGCAAATACACACACCTCCAACTGTGGGAAAAAGCATTCTGCACTCGGGGCAATTGAAAATAAAACTCAGCAGTTGGACACTGCAGCTGCAACCAACAGGTCCTCCTCGGCTGTAGGTCACCCAAAGAAGTTATACACACTCTTTGCGCACAAACAGCTTTTAGAATAAGAGAAATGTATCAGCCTTACTTTACACAAATCAGAATTTAGGTAGCTAAACTAGCAGAACTTCACATTCTGCATGGACTCGTGACAAAATATTTATTGTTTCATTTACTTTCTGCTGGTAGGAAAAATTTGGCCCAATCAAAGCTGTGCATGACGGGACAAATAATGCCATATTCAAAAAAATCCTGAGATTCCTGCCGTCTTTTGGCAGAAGGAAAGCTGGTCACAGATGCTTTAACAGATGTGTAGAGGAGACAAAAGAAAATCTTAATATATGAGCAAGAATCACAAGGAACCATTTGATTCTAAATTATGAGGTACTGCTACTTTTTCAGGTCACAAATATAAAATCTATTATTGATCTTGAGCATTGCCTCCTATTTTGAATGTCTTTTAAAGCCAAGGGCACTCTAATGCCACTTAATCAATAACTGCTTTCACACTTTTGACGCAAATATGCAATTTGCTTACAGATTTTAAAGGCTGCTAATGTATATTGCCTGTTCTTTTCTACCATGTCTGAGGAGGGGTGATGTTCTACAACATTTAGCCAGGTGCCTGCTGAGCTGGGCAGGACATTCAAAACCTTTGCCGCCTGTTTTATGGCCCTGGTGGTGCATGAATAATAAAAGCACACTGCATTTCTCTCCTTTCCTGCTTTAACAAGCTCTCCAAAGGGGGAGAAAGCTCTGAAAGGAACCAGATAAAATGAAGCCACCACCAAAATAATGCACTGAGACACTCGACCTACACATGTAAGTATTGCAGCATATGAGGAATGCATCAATAACCTTAAAGTTATTAAGGAAACCATCTGAGGAGGAGGATGTAATTAGATCATAGCAGTGAGGTTCACATTTGGTTTCCATATTTTTGAGGACTCAGTCAACATTTAGGATATCTCAATTAATGTATGGTTTGAAAGGCTTAACCATATGATGACACTCAATTACTCATTTATCTAGCCAAATATGTTAAAAAGTACTTGAAAAGTCAGTTCTTTCATCTTTAATGAATTGCCTTTATCTGAACATTGTCACCACATGGGCAAGGGCATCGTCTATCGTGACCAGCTTATATTTACTTTCTTGCTCGCCATCTATTGATGGAAATTCTAGCTAGGAGTGTTTCTCAAACTTAATATCTACGCTTTCAGGACAAAATGGAAGTTGAAGGAAAGGTACACTTAAAAAACTCACAAGCAGTATGAACACAAACACAATCAAGATACTGTTAATACAAGAAACAGCTTATCATACATGTGAATTTTGTTTGAAAATTTAGACCCTTAATACTCTAATGCACATTCAGTTTTCAGATCCTTCCTGCAGAGTCATCTCTCTGTCCACAAACTGAGCTCACCTTATGGGTGCTCTGGTTTTTATCATTATGTTTTACTTTGGAAAGAGCATCTCACTTCAAGATAAAAGCATCTGCAATAGGTTCTCTGAAGAAAAGAAAAAAAAGGTTGATTCCCTATATTTGAAACCTCAAACTCATTTATAGCCCTGTTTCAAATATTGATTATTAGTTCTGGCTGATAATAAGCACTATCCTAGTGCCAGTACTTCATTTCTGATTTTTCCATTGCTACAAGAACAATTTCATCTGACCCTTGGAAGTCACTTGTAACTGCATATATTTACATAAGTGCATCCCTACATTACATCCACAAAACCAGCACAACAACAAAAAAATAAATACATAAAACACATTAATTTCCTTCTTATAATTTTAAAAGGACCGAGGTTTTCTGCATGTCTACTGTCACACAGAGAAATTTGGACCAGAAATCAGCAATCATCCCACTTTATTTTAAGGGAAACGAACATAAAATAAACCAGAGGATATAGAAAGAACCATTGTTTAGCTGGTTTTGTTCTACTTCATGTAAAATGAATATAACACTCTGCAGACTTTAGGACCCTGAGTGCTACATAATCCCACATATTGGCTTGCTGAACCTGAGCCACAGCTGTTCTGATAACAGACCCTTTGAAACTGCTACAACTTTGAATAAAAGCAATGTTTGCAGTAACGATGTTACATGGATGGTAGATTAATCATTGCTACACATATTTCTCAAGGTTTTTTTGTGTTGCTGTTAAATGAGTGCTTAGTACCCTGAACACCTGAAACTTCACTCCTCTGCACATTTTTAGAATGGTCAAATGAAATGAGGGAATCCCATCACCTATTAGAAAGGGCAGGACTTTACACACCTTAAACATGATAATACTTATTATCAAATCCTGTGAGAAAAGCTGGATCCAAGCCCTCATACCATCATTACATGAAGAAGAAAAACTCTACAAGCCAAGACTGTAACTAACAAAACAGAACAGGGTTCACAGTATATAACTTATTAATTGGATATGATCATAAGCTATCAAAAATGAAAAATTTCTGAGTATACATAAATCCAATTGTATGACTTTTGTAAGAAAATTAGGTATCTTGAAGGAGAAAATTCAGGTAAAATAAAAATAAGGACTTTTAATCCAAACCACATCCTTTGAATAAAAAAATTGAAAAATATTAGGCGTCACTTATGTGCAGCTTGAGATAAATTTTATTTATACTACAAATGAAATGTTTTTCGTTGCTCTACTTAGTGATCTCAGTATGAATTTTATGGTGCAATACCAAGTCATTCCATCTTTCAGTGACATCCGAAGGTCTAACCTAACACTACTTTCAACAAAAGGAAGGAAAATCATGGTGCTTGCCTCTTTTTCAAATTAGTGAAACATGTTTGCTCAATTCCTGGCCGGGGACTGACTGCATTTTTATGTGAGAAGGTGACGAAGCATTTGGATTTTCCCTGCACCTCTGGAATGGCCAGGCTTAATGAGCACAGCAATGCTGCTGCACTAATTTCCCTTTGCATCATTCTTAAAGCAGTTAATTGTTCCTCCTTCAGTGTTCAGTCTACAATTTCTGCAGAGAACTTGTCAGAGCAACCTTGAAGTTCAAATAAATTCAGTGAAACTGGGAGGCTCAGCCAGAGACAAACAAAATTCCACCTACTTTGTGTCAAGTGCTTCCTATTGTTCAATTCTAGGCCTCCAAAGGCACCAGGCCAATGGAACATTAACACTGGATACACCATGGTTTAGATTTAGTCCATCTGAATGCCTCTCAAAATATCTGCTATAATTTATTCCTATTTTGTAGCCTATCGGTTAATTTGTCTCCCTTGAGCAAGCATTTAGAAAACCAATAAAAATAAGAACAGTATTAGTTGTTTCTGTCTGTTATAGAATTGCCAAGGCAAAACTATCCAGGACTGAAATAATTTTTTCGCATTCCTGTCGATGCATCACATACAGTGATCAAATTCTAAGCTATGAGGAAAATTTTATTCTTATTTAAATCAAAGCAACAGGGTTGTATCCAGTAGCAGCAGACACTAAACAAGACATTGCTGGAACTGCCTGGTTAAGTCAAGATTTTTATTATGTGACAGTATTGACTGAAGAAAACAGCAAACCAACTCTGGTGTAAATCAATGAGCTTTTGCTAGGCTTTCACAAAATAAAAGACCTGCTGGATTCAAAAGTAAAATAATCAATTTTCTTCTACTGAACAGGTTGAACATTGCAAGGAAAAACTCCACAACCATCCACAGTAATAATAATTTAAAGCTACTGAAAAAGAGGCAGGTTTTAGTTTCAGACCTGAAATACTTATGTTTTGAAGATATGAACACTGATAAGATGCAACAAATGCAAGGTCCTGATAAGTGATTTACCTCAGCACCAGACAAAACTATTCTGGAAGAAAATTTCAATAGAAAAATCACTCTGTGAAGAGCCCATGAGAGTAAGCAGAAGTAAACGATTGAGACTATACATATACTACTTTTGATCATTTGTGGATTCTTGATGGGCAAATATATTTTGTTTATAAAAGGGGAGAATAAATAACTGGGGGAAAAAAAAGTACTGGTAGCTACTGAAGGAAACAGACAATGATTCTGACCACATAATGAAGATGCATGGCTTTTTACCATCTGATTGAGATGACTAAATAAAGTTAAATTGTTTACTAAAATTTATAACAGATTTCCTTCTCTCTCTTTCCATCATGAGTAATTTGTTGTAGAAATTTCATCTGCAAAAGTATAATTTAAAAGACTTACTTTCTCTTAGAGTTTGGTTTGGGGATTACAGAGAACATACTTTCTTTGAGTTATATGAACAGTTATAATCTTCAAGAACTCTTTGTAGCACAACACTGGTAGTGCTCTCAGGAACACCAGCTACAAATAATTTTACATCCTGTTGTTAAAACATCTGGAATTATATCCGTGGTCCTGGCAGAAGACTACATACATGGTCTCAAGGAAATTTAAGGATTCATGGATCCAGAAATGAGCTGGATAAACTGATGAGAAAGAGGATTAACCAAACTGATATATCAAAACAAGACAAAACAAACCCAAACAAAATGAAAAAAAACCCCAAACAAACAAGCAAGCGAACAAAAAAAACTCAACTAGTTTTTACTAGGTATTACCTTCAGACACTGCTAAAATGAGGTTTATTTCAGTTAAATGAGGCTTAGCAAGGTTGTAAAATGCATTTTACCCTATCAAAACTAACCAGAACCTCTTCCCTTGACAAATAGCTTCTGAAAGGCACCAAACCTCACATAATTACAGGGTAAAAAAACCACTAAAAATATACTCTGTACCACACACATGCAGCATAACAGATTGATTTCATCATAACACTTAAATGCAATATTTTCCTGCACAGTATTATATTAATATGATAAAGTGCAGCCAGCCAAAAAATAGCTGAAGAGCTGCAAAGTGATTTCAGAAATTGAAAAGCAATTTCAAATGTTTGGTAAGCATTAACTCTCTCACTGCGCCCTATCAAAACCAGCTGCTAGACCATAATCCTAACCTTTTCCCTTTCAAACATGCAGGGCCTTGAAATACTCTATTGATGAGAAATGAATATGGTAATTGAAAGAGTAAATATAATTTTAAAAGAAAGCTGCCACCATCAAAAATCATCCTCCTTTTACATTGACCCGTTTTACTAAAGGAATAATAGGAAAAACTGTTCCTATGTAAGATACTTACTTATCTGTGCTGACAACCAAGAGATTTAATGAAATTTTAAAGCATTCCTCTGCACCACGTGGTCAGTGATCTCACTGAACTTTCATTTGACACAGCCATGGCTGATGGATTGAGGGATGCTAAGAGACACAGACAAATACAATGCCAGAAAACGTGTTTTACCACAGCAAACAAACCGAATGGAATGCAAAATACTGGTTTGTCTCAGATCCCATGTCTCACCCACATTAAGATGCCTCCCCACAGTCCTGCATTAGGCCTGGATGTCAAGGTGGGATTCGTTCTCAGGAGCTCTCTCCCATCTCAAGCAGCTCCCTTGGGTTCAGACCAGTGTCTCAGAGCAGCACAGAGCCGCTGCCACTCCCCATTCACACACAGCCTCCAGCGCCAGAGGGGCAGGGTGCAGTGTGGGCTCCACGGACCCCCAGCCCGAGGCATTCTCAAACCTTTTACCTCTCTAGCAACTACTTCTCCAGCCAGCTGCAGTACTGGAGAGAGCTGCTGGAGGTACATCCCTACCAAGCAAAGACTCCACATCACTTGGAATATACTCCAGCATCTGCTTCGTAAACACACAGAGTTCCTGATGAAGAGTTCCTCTCCAGCTTACCTGGACCCCCCTTCAGACACTGTGCAAGTGACCATGTACTGGAACAGGTTTTCCAGAGGGGGTGTGGAGTGTCCCTCACTGGAGAGATTCCAGAACTCTGGAACTCAGTCCTGTGCCCTGTGCTCTGGGATGGCCCTGCTGGAGCAGGGAGGTGGGACCAGATGACCCACTGTGGTCCCTTCCAACCTGAACCACTCTGCAATTCTGTGATTTCCCTCTCTCAACTTTCAGATCTCTAACTAGCATTCCCTGCAGTAGTGGGACAGAGCTGGAAGCAGAGGCAGCCACTTAGTCTGTACAAACTCACTTTGGCACTAGCACATAATTATAGGCTCTCTAAAGCACTTCAACATGTCTGTCTATTAGAAATGCACTGTAAGAAAACAAAGCTGACAGTGCTTGTAAGTTTGTAAACTTCGCTACCCAAGATCTCAGCAGTTAACAGCTTCATGAACTGCAATCTTAAAGAATAATTGATTCCATAGATAAACAGACAAGAAAATTTTAAAATTACGAGGGTTCCAAGTAAAAAATGAGAAATTATACATAATGCTAAGTTAGCATTGTGTTAAAGAAGACAACAGCTACTGTTACATTATTCTAGGTGGGACTTCCCCCACTGTCATTAAGAGAAAACAGAAAACTTTCTATGTAACAGTCATAAAAACAAAATAAAATTCAAGTAATAAAGATCAAGAGGATCATATTAATCATTTGTATAACCTCCTACATAAGCTGTAACTTGGCTCAAGAGCGTGCTTCTGAGATGAATCACCCCCACCTTCCACTTTTGAAGCAATCACAGGACAGGGTTAGGGGTGAAAAATGGGATTAAACCAAACACAGACATGCCCCAGGGATGGATCCAATGGGCTCCAACCACTACGGGGTATTCATTCCAAGCGATCAAGGAGTCATAGGATGAAAAATCCCCAAGTTACTAGGATAACGTCAGTGCCAACCACTCAGTTTTGTCCCACAGATCATTTCTCTCGGGTCACATCCTATATGCATATGTACAAAGCATGGCAACAGCACACAATAATTCTTTTTCCAAATACCTTTGTCAAGATATTTGCCACCACGATTTTTTTTTCAGAAGTTGTTCCAAGCATGGGCAAAGAAAAGTATAAAGAACTGATATTTAATTCCACCAAGGTAATATTTTAATTGTTGAAAAGTTTCACTTAAAATTATTAAGGTGTATAAATCTATATGACAAGTTAATTCCTTACAATTGTGTCCCATAGGTGAGAACAAAAGAAAATTTATTATTGCATTTAATTTATCAAAAGTTTAATAAGAATGTCATTACTTAATCCTCCCTGCCTTATAACTATAAACAATACCCTACTTCCCTGAGCTTCATTCATGTTGTAATAAGACCAAAACCAAAGGCATAACTTCAAAAAAAAAAAACTAATTCTTTTCCACAATTGCCTAATGGAGTGTGAAAAACCTCTTGAAAGTCTACAAAGGCTAAACACATGGGTAATAGCTACATGTACAAGTTTTCAGCAAGAATGCATGGGATGCTTCAGGTTTTCTTGGGACATACTCACACCTCTCTTTTAAGTCACACAATTACTCAAAAGCAGTATCTCCAAGCTGGGTACCTACCCCCAAAATTCAATAACACAGTCGGTAAACAAAAACAGCTTCTCAGATGTGTAGCTGCTTCAAAGATGACAATAAAGCATTTGGAATGGAGGAAAGGAAGAAAACACCATAAGCTACGATGCCTTGCTATCCAAAAACTTTTACAAAAAAGGGGGGGAGAGGGATTTTGCTGTGCTTAATTTATTACTAGTTCTGAGACAAAGAATAGCAATACATGCATCATTTTCTCCAAGAAACCATGAAAAAGTTACTTTCTTAAATTAACAATATACCCACACCTGCTTTACGGCTTTCACACGACTTTTGCTTAAATGTATTTCACACTTGTTGGTCTATTTTTGCAAACAGATTGCAACTTCACATTTGAAACAACTCAGTTTTACTTTAGAAACGCACACACACACGGCAGTCAGACTAGCACAGGTGAGGCAGCATGAAAGCAAAACAGAGACTCTGTGTTCTTGCACGTGCATGTATGTGTGTGTAGATATATATATATATACACACACACTCTATGCTGGTACAAAAGCTTTGGACTCTAGTTTTGTGATTTGATTCCCCACCAAATCAGTTAAAGAATTAAGATGAGTTCCACTTCTCTTGATGATTGTTTGCAAATCTCTGAAATATTCAGATGGTAAACAGGCACAGAAATACGTAGCACAGCTTTACTATTATAATAAAAAGCAGAGATAGATAAGACTGGTTTTTAAGGGGAAATTATAAAAACTAAACACATTTTTGTTCCAGATTGTAGCTCTGTTTTCACATATCCCAGCACAGTTCTTGCTGGGGAACTCAGGGAAAACTGTTCCCTGTGTCTAAATCAACTTCTTCAGTTTCTCTCACAGGGATTCCCTGTCAAAAACACAGATTTGGGGCCAATTTACACGTATGGTTTTTTGAGTATAACTGCAGTTATCTAGAGCTATCAGTCTAAAAGAAATATTTTTAGAAGTTTTCTAACTTGGGAAACAAAGATCTCATAACATCCTCTAACATCCACAACAGAGCTGAAGCAAAAGAACCGCAGGGATTTGTGCTGTTTAAGAGTAGCAAGCCCAGCAATCACTGAACTGTCCTCATTTATTTTAAATTCAGTGAGTATTAATCAGTATCTTGGAGCAATAATCAGTATTAATTAAAACAGACTTCACATCACCATTAAATTTGTAAAAATCAACATGCAATTGATCAAAAATAATTTTTAACACAGTACCTACTGTGACATTCTTACTGTTTTCTAGAAGAGAAAGGAAACTGAAGTTAAAGATTTCTAAATTCTTGTATTTTACAGAGCCACAATTAAGCCTACAAACAGGAAACACGTCCATGGCAGCAAATATGCAAAATTTGCATTGAATGAACTAAGAGATGGAAGAATTCACTTTTATCCTTCAGTAATACAGTTAGCACTGATAAAAACAGAGTAAATTCCAAGAATCCGTATTACTCTCCCTGAGACAAAGCTTTCATTTCCCTTTTATTTCAAAGTTGGTGGTTAAACCATTTTGAGTTTTCTCAGCTCGTGTCCCAAGCCTTTTCTCCAGTTAAGCACAGCCCAAATAGCATCTTGCAAATGCTTTCTTTTGTGCCCAGGCCTAAACCACGCCCCGTTGTCCTAATCTGCTCTTGGTGAAACTGCTGGGAACACAGAGTTTCTTATGTATGGATTCCTGCCCTCAGCTCAGCCTGGCACAAAGTATGGTCAAAAAGGTAATAAGAAACAAACAATCACTAAAACCTTAAGACTGTGAATTATAATATCCACCATGGCAGGTCATTTCTTTACCTAAGAAGTAAAGAATCTTATATTTTTCAGATTTTAGTGAAAGAAAAAATTAATTTAATAGACATTTAGGATAAAGAACATAGTGCTAAAAATGTCCTATATGAAAAAAATGGTTTACACAAGACCTTTCTCATTAGAAGCTAAAGCCTGTGATATACAACAGCCAATTGTTTTAAAAACCCTCCTCATCAATTCTGTTTCCTAAATTATTATCCATTAAATTTAGTCCCTGAGTAACAAATGTTTTGAACCTTGAAGAGTTCCTTGGCCCAAGAAATTTAAATAAGTGTGTGTGGCAAATATCCATACTGCCAGAAGCAGCAGGAGGAAGCCATTACCGTTACTTACACAATCTATTCTCACTGAGAATGTTGCCCAATATAATTTACAAAATTTCAGTTGGAAATGCATTAACAGCTGAAAAGCAAGCAGCTTCTAAGGGATAAATAGAAAAAATAAATTAAAAAGCTTGCTTCCAAGCTTCAAATGTTATTGAATGTCAGCTGCAGTCCCTGCAGTCAGCAGTCTATAACCTTGTAAAGTCCAAAGAACACTTTAATTTTAATGTGCAGATTTCATCTGATTTTGGTTTAAGAAACTTTTTATGGATTCCATTCAAATAAAGTGACAACTGGTTCAAATGTAAAAGTATCTTTCTGTGTGAATTAAGAACACAAAGTGCATGAACTTTTCACACAAATGTATGATGTTCATGCACGCATCTATGTACACACCAGCAGAAAGTGCCATTTGCAGGCTGTATTTTATTTGGTAGTGAAACAGTTTCACTGCTCATTGCACAGTGCTTCAAATGCTTAGTTAAACTTTTTCATTGTTTCAAAATCTTTAATAGCCATTTGTGTTCTTTACATTTTAAAACAATGAAAAGGATAGAATGCATTTTCTCAGTATAAACACAATGCTTCCCCAATTCTTTTGTAAGCGGATCTCTCTTCTCTTTTAATTCCTATTTTAATTTTTATTGAAAATTCTTTTGGCACAGAAGGTCTGTACTCTGAGAGAATAAAGGCCTCGGTCTGCCTTCTCACAAAAAAACTTTCAAGAGGGCACTAGAATCAAGAATCTCTTCAAGGTGGATCTCATGAGGTTTTCTACTGATATCCCCCTTTCTCACCCCTAATCTCACTCTGCAGAAAGCAGTTAGTTGTTGCTGCTTGCCAGCTCACCTTTCTAGGAGATCCAAGGGACTGGATATTTACTCGGCCCAAACAAGCTCATCGATCTTCTTCTTTAACCAGAAGGATTCCAGCACACAGCAACCTGCTCTAACATGAAAATTATGCCCTGTGTCACGCAAGGTAAGTGCCCTTGTTATGTGTAATTCTTACAGTCTCTGTGCAGTTGGGTCCCCTCGGTGTAACCTCAGGAAAGAAAGGGAAAGCACTGTTTTACAAACCTGCAAAACACGTAAACCAGTGGGCACCCCTCATCTGAAAGCTGATGATGCTGTATTTCACTGCATGGTACATATGGTTCTGTACCCAACAGCAGAATGAGACACTCATTACTGACACCAGACTAACGTGAGAGATGTATGGATCATGCAGGTCATGGTAAAGAGACCAGCCAGCTATCACAGATAGCAGAACAAGTTTCCCCATGTCAGCCTGACTACTTGCTGCTATCTTTTCAACTTGTCATATCTGTTCAGTTCTGTGCCAGCTGACGAGTACCCCACTAGCTGTGGTTCACACTAAGAAATTGTTTTCACATTCTATGAAACAGAAGAACACCTCCCTTAATGTGGAACAGCTACTACTCTAAGCATGTCTGTCTGTCATCTGAGTCAGAAATTCAGAGGCTACAGGGGATGTAAAGATTCTACATTTTATCTCTAGACTGAGTTTGTTGCACCAGCACTATACATTGTGCATTACATTATCAAAACCACAGTATCGCCTGTAGCTACACATAAAATACAAGACCTTTAATGAAGACCTGCTATTATTAATAGAGCGGTCAATGCTTTATTGGAGACAATGAAATTTTGTTCTTTCAACTGTTTTCATTTATGTTGCTCGTTCTTTTGCATATTCTAACTCTCCTCTGTGAAAAGAACTCCTTCCTTATGTCACACCTATTTGTTTAATATATTTGCTGGTAATCTTCACAATGCTGCGATTGCCTCCTCTTGGTGGTACACACAACAATCTGTTCTTTTCCTGACAGGATAAAGCAATCCAATCGTACACAGGGATGTAACAAACAAACAGATTTGGAGATGAGAGAAATTGTACTGTAACCTGGCCTAAGAGACTTTACCCACATCAGTTGAGAAGAGTCGTTGAGTGTGCAGGACAGAAATGTCCTGCTGACTGTACGTATTACCTTTTTCAAAGGACCTTTTAGACATTTATTTGGCATTCTGTTTGGAGAAATTCTAATAGGATAACAGCACACACTTCTGACTTTTTCCCCTTTCAAGTTAGTGATGCCTCTTGGTAGCTTTTCACCCTAATTAGGGCAAAATACTGTCAATGACTGCAGTGCAAACAGCACATGTGGGTTCAAATTCACCTCATGTGCTGAAAGCCTGACAGCTGACAATTGTGGGCTAAAAGAGATGCAAAGTCAGCATTCCCATAGTAACCAGCATCTAACAGCCTTTCCTATGAACTTTCCAATCCCTCCTGTTCTATTCCACAACAACATCCACTCTTCTCTGGGCTAGTTGAACTTTCTTCACAGGGGAAGATATAGGATTGTCCACAACTCCAGAGATTCCAATTGACCTTCAGGCAACACCAAAGTGGGATCAAAACAAGGCATCTTCCAAATTTTCAGGAGCACCCACTACGTGGATTGTACTATCCCCCATGCAGCTTAAGTCCTGTGAAGTCTTCAGTGATCACTGTGAATTTTTATAAAATAGCATCTATTTCTAGAGTAGGATTCCCTGATTTTCGCATGAGAAAAACCCACAGTTTATCTGCATGTACATATTCTGCCAAATATTGTTTAGACACCATTTGGAGGAAATTATTTAGGTAGAGAGTACGCAAAACACAATAGGATAGATCATAGTACAATGGCATGCAGAAAACAAGGTAGGGCATAGAAAATGGGAATTTGCTACCAGAAACAAGTGAAAACTTCTGCAGGAGTAAAGCTGGATAGCTCAGTGGTGGCAAGGAAAGAGAAATCCTGCCTCCTTCCACAACTGCAATAGAACACAGTTTGCTGCACACTTCACTGGGAGCCCCCTTCTTGAAAAAGCTTCCAACTGCTTTGAAAGCCAGTCCTTTGGCCCCTTCCAGCCATCAGTGTAAGTCTGCGTTGTTCACGAGGGTCTGGCTTATGCAGCTCTGTAGAAAGAAGAACTCAATTCAGTGAGTGAAAACCCCTCGACTCCCATTGATTCAAGGAGAGGTGAGATCCTTACTGCGGAAGAGGCATTTAGAGTGCTGACTGCACCCAGAACTGCAGCTCTGTTTCAACAGGTAATAATTAACTAGAGTTTCTGATCTCATTTGTACGAACCAAGGTCTCAGAATCTGGCCTCACACCTGGTAGAAATCATCTACCAGGCATTTCATGCATGACAGATAATGAGAAGGCCTTGCAGCACTATACTGAGTTACTCCTGTAAACAGCAGGAGCACGTGCAGATTCTACAGCTGAAGTGCTTAAGGTGAACTCTTGGTAAACCTGGGGGAACACCAAGAATACGGGCTACTCAGACAATGTTTCTAGGAGTCATTGGCAAGGACTGGATTTGTGTAGCCTTGCACTTTTAACAAAAGCAGAAGCCAATATCAGCAGAAAAGGTGTTCCTAGGAAGTCTAATAACTAAACCTTTCTAAAGCTCTTGAGCTTCCGACAGTAAAATACAATCAAGAGTGCAGAAAAAACAAGGACTAAGCATTAATTTAGATGCTCAAATCAAATCCCTGAAGTTGTTCCCAATATTTCAGTCAATTTATTAGGACCATAACCATTTTGTGAATCCCTGTTTCACAGCCTAAGGATCAAAACCAGGCATTTACCTCTTTTGAACAAATGACTCACCAGCTGTACAACTAAATGCACACATAAATAAAGCAAAGAATTTATGCAGTAAGGTGTGGCAGACCCTATACATAGAAGATTATTCATTTAATGGATTGGAAAACAGAGCAGAAAATAGGCTATTCTACATTAATGGTCAGAACAAACTTGGAACCGTATGCAATAAATACATTGTTAGTTTACCTAAATGACTGCAGCCAACTGGAGTGTAAAGACCAGAAGATACTCAGTTCTTAACTCAGTGATCTCACTGCCAAAATACAAGCCTTTGATTACTATATTTACCATTTTATACCTCCTAGATCTGTTTTCTGCAAAATAAATCCTAGCCAACTTCGCTGACCCCAATCCCATTTGCAACTAACCGTCTTTAGTAATATTGTAGTATGTTCACATTTTACTGCAGTAAACAAACAAACAAACAAATACACAGAACCTCAGATGAATCCTTTAGGGTACTGCTCACCAATTTAAAGTCGCATATTAAACTTCTTAAAACCTTTGCAATCTGCAGTATAAAAGCACATTTTATGTTAGTAGATAATTTAGCATCCATAATCTAATTAAATGAAGTGAGTGACAACTGTATTCTCCGCATAAATGATATATCAGTAACAGATAATGTACGTGCTTAAGAGACTGGAACCCCATCAAAAAAGTTGTTACAAACACTTGCCCTTATCATAAATCCAACTAACATTATGGGCTAAATTCGGCTTTCCTACTGACATCACACCAACAGGGTTCTAGCCTGCAGGGGAAGAATTACCCATATGAGTGAGGTTTTGTGAGACTGAACTGCTGGATTATGTTTGCTTAGGTGACAAACAAACAAATATATTTTTGGTGTTATAGAGAACTATGCCTACACAAAAAAAACTTCAATTAATCTTCAACTACACGGTGGAAGTCATTTCAAAAATACAGAGCAGCTACAGAAGTACTTAATGCTGGTTGCAGATGGCCTCAGAGAAAAAAGATCTGTGGACTGCAAAAAAACATTGAAGAAACTGTAGCCATCACTTAGAACCAATTCAAAACATCATCATAAAAAAAAAGAAGGAGGAGGAAAATATTCCATGTTAATTTTGGATGTTTCCATAATGCGTGAGAATACAACAGGTGACAAGTTAACACAGCACTCTGCCCTCAAAGGCCACTCTGCAGGTTTGCACTCCGAGCAACTGCACTGCTGGTGCTTGGGAGTGCTTTCCCTCTTTAAAGTGTTCCTTTGAAAGCCCTCTCTGCTGTCCAGCCCCTCTCAGCACTGCCAGTGCAGAGGGAGAGGCAGTCGTGCTGACAGCACTATTGGCACCGTGTCTGCAGTCCCAGCTTGTGACTGTGGTACCTTGCATGGAGCACCTGTGTACACTGAACTTCTCTGCTGCTCCACTGCTGCTTCTCTTCAGTCATATCACTGGCGAGAAAACAGCTTAGAAAAATCAATGCCTTTAAATTATAACTTTATGTACTGCATATACAAAATCACTGCCAGCTCAGGAATACTTTTTCATTGACCAAAAATCAATCTTTCTGATTCTTCCACTACTTTAGTATTTGCAAAAAAAAAGAAAAAAGAAAAAATTTAAATCTTTTCCCCAGCCTCCAGCTGCATCTGGTTGCTTTGTTCAGGCTTTCTTCAGGTTTCCTTCTCAAGAGACTAGTTTTATTTAAAAGGTCAATTCATTCAGCAGGGCACCAAGCAGAATTGAATATAATTATCCCAATCTTTACTGTGTAGAATTCATGCTTGAATTCATTCAAAAAATAGCAAGCAGTATAATTAACTCAGAGCCCAACCAAATCTATTGAGAATGCCTCAGGTATCATACAGTCCCACTTACAATAGAACATTTTCATTTAAGGACATTGTACATATTAACCCTAGTCAGCATCCAATTACTCGGAATAAGTGAATTCTCTGTTTCAGGAATGTAATTTGAAAATGTTGTCATGCAATCTGAGGTAAAAGGTCTTTTTTCATTAATCTAGCTCTCATTAAACTGGAAGCCTGTAGGTTATTTCAAATCCATTAGATTAAAATACAGGTGATTACAATTCTATTGCACATCAAACAACAGAAAAGTCTTTTAGGAAATATTGTGTAGTTGATGAGTTTGTGAATCGCCTCATAGTTTTAAAAAAAAAAATTATCTGACCAGAAAATCCATGGCTACTGTTAATCTCACAGTTACATCTATGGCAAAATTAAATTAAATTTTATATGCAGATGACTTCAAGATAGCAGGAACACTCCAGATAGTTCAGAGCTCAAGATAAGAGTCCCAATATTTTCATGCAAACTCTTCATCTCCTTTAAAAGTAGCAAGTTGTGATATGAGTTTTTTTAGGATTTTGTACATGATCCCAACCACAAACATGATAATAACTTTTATGCAGTGGTCTAGCAAATCAAGTTCCTGGCTTAGTTGAACGTGAGAAATCTGAAATCTGAAGGATCTCAAATTTGCATGAGAGGTCCCTTACAAATAAGTTTCATTAGAGACGATCTTTTCAGCTCAAAACACACAACACTGTATCACCTTAGTCAGCAAGCTGCATAATTTCCCCAAAGTGCCAATCACTCAGCTCTTGTCTGACTTTGTTCCATTCTATTCTGCCTCTGTTTGTATCCTATTATTATGAAAAGATTTTTAAAAGAATATTTAGCAAATTCCCTCTCTCTAGAAAGGCCCTGCTGTTCAGTGCTGTACATGTCTCCCCTTGTGCATTTGCGTGTGCAGCCTCCCACAGGTGTGGAGCCGCAGCTCTCCCAGCAGCTCTGGCTCAGAACCAGAAATGCTTCTCTGAACTCTCCCAACAGTTTTCAGCTTGTACCACTACTCCAGATCTCCAACAGAAAAACAATCCACCCCCTAGAGTATTCTCCTCCTTGGATTCACTCCTCCTCTGCCTGTCTGGTTTGTGGACCTGCATAGTCTACCTGGCACGAAAGAGTGACACAACCCTTCTCTCCCGAATGCACACCACCGTCCTTGCAGTGTCTGCTCTCATAAGTTATTGCTTAGGACCCAGTTGTGTTATAAATCACAAAGGCTGTCACCTTCTAGTTTTTTGTCATATAGACCATCAGAAATAAGTCTGAAGCTTGGAGCCAGACTAAATTACACAGACAGCGAGGGAGCAGTATTTTAGAGAAGCATTTATTATATTTTTTAAAAGAAGACAGATGTGTCCCCACTGCGATCCACACAGGCCCTGTAAAGGTCTCAGTCATGTTTTGTTTCGCATGAGCCTGCTCATGAGGGGGATTTATGGGTGCTAGGGAGCCCTCTTACTGCATGTGACCATCAATCAGACGTGCACATGTGTACAAACACACATGCACACAGATATCACATGTGCACACAACTGACTTGAGCTACCACCTTGAATGGCTTTCAACACTGAGTCTGTGTTATCCCACTGTCTGCCCAACATGCATAAGCAATTATACAATTGACATATTCAGAGTAGATCTTCCTTCCTAACTCTTACGAAGGGTAAAAAAAAAAAAAAGTTGCAATATTTCAAAAGATGCTCAGGAAACTTGCAAAGTAATGCAGGAGATGTTTGTTATTAAAAGACATTTTAAATCACAAACTGAAAAGTACCTAAAAGAAAATAAATGCAGTGAGTCAGAAGTGTGATTCAGCAACAGGAACTTAAAAAACTAGAAAATGAAAAGTAAGTCTGGTGTAACTAAGGAAAAAAAAAAATAAAGAGAGGGACAAACAAAAAGGATGTCAATGGATGCAGACAAACAAATCAAGTGAAGTCTGGGCCTAAATGAAGCCAAGATTTTACCCAGAGCTGTGCTAAAGATGGAAAGAAATTAAGACTACAGCCAGCTGGCTATTTCAGACAAGATGGTATTGTAGAAGTTCCAGCAGAGCCAGGCACAGAGGGAGACAAAAACCTACCAAGCTGCTCTCTGCTCTCTCCCATATATGAGCCTCTCTCAGGGACCTGTGCTGCCTCCTTAACAGTAGCTGCTGATGGTGATAACTTCAAACCTCAGTATTGCCATGGATTTCCACACTGCGACAAACTGCCCAAGGAACAGAATCTACAATAGAGTTGCAGAGGGCTGCCCCAGAATTTTCCATAAGTGAGGGTAGTGGGACAGACAGATGGACAGAATTAACTTGAGTGAATTGTCTTTCTTCTGCAGCAGAAAAACCCTACAGACCAGAAGCTTGGAAAATATAGTAAGGGACAAGAAAGAGTAGAAAGAAAGCAAGGCTGCAGGACAAGTTTACCCCAAGCTTCCTCTGGGACCTCACCTGAACTAAATGTATCATTGGTGCTCAAATACGTTCAGTACTTCAGGTAGATTTTCTTATTACTTTCTTTGTGGCTTGACATCTTGTTGCCTGTTCTTTTTTTCCAATGGTTCAGACGCACCGGAAACCAAAATACTTTTTCTCTCCAAATAGAAATGCAGATTTTTTACCATAGAATGGTAGGGGTTGGAAGGCACCATCTAATTCAACCTCTAGACACTCAGAGACCCAACCAGACTCTTTTTTAGGTCTACTCATCACATTAAACCAGGACATAGAAAACATTCCAGCCCTGACTGTGCTTTTTGTGCTGCATGTAAGTGTGTGTTAAAAAGACTTTGTCTCTGATTTTATTCTTTAAATCAGAGGAAACATGAAATAGTTTTTGAGCTACTCCTTGCAATGTACTGACTGGAGGAATCCCCAGTGTTGTCTTGCTCAAAAGTACTGAATTCTGTAAGACAACATTATAATGAGCACCGAGTTTTAATAAATTAGGACTAGGTAATAAATATGGGTTAGCATTATTTATTATGCTGATCAGTAAACATTAAAATTAAAATTCTCTAACTCCTTGTTACCTCAAAGTCTGGTTGATTTAATCTAATAACGACAGATACCAGCTGGTATTGTTCTGTTTCAGAAAGCACTCACACAGCTGGCTCTGCCAACTTCCTACTGTTTGAAGTCACTTATCTTTGAGATATAGATTTACAAATAATCCTCATTACATTGCACAAGAATAAAAAAAGAATTCAAGTATTTTAAAATATCTTATGCATCTACAAAAAAGACATATTTTGATCACTAAGTTGATAATGCAAAAAATATGAAGCATATTACCTGTGTGACTCTATAGATCAAACATTTACACTTCATGTATATTTCTTTGCTTACAAATGCAAGCATTTTGTTGTTTCTTGACAAGTGAATAATTACCTCAGTGTTAAAAGTTATTGTTCAACTGAAATCACAACCTTTCTCTCCAAAGCACCACAAGCTTAGCAGCTCTTCCTGGCTTGAAGGTGCAAGGAGGATATCAGTCAGACATGACTGATGGCATGTTAGTCAAACACGCTGCTCTACCAAGCCCTTGTTCCTACCATTGGCAATGCAAAAGAACCATCTGTGTCTCACCTACACGTAGGCGAGATGTGAGAATAAAACTCTCCAGAATTTGGTGTCCCTTTGGAATCACTGGATGTGCAGGTGACACACAGGTGTGCGCAGTAAGTTCCACAGTGAACATCCACGGGAAGAGTTACGTGTACAAGAGGAGGAGAGGAAAACCTACTTTAATTGCATCAGGTACTGTTCAGCTCATCCTTTGGCATTCTGTGTGCGTGCAGCCTCCGTTCTGCCTCCCTCTCACAAGCACTAATGAGATAACATCAGGCAATCCGCACAGGACTTGACCTGCTTCCATACCATTTTGTGTGCTGACTCAAGTTGCTTTTTTGTTAATTGTTGCTTTTTACAACTGCTCACCTGTGTGAACTAACAGGTTAGTATTCCAGGCAGATACTCCAAGCAGTGCTCCTCCACTGAGCTCAAGGATTTTCTCTCAAGTGTGCATTGCCCACTGGAACACTCATTCATTTTAACAGATCCTCGTGATGTGTTTCACAAGGTCCATAAGTTTCACGTGCCAGGAGTTCAAAGGATGGCCAACGTGAAGCTCTTCAGGAGGGACAGAAGACATTCAGAGAAATGGACGTTGAGGTTTTATACCTACTGCTGCAAGGCATTTCCTGCAGGAAGAGAGAAGCATGTAACAATAAACTGTTAAAAGAGCCTTGCACTTGTGCAGAGAGAATTGCTGTCCAGTTTCAGAAAGATGTGCACAAGGTAGCTCTTCACACAAAGAGGATTCAGAGAACATACTAAAAATTGTTAAAAGAAAGAAAGATTGTTAGTCAACCTCGACGAGACACAGAACAGTGATAAGACACGAATTTAGAAGATTAGAGTTTGGGTAGTAAAATACCTCACATCAAAGCTATGTGTATTTTTATCACTTTATGCATGCTCATACTTGCAAAGTTTTGGACAACACCAATAAGAAAAAGATAAAATACACTGTAGGCAAAAATAGCAGCAATGGAGGGAATACTTTTAATATTAGAGAGAATAGAAAGCATGCCTGAAAAATGCCAAGAACAATCAAAGAGAGATAGTCAAGGATGCATTATTCTTTCATCTTCCACTTAGCAAGTATCTGTGAGTATTGAAAATGCACATCCCACAAATGCTTCATTTTATTTGCATCAAAAACCATATGATTCAACAACAATCCAAATTTCTTCAGGAAAACGAGATGACCATGAGTCAAGCCTGAAACCACTGGAAGCAGGGTACCACGGAAGTGGATCAAAGGCGCGCTTAGGTGAAGCTGACACCATGCATGAGCTCATCATTATGTCATCCCAAAAAGCAGCACTCCTGGTTACTGCTGCCTTTCAGACAGAGCGATGGCATCCAGTCAAGATGATCACTGAGCAAGAGACTCAGCGTTCCAGCTGATTGCCACAAAAGCTGTGCAAAGGAGGGTTAACATGGAAGATGCACATGCTGTGACGCTCTTCTTCTACAGGATATTACTTAAGTGTAGGGAAAAAAGGCACTGTTTTCCAAAGAGTACCAATTTCCAGATGAGTTCTGAAAGTTTGCCATAACGTTGATTTTATTTTGCACGGGGAGGAGGAAATAAATCAGATGTACAGCTTGAGACTTTTTAGGATGAGACAAGTTTCAGAGGTCAGATGATTAATGCCTATTTTGTTTGCTCAAGGCGAGGCCACAAAATTACTCAGCATTCCTTAAAATGGTGAAGACAGGCTGTTTTGGCTTAGTTCTTAGGTGTCTACCTGAAGTCTCCAGGGTAGTTTTTACACATGCACACACACAATTCCAATGGAATCTCTTTTGTTCAGAAAGAAAGCTTTGATTGCAATTCACTACAATTCTAGTAGACAACAGGCAACTTAATCAAATTACATTTCTATAAATTACTCTTCAATCTCACAGGCTCCCTACAGTGGTGGATAGCTACTATTTGAATCCCTATACTCGGTGACTGTTTTGAAAAGTTTGTTAAAAACATTTATTGCAATCATACTCAGAAACAAATACTATATGGTGAATGCGGCTATTCTGCAAATAAAGTGCACAAGAGAAATCAAATTATTAAAATTTCTAATCAACATTATTCTTCTTTTACAAGTGACGCAAAAAAGAGGCTTTGGTGGTCCAGAAATAATAGCTTTATAATTAAGAATTTGCAGACCTTGGTGAAAAAAAGAAGACTGTCAACATGAGTTGTTCTGTATAATATATTTTAGAGCAATTTCACCCACACCAAAAGAACAATTCCTTTTGAGGAAATAGGATCAATTTTTCAGGTGTGGGTAACTTTTAAAGAAAACAAAGAAAAGTTTTGTTTTCTTTATATTTCAAAAGACCTCTAGACACTGAAATACACAAACTCAAACATATCTAACCCAGACAGCGAGAGCCTGAGGTCTGATTACAGTGTATTACTCTCACACAGGTTTAAATTAACTGAAGAGAACAAACAAGGAAGAAGAGTTACTACCACTGGTGGAATGAAGGGTCTTTTCTTTAACAAAGTAACAGGAGATATCACCTTTCCCTGAGAAGGAGTCTTTCACCATAAGCACAATGTGTTATTATTGTGATTTTTAATTGAAATGTAAATTCTGGGAACACTCTGACCTAATTTACTCCCAGAAAAAGAGGGCAAAATTCTCATTTTCAAAGCACTATGTAGTCACTACACCGTTATCAGCGAGTCTTGGTCAATGCTCTGGGCTTCTACAACTCTGCAAAGCTGACAGTATTTCACAACATCCAGCTATGGCATCTCTACACAGAACTGTTCATTGTTACAGCAAATAACTCCCTCTGATTTATTTCTTTGACAAAACATTTTTAAGAAATGGTTTTAAAGTAGTTCTGAAATGACAAGGCTCTGTGGGCAGGATGCTGAGTGCACTGACAGCAGCATCAGACTGCAGCTGACTTCTCCCTGGGAGTGGGATCTCTCCTGCAAACCTCCTCACTCACAAAAGTTTAAATCAAATCAGAGCTGTTGTGTGCACTCAAAATAAGTAAATCAGAGTAGTATGGTAGGAATCTGGATTGCTGAAAAATTCAACATGGGCCTAAGATAACCAACAACCACCACATGAAAGACACCTTGACAAAGTCATCGTCTTGTTCTCAACATCCAGGCATTACATGAAATCCAACTTTCTAGCTGATACAAACAGTAGAGGAAAAACCTGAATTATCCTAACTTCTCATCCTTTTCTGTGTACTTTCAGATGTACAGCAAAAATCATAAAGTTAACTGTGAACAACAGTCACATTACAATGTACTAATATCCTGACATGGATAATTATTAGAGCAAGATTACATAAGTCCAGCACTTTCTGCAGAAAGCTGAGGTGAAAATGCAATTTGACAAAAAGGAATAAAATAATTCTGGCAGCAGGAAGATCATTTAGAAGGATAATAATAATAATAATAACAACCAAAGAAGAAAAAGGATCACTGATCTTGGAAATACATAGGGCAGGAATTAAACACTATAATCAAATTGTTTGTGCAACCATTTAGCATCTCATTTTCTTGCTGTGCAAGCTGAAGAACCACTTGAGACAGGCCATCTTGGAGAGTAACAAAGTGCACCAATAACTAACGTGGGATGAAAAGAATATTGATAGCCTGTGACAAGCGGCTTCCTGAGAAATGTTTCTTAGTCAAATAGCAGCAATCATTAAATATATGAGGGTCAGACAATTTAATCTGCTCTTTTTATATGGATTAGTTTAGTAAAGTAAGAGAAGAGACAATTAATGCCTCCATAGCTTTTCATTCCATGACACTAGCCCATCATTTAAAAAAAAAAAAAATACTTGAAAGATGATTTCCTACACTACTGAATATGGCCACACTCATTTTAGCAACTATTAACAGCACTGATAAGGACTGACTTTATTATGAGGCACAATTACATATTCCAGAAAATCATTACAGTAAAAGCACAGACTATCTTTTAAACAAACAGATAACTAAATATTTTACATAAAGATTTAAACTCCTATACTTTCCAAACTGAAACCATAATCCTGGAGAGGCTCCACTTCTCTGTGCCATTACAGATTTTATCACACAATCAGATTTATGTCTAGGGACAGAACACTGGTATCAGTGAAACACATACAGTACTTGAATGAAACGTGGTTGCTGTTCAAGCGTGAAGAAAAGACACATAAAAATTCAGGGCAGGAGGCAAAGAAAAAAAATCATTACAGTCCATAGAAAACTCCTGTAGACTGAAAAAAATAAGTGTAACCTGCTTGGAAAAAAACATATCTCATTCTACAACTCAGTAAAGAACTACACAGAACTAAAAGAAAATCAGTTTAAATTTTCTATTTAGAAAGTCAGAGCACTGGTCCTCAAAGAATAATTCAATGAAACCCTAGAAGACTTTCTAACAGGTAAAGTATAATTTCAATTTGCCCAAGATGCCAGGGTAAAACTTGGGCTCCTGATGGGAAGTGGTACAAGCCATTTTAAGGCCAGCCGTAAAGCTCTTGCAAGAAGCAGTCAACTGTCCAAGGCCACCAGAGACCCGTCAGCAGCCACAGAATCTGATCCAAGATTGCATTTCCAATCTGCACTGATACAGAAAGCCTTGCCAGTGTCACTGGGTTTTCCAGGATCCTCAGGTAGCCGTTCATACAGGACACAGCACTGGCACACACAGATCTTTCAGTACTATGCTTTTCTCAGGTGTTTCCCTCTTGGCCCTTTCTGACAGCTGTTTGACAGATGATAAAAATTGCCTGACACAGATTTTAAAGTCAGATATTTAAGAAAACGAATTACAGCTGATGTCTTTGGCATAATGCTTTGTGACACAGATAGTTAGGGAGAGTGACACAGTTGGAAAATAATGTAAGTTGAAAGCACTTGTAACAGCTCAGGATTCAAGGTGACTTTGTGCTGTAAATCACTACTTTTATAATTGTTTCAAGATACTCTTTCTGGATGAGATACAAAGCCCAGGAGATTCAACAGGTCTGTTTCCAACTGAATTCTCTGTCGTTTTTATCAAGCCTAGGGAAACTGCAATTCCAAGTCAAAGCATGCTCATCAAAGCTTATACAGAATCAGATTTCACAATTAGTCTTTCAAACTTCACTCCTTTAGCATTGGTTGCTGAGCGTATATTTCCCCCTCTTTTGTCTTTAAAGATGAAAAAAATTTTATTTGAGCTAGAGAGGAAGAGATATCACACACATTTCTGCTCCTCTGCATACTCACATAAAGAGCTCTTAGCATGCTGAGCTAAATAAAATTCCTGCTACTTTTTTCCCTACTTTGTTCAATAGTGCAGTAGGACAAGAGAGGAAAGCAAGTGCATGCCCTTGATGTTATTCAGGTTGGCAGCAACTGACCTGGTGCTATTATTCCGGGAGATTTTTTTTGCTGGCTATACGTTGCCCCAAAGACATTGGTCACCTAAACAGCAAAGTTAAAAGCATGGGTCCTCTGACTTCAGTTTTGTTGGTGAAACAAAGCAGAAAAAACAAAATACCACCTCCACCTCCAAAACCCACCACCACCAGCAGCCCACACTCAAAACAACCCCTGAAAACAAATCAATCTGAAGATTGAGTGTAATACAAAGGAAAATGAGGCCAAAAGAGCACTCAAGAAATAATTAGGTGGTAATAGTGGACTTTTTTTTTTTTTTTTGACAGGCAGTTTAAACTTTATCAAAGTTTTCAACTAACAGTTAGAAAAGAGACATAGAATGTAATACCAGACTTGCTCTATAATGCTGTGGCAACACACTGGTGCACAGACTGCTGACACCCAGGGCGTATCTCTTACTCAGCTCAAATTAATTCTAAATCATGTACACAAGTCAATCCTAAAGAAATGATTTAGACAACTGATACATTGTGTGTTTCACGTATAGAAGGGGCTGGGGTACAAAACATGGATCCTGGTGTCATCTGAGGGTTTTTAACTGCAGAATAAGAAGAACTGGAAATTTATATTTCCAATCCTACAATGCCATTAGCTTAAAATAAGCATAGAATGCTATCACGTACAGGAAGGAGTAACAAAATCTGGCCCTGTGGTGCTGTGCAACAACTCAGTAAATCTGGCCCTACTTAAGTTTCAGTGGCCACCAACAGTGTGAAGTATTGCTCAGTGGGAGAAAACAAGGCAAATCCAGCCCAGAGTAACCCACCCATTTTAATTAAAAAACAAGAATTGAATTAAAGGTTGCTTTAGGCAATAATGGTAAAGTTGAATTAACATCAATATGGGAAATCTTCCATTCATCATCCTGGAACAATCACATTTGAGCATATTTATTATTTCTAAACATTTCTAAATTCAACAGTCTTAAATTAACACGAAGAACAGAAAGTTTCATGTTGGGTGACTAAAATGGCCTGGTTCAGCTCAGCTGCACAACAAGCTATTCAATGACTTGGGGCAGAGAGACTTCGCCCAGGAGCTCAGACTGCCTCAAACACCATCCAGTGGTTCGTGGAGTTATTACAGGACAGCCCCTGCTCCTCCTGCACTGCTCTCCCTTGGCAGGAGAAGTAGTTACAAGTATTTCGGAAAACTGGACACACAGGAAGGCAACTCTACCTCAGCCGAAGGGGAAAACAGCTAAGATAGAAACCTAAGGATATTGGGATGTAAAAACAGATATGAGTAAAAACAAACCCCAAAAACTACAGCTGCCATTTTATAGCAGGCTTGCAATAAATGACCTTCAACAACCTGAGCTAATGAATCAGTCTCTACAATGAGACAATAAAAGTGGCTTCTGTGGCACAACCATGATCACTGCACTGATTGGAGCATGAAATTTATATTTTAGAGTTACGTACCATGTAATTCACACGCTCTTTGCATTTTAGTTCTGCTGTGTCCTCAGAGAGCAATGTTCAACACCACCCCATCTGCCTTTGCAAAAGCCCAGCTCTTCTCCGTGAATCCCAACCAGGCTCACACATCCTGCACACGCTGGAAGACAAGATTAAGCAGTCCTAACTAAAAGGAAGGAAGGCAACATAGCTGCTCTGTTAAGAAACAGACAAATTGTTGATTTCTTTCTAGACAATCACTTTTTTGCATCATTTGGGGAAAAGATTCCTAGGAATTACAATGTCATTGACTGTCCTATTGTAATGTAGTTACACAAGAGGCACTGTTCTTTCCCTCCCTTCTCTGCCATTGCAAAGAGCCTTGTTTTGCTATCAGACTTTCATAAGACAGTTCACAAACATATTACTTGACTACATTGCTGTATTTTACAGAAAACTGAAAAGGAAAACAAGCCAGTTTGTAAGACAGCACTCTAAAACCTCCCTTTTTCTTGACTTCAGCCTAATTTCCAAAACATTCATGTAATAGTCTTTCATATGTCTAACATTGCTTCTACCCATACACTTCAAAAGATAGAAAGACTTCACTTAGAAGGGCCCTCTGTAGATCAGGTGCAAACACCTGCTCCACTCAAGGCATACAAAGCATCCTATACAGATATACACCTTGGCTCAGGTTCTCAGGTATGTCTGACTTCAGTGAATATGTCCTAACTTACATTTTACTGCACACTTGGTCCTTTGCACAAGTCACTATAATTCCCCTGGCAAGAAGTTATGGCCATTATTTAAACACACAGAAAACTGAGGCAGAGAATTTGAATGCATCTCTGTTTATCCATCTGTAATCACCATTAAAATCTCAAGCCCTTAGGTGAGATGTTCTCATCAAAGTATGCATCACTACACCATTATTCCTAACACATATATTAGGCAGGGTACTAGGAGAGAAAATTAATTCACTTGATCTAAAATCTTAGAAAAAATTACTTCAGAACTTGAGAGATGCATTTCCAAACACAAAACTCAGGTGTTTTCTAGTCATATTTATATTTCACCATCTTGGTCCTGGAATATTCTGACAGCTATAAAATTATCAATCTAAATAATTATTAAAAGAAAGGGCGGCATATTATTCTAGGTCCTTAAATCATCAGAATTGTTGCTAAAGAAGAGGAAACAGAAATACAAGAACTCAAGAAACAAGCTTTATAAAAAGAATTCATACCTATAAGGCTCTTACTTGCCAGGATCTCACTCATTCATCCCAGCTGCCAGCATACAGGAAGCATGCCAGTGACCCTAATGGGAATGCTTATCTCAACAAAATGACCTCCTACCCAGTGAAGGCTCAGAAACAGCCAGAACAGCTCATGAGATCCAAGGAACCTGACAGAATCACCTCTCACTCATGCAAGTAACAAAACAGGGTTATGTCACCACAATTGTCTTGAATTTAATGCACCATAATTCACGTGCTGGAAAGTCTTCATGGGACAAATCATATTTTTAAAGGTAGTTATTCTTTTGTTTACATATATGCACTCACTGAGGAAAAAGGGCGTGAATCCCAGTGCTAGGAAGTGCTCTGCAGTGAAGAGTTGTGCTGCTAACAGGGACCTGAGAGGGTTTCTCTCTGTGGGGCTGTGAGGAGAGATGCACAGGAGGGGATCCTCACCCCCACACCCTGATGGCTGGCACGCTGCAGGGCAGGCACATGGCAGAGGGAATGTTTGGGCACTCTGCACATTCCAGAGGTGCCCTCACATCCCATCTGCCCCAGCCACACTGGGCTCTGCCCAGCCACAAGGCCATGGCAGAGGAAAGCCTGCCAGAGCTGCCCAAAAGGTAACACCAGGAAATATGTTTTGTTTCAAAGCCGGGTGACAGAATAACCTTTGCAAGAGGAGAGACAAGAAGAAGCACAAGTAATTCAATAAATAGAGAGTTATATCCCTCACTTTTACATCAGTAATACCTGACAGCAGATAACTTCTTCATTCCCCCAGCCTCAGAATGGGTAAGAGTAGTCAATAAGAACATTAGGTTATTCACATCTCAAATGGCAACAAAGTAATCAGTTACACCATCAACAACAATAAACTAGTCAGCTGTATAGAAGTTAAATATTCCATTGGAGCAAATACATACATCTAACAGCTGGTAAGTCATCCTGCTAGCAGCTTCAGGAAGAAATCATTGCATTGCTTGTTTACATTTTAGCTGATTTTTAAGCCTTCAGCAATATGATTTTTTTTAAATTGGAAGATAAGAGATTATACAAAGGTTACTTGGTTTCAAATTACCATTATCCTACATTAATGTGATGCTACAGTGTAGCTTACTCTGCTGCTATAAGTTATCTATAAGCATTTAAGCAGTATTCCACTTTATTCACCCACTTCCATGCCTCCAAAATCTACTGAGTATGCTTTCAGGTTAGGAGTGCGAAAATCCTACTTAGTATGGTTGAGAACACACGTGTAAATGGGTGATTCTGCATTGGTACAAATACTTTATGTATTTCAATAGGACAGTTTCGTGTGCTTCACAGGTTAGTAACATTTTCTTCACACAGACAACAACATAAATGCTTTGCTGTTTAGTTTGGTAGCCTAAAGAATCCCTTCCTACTTTGAGAAATCTTGCAACAACTCATTAAAAAAGCTGAAATAAATGTAAGATACTGGGAAGTGCTCATGGCTAATGATTTACATACTTCACTGAATGCACTGGCTTTTAACAGTGCAAGAGCAGGTCATATGAAACATATTTAAATAGTGCAACAGTACCTGCATGAGATGAGCAAACATTTGTCAAAGCTCTCAACAGTCCAAATGAGTACAGCTTATTGGTGATACACTATAAACACTTCCATATTCCAGGTTTCACACAAGCATTTATGTACTAGTGACCTACACTGCAAAACAGCATGGCAAGGGGAAGGGATCCCATCAGGACTTCTGTATTTCACTCCAGAGAGGAGTCTGATTACTTTCATAATTATATCAAGGAATCCACAGTTGCAGCTACTGAGACATGACTTCTCTTGCTTACATCAGGTTTAAACTAGTACAAATAAGAGGGGAATCAGGGCCTAGATTCCCTTCTTATTTCTGTGGCCAAGTCACTGCTGAATTTGGGCAAACTGCTTAACTAGTCCTCAGTAGCAAAGTCGCTTACTTTGTTAAGGAGATAAAATGATATCTACTTTAAAGTCCAATACCTACATTTATAGAATATTTTGAGAGTCCTAAATAAATGGTGCTATTGAAATAAAAAGCAATATCACCCCCTTTTGTCTTGAGCAGCAAGCCAATGTGCAGGGAACTCTCTTTCCATTAGGAGAAATTGATGATAAAGTCAGCTCCTTCTTTGGCACAAACAAAATGCTGTTTCCCTGAACCTAAGAGGAATTAGACAGCTGGAGATGGTTTCTTTTCTCTTAATTCTAAGCTTTCTTTTCTCAGCATTCAACTTAAAAAGCTTTGACACTTTTCTCAAGTAAAGCCTACTAGTGTTCATGTGGTTCTGACTGATGTTTTTTTACTGCTTTTCCTTTCTCCTTACAAGCTGTTTTTCCTGCATCATTCCATCAAACCCTTGTGCTAAAGCAAGGCTCTACAAAGCCTGTCTGTCTGCACGGCCAGGAGGCCTCACGTGTGTCTTTGTTTTGGGCAGTGTCACACGTAGGTGGCTCGGTGAAGGCCCCCTCGGTCTCAGGTACCTGGCTCAATAAAGGGGCTCAATGACTTCTTGCTTTCTGAACAGGGGGACATTGCCCAAGGCCCCAGCCTCAACCCACAGCAGCATTATCAGCAACACAATCAATTACTAATAATAGCTACACAAAGGCAAAACATTTCCTGGATATTCTTAAGTGAGTCTTTAATTCCCTTTTTCCCTCCTTTATAGACACTTCATGTGTTCTGAATACTACACTGATGTTCCCAGTTCTCATCCTGAGTTACGTCCAGTTTGGTAAAGCCAGCTGAAAAAATTCTTTTGTAAAAATTCAACTAGTGCAGTATTTTGGGCATGGTTATAGGTTAATCTGCTTTTTAACACAAGGGATTTGACAACAATATCTCCTGCTACAATTATAATCATGTAAATGTGCTTTGACCAGGATGAATTTATGCCTCACAGGGACACTCTTCTACTGGCAAGGTACTTCACTGATTACCTGCCGACGTAGAGTTAAGGAAATGAAGATATGATATACTGGTATCAGCAGCAGCTCAGCTATTTCAAATGATACATTCTGTTTTACTTTTACTGAACCAAATTATCTACTTTCTTTTTTTTTTCCCTTCCCACCCAGGACATTCAATAAATATTAAAAAAAAGGTAGACTTCTGCTTTTGCAGCTCATATGAAACATATTTAAACAGTATCTGCAAGAGATTAGCAAACATTTGTCAAAGTTCTCAACACTCACAACGAGTACAGCTTATTAGTGCTATCTTTAAACAGTTGTTTTATTTTATTTCACAA
This sequence comes from Melanocharis versteri, assembly GCA_013397845.1. Classification (NCBI taxonomy): domain Eukaryota; kingdom Metazoa; phylum Chordata; class Aves; order Passeriformes; family Melanocharitidae; genus Melanocharis; species Melanocharis versteri. The sequence goes on along the minus strand of VZTG01008759.1, from coordinate 680,786 downwards.
TGAAACCTATTACAAATTCTAACTCAGGGGAAGGGGAAAAAAATATCAAAGTAACTTATTTTGTCATCAGGGGGAATTTTGCCCCTCTGCAAGAATAATCAGCACAATTAGATTCCTAATAAGATTGTGATAGTATGTGGCATTGCTGTTGGACAGGTTTTCTAGTGATTTGTACATGAGATTTTTATTACGTAAGAAAACAGGCAAATATGAAACATCCTTATGTTTCAGATCTCAAAGACACAAGAAATACTTCCTTTAAGCAGGTGTGCCTTCCTGGGCAGCTGTTTAAGATTAGTAAATTACAAGCTCAGGATTTTATTCTTAAATATGGCTAAAGAATAAACTCTTTCGTCTGGCAAGTTGGAGTCAAACTGCCACAATGAGCACCTGTTGAGAAAGCCCATTATTTGAAGCTGGGGGTTCTGGGTGAAAAGATCACTGTGAATTAATTTTGATTGCTTCACAAAACTCTCCATAACAAATGGTCTCTGACAAGGGTATCAGGGGACTTCCATTTGAAGGGGAGAAAAAAAGATTTTGTTTCTAGGAAGGTAACATAATCTCTGCAGTGACATTAAAACACACCAGTGGCTGCACTTGCTTGGATCTCTCTTCTAAAACAGATTGTATTTGCTTAGGTTACCAGGTATTAGGTTTTGGGAAGGGAAAGGGAAACAAATGATATCAAAATCTTATCTAAAAAGTTAGCTAAAAAGACTATAGCCAGAGATCCATGGATCTTGAATTGTTAAGGCAGTTATTTGCTTACAAGTTTAATCACAGACACATTTCTGGGTGTTTTGGATTGCTATATGCATTGCCAAAAGGGAGGAGGAGGAGAAAAGAATAAATCAAAACAAAGGTTTTGCAGTTGACTAAATAAATCAGCAGCTTTCTTGTATGTGTTAACTCCAATAGTAAGTTAAAATAATAGTAAAGATTATAAGAATATCTGGCGAATATTTCTCTTACTTGGAACACAGGCTATTGAATGAAACACTCTGTCCCTCTGATAAGAAGTTTCCATCCAAAATATACAACAGCACTACCTGTCTGTCACCCCCTGATTAAATCTAAGGCCAAGCTTACCATCTGTTTGTGCAAATGAAAAGTGTAATATTCCACCAACTACTCTGCATGACCACTTCACTTAAGGGTTTCCTGCAAAATGATTTTCAGTTTGTCCAGGGCTTATTTTCAGAACAAAAAGGATCACCAGAAACCACTATGCTTTTAGCTAATAATCATGATGCTGTTGACTTCATGCTTGATTAACGCTTAGCCATTAATTTTACATGAATTACAACTTCTGATTCCTTCAAAACTGACTGTAAAAACTACATCCATATGAAGATAATAAAATGCTCATAATGACTTCTTTTTAAATGTGTATTCTGTTTTTAAGGTAACCTGAATTATATCATCATCAAGATATTAATTGCACCTACACAAAAATTTGGGTGTGTCTGGATTCATATGGGTACCAGAGGCTTGTGTCTGTGGCTAGCAAAATCGCTGCAGCCATAATAAAGACAGAATGTGGCCACACAGTCTGATAAATAAGAGAAGAATTCTAGGAAAATCAGATCCTGCACTTAGTTAATTTATGGTTTAGGTAGGAATCAGTCTGGTACTAGACCACCAGCCATATAGTCTTCCCAACTTTTGTAGTATCTCTGTGTTACAGTACAGGGCACGTGACGGCCACCTGAAGAAACAAATACTGATGCTCTTCTATTTCTTTCTAAAACCCAGACTAATATATTGTCATAATCCCAGAACAGAAATATTAGAAGTCGTCTTCAAGCAGTGATGCCTTGCTGTTGTAAATAAAATGGATAACCTGACCTGTTTGGAGTTGAACGTAAGCTCTGCTTTGAAAAAATGTCAGCTCCATTTACCTGCACATGCCTTTGACAACAGCACAGTCCTGCAGCCCTCGTGTCCAGCTCCTGCCCTCCCAGAACCTTCCCAAAGGTGGGCGCACAAGGGAGGAACTGACTGCACAGACACTGCCGAGTATAAACTACTTCTATTTAAACAATTTGAGCGGTTTTTTCTATCCAAGTTTTTTTCTACCCAACCTCAGCTATCCTATATAACTTAAAATTATCATATATATCTGTCTAACCAACAATAAATCTAACCAATAGATTTATTCTCTTGTTAATTCCATTTTTCATCTAACATAAAACATGAAGCAATGGGTAAAAGTGAAAAAAATCCCATAGATGTTTCATCTTAAAAAGACAGAGGAAAAGATGAAATCTTTCTAATAATGCCCCTGTGATTCTGTTATAGCACGCTAAAAACACAACACACACCAGTCTGTAATATATCACTTGCTTTTTTTCTTCATGTCTCCAAAATAAACTACAACTTTCCCATGTTGAAAAGTTCTTCCTTAAGTTAATAAAATCTGTCACTTTCCATAATGGTTGATTTGAAGAAAGTCCACAGGTGCAGTATTCCGTTGTTCACAGCTTGGGAAGTCAAGGCTTATAATAAAAAGCCCTCTGTGTTATGGTCCTCCTTCCCCATCAATTCACATCAAGTATTATTAGAATCATCTGCCACCTCAGTGGTGCTTCCTCTGTGCTCAAACTGCAGAAGCAACAATGACATTTTACTGCTCTGCAGGTGCTGCTGTGTGTGGTCACGGACACAGAAGTGTGGCCTGCTATTGTTCTGCAGCAGCACTTTGATCTCAAACACAAAAAGCCACAGAGCTGCCTGCCCTATTCATTCTTATGCTGGGCTGATACCAAGCAGAGAGGGAAAGAAGAGGTGACAAGAGCTGGGCAATCCATAATATTTATTTCAACAAATGCTTCAAATCTTTTTAAACATCATAAAAACATGGCTCATTAAACTACAACAGCCTTGAAATTGTGTTATAAAACCACAAAACAAAAATCAATACTCCTGCTGAAAAGGAGGTAATGAAATATATCGAGTTGGTTGAAAAGCGGTTTGTATGAATCATAATATTATTATGTGCACAACGCCTCTGCTCCCAATACTTACAGTTAACAAACTAGGGAGTGTTTTCTATTCCATCACTTAAGCAGGTGCCACAAGGTGGTATTTATCAGTTATTTTCCAGACTTGATCCTTCTGCCATAAATAATGCTGGGATACAGGAGGCTTAGTAAAAGGAGATCAATCCAATGCATATTTGCTACCTGAGCTTCAGCTGTTGTATTATTTCACGGTCTGATCAATACTGTGCTCCACAATAGCAGGGGAAAAAGCCACAACATCACCCTGATGAGTCACTGTAGGTTTACTGCTGAACCAGGAGGAGGTAACATTTCTGATTTAATAAAGACTAAATTTGGTTTGCAGCATTTGGCCACTATTAAATAGTTGAACTCTCTATTTCAAGTATTTTGCAGTGACTTGTCCAGATTTTCAGTGGTTACATAAACTCTTCTGGAATCAACACTCCATCTGCTGAAACAAAATCCTGTGAAATATTATTTAGAACTCTCCAATTATTTTTAAACTGGGCTTATTGGTCTGCAAGTGAATTCAGGGAAATCTGGTATTTAAAAGTATTTTGACACTGACAAACAATAATGGAATCGATATTTTTCTCAAGAAAAATCAACTATAAATACCTAGAAACAATAAAGAACAGAAGGAAAAAGAGATTGAATAATAACTAAATGTGACTAGCCAAAGGCTCAGCAGGTACTGGTAGCCACTGTACTCTCACCCTCCTTGGAAATAAACCCCCAAATCTGCCAAAGTCTGTTTGTAATGTAATCAGAAGACAGCAAAAGCTTCCCATCCTGAAACTAGTTCATTTAAAAGGACAGTGCTATATCCAGACAAGTCTTTCAAGATGAAATGAAGAAGAAAACTATATGTCAAATCAATTGATGGAGGGCAGAGGGAACTAAAAGCAGTTTTTAAGACTTGTGCAGAGTGCTTACTCTTTCCACCAAAAGAGAAAATGCATAATATTCAACAGAGTCCAACCCGGGCTCTGGGAAGAGAGGAATAAAGAGCATAACCTGAAACTTCTGTACATCTGATCTGCTGAAGAGAAACAATGTCCTTGATTTAGGACAAATTTATTCAAAACATGTCCATAGTTGCCACTGCTCTAGCCAAAACCTTTTCTGCCATCACTTCTCATCCTATGAATATTACCAGGGCAGACTGAGCCACTTTACTGCACTTCAGTCATTTCAAAGTCTCCTGTACCAGAGATCTGTCCTAATAGATGCATCTCCATCCCATCATTTTAGACAGTTATGGTGGCACTGGGAAGACTCTAGATGTCCGCTCACCATGAGAGAACAAAAGCTTCGTTTTATACCCCAGCAGAAAAACCTCACTTCCTACAACATGTGAGCTTCCAATCCCAGCTGGGGGATAGTTCTGCAGAAGCTGAGGAAATGCCATCCTGTAAATGAACATCTCAACTTCCCTTTGGCATGCAGAATGAACTAGCTTCTTAATTCCAGCAGGGAGCCCTTCCAAATTATGCTTTGATTTTACTACTTAACAGGAGGAGGAGAAAAGGTGCTACAGCTGGTAGCTACTGATATTTAATCTTACATTTATTTTTACTTTCTTGTTTTATATAAGTAGTCTTGTCTTTCACCAGCTCTACCACTGTTAGAACCTTTTCCAGTAACTGTCAACATTACACAGAGCCTTAACCCCCAAGAGAGAAAGAAAGAAATGAGGGGGTGGAAGACAAGAGACAACTACTAAACCTGGAGAGAGACGTATCACATCATCACAGGACTCCCTGCTACTTCAGAGCCTTCTACAGTAACCAGCTGTATAATAATCTCATTTACTGAAGGTCAAATCTCTGCAAAATGTTATTTGGAAATGCAGCAGCCTGGATCTGACCCTCTACAAAGAGCTAAGAGTGTACTGCACACATCCCCCCACAGCCACATCCCCTGTCAGCTACAGGTACCTGACAGCATCCTGGCTCCATCAGCACTTTGCCCCTGCCACTCGTATACATAAAAACTAATCACGCAACAGACTAGTTGCCTTCCTTTGAGAACATTAAAGAAAAATATATCGTTACTTTTCATGGGGAAGCTGCTGTCCAGAAAGGCAGGAACCATGAGGATGATCTCAGTGTGTTTGTCTAGGATGTCAGCTGGTAGCTGTCCACTGTCATGGGACTTGGGCCATGATTTTAAGTGACTTTGTGTCAACACACTTTAACAGCTTGATTATTAGACAGAGTAGTACTTTCTAAAAATCATGATTCTTTGGGATGGTTTAAATTGAGCATTATATAAGTTGGAATAGCAAAATAAACCACTGATCAAGCCTCAAATTTAGGCCAAATTACAAAAGAGGTGGGGGGCTGGGGAGTTGGAAATTGCTGGCCATATTCTTCTTGTTGTTAATGTTGTCAATATCTCATTTTCAACTAAAAAGTAAGTCCTTCAAGATGAGTAGTAGAGCATAAGAAAATATTACAGACTTGTACCAAAACCAGCAGCTGCAGGACTCCAATTTGCACAGTTTATTTCAGAGCACTCTCCACTACACCACACTGGCCACGAGCCCTTTCACATCATCCTGCCTCACACACTACCTGTCAACAAACGAGAAGATCACAAAGGCAACAAGTCTGGCCCCAAACTGTCACACTGTATATTACCCAGCATTTTTCTTTTTATTAAATATGACCTTTGCAATTCCACATACTTTTTCTCACCATTTCTTTCCATATATGAGAAATATATAAAGAGAACTGATCACCTGAACCTGTTATCTGTGATAAATATCACAGAACTGGAAATCAACTCTGGGTACTTGTTTGCAAGGCAGCAATGGAATCTCTATTTCACTGTACTGTTCCCAAGAAAGGGAACATGGAAATGGAACATATCTACATGGAAAATTTAAAAGATAGTGGCTACATCCAGCAGTTCAGCAAAAATACAGCATCTCTTGAGACCTTCTGCAAAATTTGATGATTTGATCATACAAATACAGTGAAAATGTAAGCGTGTATAATACAGGATTAACTTTTGAACTTCATCTAATAAGTGGCAAACAACGTACTGAGGTACCAGCAGAGCCCTTCCAGATGTTCCAGTAGATGCTGAAATGCAAAATAGCTGTGTGTTGGCTATTTTAGATTCATTTATGTTCCCAGAGAGTAACCATGTATGATATGCACACATTGTAAAAGACCAGTGAGAAGTTTCCTATCTAAATACCCAAAATAACAAAAATTAAAGGTAAGGAATTGTTGTTAGCATCATTTTACAAAACATGTCAGGAGACTGGAGCAACTGGCTGAGACTACATGTGCACAGAAGCAGAGATGAAACTTCCATTTCCTAAACTATCCCCTCACATTTTAACCACAAGCAAAACATCCAGATAAGCCTCCAAGGTTCCAGATCACTCATAATTAAAATGTAATAAATTCCATTCAACAGTGCTAGCAAAAAAAGAATATGTGTGTGTCAAGCTAGTGCACCCTTAGAGTGAAAACAACAAAACCATAGGCTCAAACAGCACCAATGCAGGAATTAAATTCCAGCATTGTTGTTAACTTTTCATTTTCGCTAATGGGTTTTAAGAAAGCCAGACATTTTTCCTCAGTCCATTTTACCTTTTGCTTCCATTTGACAAATATTGATTTTCATTTCCTCCAAGTTTAAGTGCATTGAATGCTACTGTGACTGGTTTGCTTGCTTTTTTGTTTGTGTCCCAGCTTTATTGAGGATGCCAGCATGAATGCATACAGCTTTCAAAAGAGGGAATTGGTTTAATAACTTCTTAAGATCCAGGAGAGAACACAGGGGCCCAGTCTACTTTTTGTATAGGTTATGCAAGAAAAGTGGCTCTAGGTGCCTGTCTGATGTCAGTAAGGAGACTGCTGGAGTAATGGCCTCAGTGTTTTAAGCTGTTACTGCTGTGCTCTGTCACAACAGGACAAATCATAAAGTGTTCTCCCCCAGCTTCAGTGCAAATTTAGACATAATTCAGTGGCATTTTAAGCTAAGCCTATTTTGTAGGCAGTTGTCCCTTTAGGAGGTTTGGTTTGGAAGGTAGCACCTCATGAAGTTCTGGCTCAAACAAGCTGTAACTTTATGAATTCTTTTCTGCCTGACTCACAGATACATAAGCTCAACCTCCTTTTGTAAAATGATCTCCTTAAGCTTTGCAAAGCTGCCCAGTACATTTTGGACTCTTTCCTATCTCAAATAAGAACTCACTCAAGTCTTTGCAGTGATATGAGTGAAGAGTGCTTATGAGATCTATTCCACCCACTCAAATATGGAAGGGGGAGAAATCTCTGGACAGAAATAAACATCTGGGAAAGAAAGTAGCGCCTTAAACAGCCACATCCAGCACTACAGAAATTGTCTGTGCAGCACTCAGGCATTCTGCAGTGCTAGAAGCCAAGATAAGTTCAGCTGACTTAACCAGGGAGTTAAGTTGGTCCATGTGTATCGGCACCCAAGGCCTGTGCTGGTGTTAAGGGTTCCCCAGAGCTGAGCTAACTGGTGATTTAACCACCACAGACAGCCCCATTCTCAGCAGCAGCTCTGACCCAAGGTGCTGAGAAGACTCAGTATTCAGCCTAGACGAGTAAATAGACACATAAACTTTTGAAATCTGTTCTGTCTCTCTCTACATAATTTGCTCTTCTATGGATCCTCTAACCACCAGAAAGACTGGGTTCATATGAAGGCACATTTAGTACTGAGCACTGTTATCCACTTAGTTATTGTACATACGAAACAAGTGTTAGCTTCACTGTGTATTAACTGCCATTTTAAAATCCTGATGAAAGTAAAGCAATTTAGAATTATGCACTGCTAGAAAAAGCTGGTTTTCAAAACAGGCAGTGCTTTGAAAAAATTCTTAGCATCATTCATTTGATTAGTCTCACTGCCTTCACTTTGGAAATTTTTTTAACAAAAAAGATGAGGAAAAAGAAAGAAAGTAGTGATGAGTGGAGTTAAATCCATTATAGTGTGCCAGACCGCTCCATTTTTTGCTTTCCATATTCAATTCTGAATAGTTCTCATGTTACACCACCTGATGCCAAGTGCTCCAGGGCTTCTGCTACACCCACCTGACATTGTGATGCTGCATTTTTAAGACCTTTAAATAATGAAAATAGACCTTTGCACTTCAGCACTGTGCCGGTCAAGAGAGCTGTCTGTACAGATGATGTGAATGTCTGCTAACATGGAGAGACTTCTTACTTTTGAAATGAAATTACACCAGAAGTTTCAGGGCTGATCTTTCCAGAGAGAACCTTCCTTCCTAGCACAGCTGACCAAGTATAACATAGGCATGGCCATGTTTTTGGTGCCCATCTAATCTGATTTAAAAGTTCCTTCCAGCAGTGACAGTAACTTCTGAAAGTTAAGAAGAGCTTGCAGTTTTGGTTAACTAATTAACTGTTATAAAAAGAAAGATGGCATCACTTTCTTACTTTGCACCTCTCCAGTGGGTGTTGTCACAGGTGTACTGTATGCTCTGAGTCTGACAAGATGCTGGCCTCGCTCGCCACGCAGAGCATTGCAGAGAATGACTGCAGCCCTCACAGGCATGTTCCTCACCAGCTCCTGCAGTGCTAGACCTGAGCACTAAAGAAAATTCCTCTTTCCTGCTTTCCTGTTTTCACTCTACTGCTCCCCTTCTCATATCATTGAGAAATTTTACCTCTTAAGAAATTTAGCTAGTGCATTCAAAAATACATGTCCAAATTAAAACAGAAGATAAAATGGAAACTGAAGAGACTTGTGATAGGACAAAACAATAATGTAATTTGAACCAAAAATGTCATTTTAATCACTATCATTCCTACACTTCATTACCTGTAAAATATTTCAGCCACCGTATGTGGTTCAGGGCATCCTGGTATCCCATGTCCCTGGAACAAGATCTTCCCAGGAAGGAATCACCATGCACTCACCATCTTCCTGGCATCTGGGTAACCATTCCAATATTAACTGTGACCTGGATGTAAAACCCAGAAATATCAATTCAGAAAATCATAAACACAGCTGTCAGTAGTTTTGTTCACAGCTGAAGTTCCATACTTTCCAATTATTCCTGTTCTTTCCTATTAAGATTAGTATTTCCAAGCCTCTACTCTTTAATGTTTTGTCTAGAGACACATATTTATATAACAGACTGTGTCATAGGTGAAATCTTTAAGTCATTATATTTCAACTCGGCAGTTAACAGACATGTTACTTCCAGCTTGTACAAATAACTGTACCTACTTATTTGCAAAACATTATTTTAACTTCTGTCGACTCATATGCACGAGAGAAGGAAACCAAATTAAAATACGTTATTTTGATTGGGGAAAAAACAAACAAAAAAACAAATCCCAACTAAACAGGAACAAACCTGGAGAACTACTGAACACTGACAGGGAAACAAACCTGCAGAGCTATGGAACGCTAGCAAGGAGGCAGCACAAAAGAACTGTCATGCTGCAAAATCACACCTTCTCCTGCCAACTAAAACTGGCCTCCTGCAAAGACACAACCAGGTAGCTTGTGACTTCAGGACTTTCAAAAGCAGGAAGCATGCCCCAAAAATAAGGTCAAAACAAGCAGCAATCCATGGGCAGCAAATATTCTTCACAGAGCAAGAACAAACGGAGGTATTTGTTGCCCGCTGCAACTGGGAGGGCTTGCAGGCTGTCCCTAAGTCTCAAACCACAGCCCAGCCCAAGCAGAAACACCGAAATTCAACAACCCTGAGAAAAGGGTTTAGGATTTGGTCGTCAGCAGCACGCGAAATAAGCTGGGCAATTTGCTGCTTCCTCTCCCTTCTCACGCCTGCCTGGCCAATACGGAAACTTCATTCCTGCCCTCCCCGTGCGCTGCCCCGATTCTCTCTCTCCCCTCCGCCGGTATCGCGGGTGCTTCTGAGCCCTCCCCTCCGCCTGCCCCGCTCCATCTGCCCGCTGTGCCCCGTGAAGGTGGAGAGAGCCGCCGCCGGGCTGCTCCGCGGCCGGGCACCGCGTCCCCGCCGCGCTGCGGCGTTCGGGGCAGCCCCAGATTGCCCGGGCCGGCTGCTGGCAGCGGTGCCCGGCGGGAGGGGCAGCTCCGCGGGGGCCCGGCCAGCACGGTCCTGCCGCTCCGCCGCGGGCTCTTTCCAAGAGGGGAAGTTTCGCACGCCATTAGCCCAGTTTTTAAATAAATCACGTGTTTCTGGGTGAAGAAAATTGCTCGGGATGATTAAATGATTGCCTTGAACGATCGCTGGCGCTTAAGAAAAGGAGAATACCAACCCACCGCACTGTGCTTTATTTTAATGGATGATAAAATTGTGATGGGAGAGACGAGAGGGGGGGAAAAAAAGGGTGAGGGGGGAAAGAAAACTTTGTTGCTAACAAGAAAAATGAGGCCCCGAAAACAAAACCGTAAAGAAAAAAAAAATCTATTCTTGAATAAGGATTAATTCAGTGTCTGTGAATAGGAAACACTGCGCTGGGTAATTGCAGCGAGGTAGCGCGGCTCCCAGCTGCGAGGCGACGCGGGCACCTTTGTGCGCTTGCCAGGACAGCTCCGGGGAGAGGTAGCTTCCCCCGGTCCCCACGGTCTGCTGTCGAGTAACGGGAAATTTAACATTCCGCGTTTCCAGAGCAAATTATCCCCCTCCCCGCTCCCCCCCGCAGGAGGCCAGCCGGGCGCTCCGCCTGACGGGGCGGGGAGCCCCGAGCCGCCTCCGGCCCCGCACCCTGCGGGCGCAGGGACGATGTCCCCGGCGTCTGCCGCGGGCCGGCCCCTGCCCCGGTCGGGGGTGGCAGGAGAAAGGGAGCGGAAGGCTGCTGCGCAGCGCGGGGAGAACGGCCCGGCACCGTCCGCGCAGCGGGCGGCACAAACAGGCTCCCGTCTCTCTGGCCGGCGCAGCCCGGGCACCCATCCCTCTGGCCGGGCACCCATGGCTCAGCCCCGGCACCCAGCGCTCTGGCCGGTACAGCCCGGGCACCCATCCCTCTGGCCGGGCACCCATGGCTCAGCCCGGCTCAGCCCGGGCACCCATGGCTCTGGCCGGGCACCCATGGCACAGCCCCGGCACCCATCGCTCTGGCCGGCACAGCCCGGGCACCCATGGCTCTGGCCGGGCACCCATCCCTCTGGCCGGCACAGCCCGAGCACCCATCCCTCAGGCCGGCACAGCCCGAGCACCCATCCCTCAGCCCGGCGCAGAGGATGGGTGCACGGGGCGCGGGCCGCTCCTCCCGCCAGCGCCCACCTCCGCCGAGGGCAGCGCGGAGCGAAGCAGCAGCGCGGCGGGGCAGCGCCCCGGCTCGCCGGGGGAACCCCCACCCTGCCGGGCTCGGGGGCAGGACGGGCGCCCCGGGGAGCCTCGCTCGCCGCAGCCACCGGCACGGCAGGGAAACGCTTCGGAAGGGCTGGGGGAAAAAAGGGCCTGTCGCCGCGGAGGGAGCGCATCCCCTCGGGCAGCGGCCCCTTCCTGGGTGCCGGCGGCCCCTCAGCCGGGCCCGGGGTGCGCTGGGGCTCCGCGCAAGGAGCGGGCCGGGGGGAAGGCCCCAAGATACGGGAAGGAAAGTCGCTCCTTCTTTTGTTTTGCTTTTTTTCCTCCTGTTTTTGTTTGTTTGGTTTTTAAACCCCCGAATAATGCCAAGCGCGTACGTTACCCAGCGGCGGGAGCGTCCGGGTGCCCGGGAAGGTTGGCGGGCGCGGAGCCCGCCTGCCCTGGGCGCGGCTTCCCTCGCAACCTGAAGACTCCGCTTCCCCGTGGGAAGCGGCTCCGAGGGCTGAAGTTAAAGGCACTAATGAAACTCAAGCCGCGGAGAGGAAATTCTCCCGTAGCGCTGGGGGCTGCTAACCCTTCCCTGGCAACTTTCTGTTGCACAAATCTCAACTCAGTTAAAAAGGAGAGTTAGTTAGTATTTCATTGATAAAATCATCAAAATCCTTTTAATTTACCTTTTTCTGAGACCAAAAGGTGACTTAAAGTTCTTAAATATTCACATTGACAAGCCAGATGGCTCTAGCGTACAACTTACATGTTAAGAAAAATGCATATCATGTACCAGGTGAATCATCACATTTGAACAGGAAAAGTCCTAAAGACATGAAGTCCAAGAGGTATCCAGACTACAGCATTAATATGCAGGATTCATAATTATAGGAAGGGGGAAAGTCCTCAAGAAAAGCATTTCTCACCCCAGCTCTTCAGTTGTACATCCTCTCTGATGCCCAATTTGCAACTCAGGCTATGGGAAGAACTAAGTGATTGCTTCTTGTTTAAAAAGGTGGGCAACTTCCCCCACAGTGAGCCTGAAAAATAATCCTATAACACAAAACACCTGAATTTTGGAATTGTTAGAAAAAAATATATATATAAATAGTTACATGGACACAAAATTGGCTATGCCTGTTGGTATTTTTGAAGGCATAATTTGAAGGCAGCCAATCTGATTAATTTTTTGTAAATAGTAATGTAAGGAGATGAAACTCTACTGGGTGAAAATATTGAATTATGTTTGACACACTCCCATTGAGGTTAATGATCATTGCAGGTGTTTAAGGGAAGCCAAATCATGTGCAAGGCCAAAGCAATTAGGTTTCGTTTGGTTTGTTGTTTTTACAATCAAGTTATAAACCCCACATAGTATATGGAGGCTTGCAAGTGGACATCTTAACAAAGGTATAGCAGCGTAAGCATGCCACAAACATACAATCTCATAAAATAAAATTAATATCAAATATAAAGCATTTGAACCGAATCAAGCCTTAAATGTAATAAATTATTTCCTTCAAAGGAAACTTACCTAGGCTCAATAAGGTCTTTGCTAGCAGCATTTTTTTTTTAATAAACAAATTAAAAATGCCAAAATATCTACAGTTTTATGAGAAGGAGGATTTGAATAGTTAAGGAGAAATTTCCCACTATTGAGGGGTATGAAAAATATACTAGCAATTAATATGCAATACATATATGTATACCCATACTTACAGATATAAACACGCACATACAACCTGGACAGTTCATGTTAACCAAGGGAAAGGCTAAATAATACAAAGTGATTACTAAATACAGGTACACTTTAAAAACACAGAGACAGCGAATTTTTTATCTGTTGCAAAAATGTATTTGATTACTCGAGTAAAATTACAGTATCTCTGCTGTTAGTAAGTATTAAATGTTAAAGAAACTGGACCTCTTTTCCTTTCAACTTTCCGAGAAAGTGCATGTAACAGTCCAAGGTTCCCCCTGTCCCCCCAATGCCTAATACAAAATAAACAAACACTATACTTGTTCCCTTGGTCAAGGAGTAGGGCTTGGTCTTGGAAGGAACGTATGTACATTTTAATGAAAGTGATGTCATATTGTATATACAGGAGCATCTACAGTTGTCCACGGAAGTTGTTCAAGATGCCATACTTAGCAGCATTGTGAAAGTCCAGCACATTTTCTATAATGAATATACCTACAAGGCAAAATGTTACGTCTCAGTTTCAACTACCAAAACAACACTTCAGTATCTTCTCTAATAATCCGCGTGCTTATTACTGTACAGAAATGTATTAACATTTAAGACGACTCAAGTAAAAAGCACAATACAAATAACAGTTCAAAACGGAAAATGTTAAACCTACAAAAATTAAAGCAGTTTTAATTTTATAATAAAAATCAAAAACTGAGCTGTGTAAAGGACCCACACTGTTCAGTCGATATTCTCTCAGTCCTTTTCTTAATTCTGTTTGGAAAAATTAAACAATGTGTTTGCTGATAAAGTTTCCAGCAGGATCAAGGTGTACATTTATATACAGATTTTTATTAGAGATCTAATGCATCACTGAGGCATCGCATCAATACCGGAGTTCATGTTAAACTGGATATAGAAAATAAGTTAATGCCAGAATAGGATCACCTAGCAGAACAGACTTGCAACTGCCATAAATGTTACAGCAAGTTTACAGCACTCTAGTCGATTAGTATTTAGTTCAAAATACGGGAGACCAAAGTTAATGCTTGCATTTGTTTGCAAAGCAAGGTTATATCACTAATAAATAAGCTCTCTTAGAACTCTAGAAGTAGAACATGGTACAAAACAAAGTCTTTGTAATGTTGTAGCCTGCAGCTTGAAAAAAGCAACCCTAGGTTGCACTATTTGCAGGAATGTTATTTACGGAGTTTTTTTCTAATTTGTTACAATTTCTTTGTTGTCTTCCACGAAACGCGTAAAACGGAAGTTAGTCCCATTTTCATTGCTTGCCATTTTCTCCAGACCAGCTAGAGGTGCGTTGGGTTCTGAATTCTGGAGCTTCTCCAGGCTTCCTGTCAAGCCACTGATGGGAGAGCTGCCACCGTTGCCCAAGCCCCCCGGTGCCGGAGGGATGCCCCCATTCTGGATGACGGAGATCTCGTTGGTCTTCATGGCCAAGCCATTGGACAGTGCAGCTGCATACTGGTTCCAGAAGCTGGACGGGTCTCCATTCCCTGACCGCGCAGCCAAATCCTTCTGAAACATTTCTGGGAACTTTACAGGATTGCCTCCTAGAAATGTCATGGGGCCATCTACAGAAAGTCGTCGGCCTCGTCTTGCAGGAGTACTGTTCCACATGTGAGTGCCCATGTGAACCTGGAAAGAAAGAAAGAAAGAAGAAACAAACAAACAAAAAATAGAGGTTGACAGGGATTTCAAACTTATTTTGATCACAGAGAAGGCAAGAGTCCATGAATGTGTCCAGTCTTGTTACATATTGAATGGCATGGAAGATAGAGGATACAGGGCTCCATTTCCCATCTGGAATAATAAACTACTTCTGGGTTAGCCCATCACCATTACCCAGAATAACCTGTTCTCCTGCTGAACAGTGCATTGCTTCTCACTCTTTTTTTTATTACATATATTTAGTTTATAATGACTTTGCATTATTCTGTCAATTGCAGATAGCTGCTTTCAGGGCTAGAATTGCTATGTCCACTTTCATTGCAATGGTAGGTATTGTATTTGACACGCTTTACCCTATAAACGTCCTTTTCAGACAGGCAGAAAGTATCCTTTACTGATTGCTCATCGGAGAGCCTCGTGTATAGACAGAATGGCCTGAAAGTAATTATTCATCTCACATTACTGGCAGCAACCTCTAGAGAAATACTCTGTCAACAGAAAAATGTACACAGTAAAGTGCTCAACTGGTGTTCTAAAACTTAAGTATATTTGCTTTTTCAAACACATATCAGTAGGAAATGTTAGTTATATAATCAATTAAAGTAATGCCCATTATTTCCAGAATTATGTTAATAGTTTTTTTAAACACTCATCTTACATTATAGTTATGATAAACAGCACATTCAAGAGCCTTTCACTCCTTGAAGAGGTGTGTGAGTTACAAAATGCATTTCTCTGTTAATTAATACTCCTTGCCATCGTTTGGCTGTTCCGTTTCACACTCTACATAGACGGGCTTTGCTGGTAGATGAATTTTAATTAAGTCAAAACAGCACATGCCTCAGACCTGCTGCCAACATGAGCACTCAACAAGAGGCCATCTAGGTCTACCAGAGCTGACTAAACACACTGCCACACCACAAACACCCAAAGGTACCACTGCTGCAACATTAATAGGTGTCAAAAATCAAAACCCCCCAGCATGGAGAAAATGAAGCCTAAGAACAGCAAGAGGAAAAAGTACCTTCAGATTGCCTTTTGTTGTGAATGCTCTTCCACATATAGTGCAGGCAAAAGGTTTCTCACCAGTATGTGTCCTTTCATGGATCTGCAGAGCACTGGAAGAAGAAAACGTTTTCCCACACGTGTTGCAGTAGTGCTGTTTTGGAGTTCTTCTGGGGAGAGCAGGGAGCAGCACAGGGGACGTGGCAGAGGACAGTGGCCCCGAAGCAACTAGACCAGAGGGCGCTTCTTTGCTGTCCTGAGGAGAGCCGTGCACAAAGCCGTTAACCTCAGTCTTTATGAGCGATGACAGCGTATTAGCAGGCATCACCGAAGAGTTCTGATTGGGGCCGATACTGGAATTGGGCTCAAAAAGCTGTGATGGTAGATCTCGCATTTGATGTGTCAACATATGCTGCTTCAAATTACCCTTTGTGGAAAAGCCACGATTGCAAACTGTGCAAATAAATGGTCTCTCTTTGGTATGACTTCTGTAATGAATGTCCAAGGCACTCTGACAAGCAAATGTTTTGCCACAAATGTCACACGCGGTGTTTTTAAATTTACCTCTATCTCTGAAAGGAAAGAGCATACTCAGGGACTCTTCTTTAATCATTTTATCAGTGTTACTAGACGTCAAGTCCAAAGCACCACTGTTAGCAGGGGTTGGAGACAAACCGTTGGCAAACTCACTTGGTAAAGCTCTTAATGGTTTCTCTTCAATACTTGGTGACTTGTGGTAATCATTAGTGCTGTTGGATGGGGACAAGGCCTGCATGGAAGAGGTAGACTCTGAGACAGCAGGGCTTCCAGCACTTTGGCTTTCCATATCACCACCGACAGACGACGAATCATTAGTCAAAACGTCCCCTTCCACTGACCCATTTTCTACTGACTTTAGGCTTGCCTGAAGTTGTTCAGCAAGGCCGGCATTGATCATCTTCATCTGATTTTCCAAAGCAGCAATACTTGACATTTCCAGGGGCAGAGGGGAAGAAGACAAGCTGTCTTGTGATGCATCCACAGATTTAGGTGTATCTGGCACGCTGCTGTCAGGACAGTCTTCCATGTTCTCATCTGAGAAGTTGTCTATATCATCAAAATTCTTATCATCAAAAGATCCCGTATCTGATTCCATTGACTCAGGATAGTTTTCTGTCACCGGGGTGTTGGGGATCTGCCCTCCCATGTGCATTCGGATATGCTGCTGTAGCACAACGGCATTGGTGAATTTTTTCTGGCAGATTGGGCAAGAATGTTGCACTCTCAGCGGGGGCATGGCACGGTGGACACTGTAGTGAGTCTTTAAGTTGCCCTTAGTAGTGAAAGCACGACCACAGATTTTACATTTGAATGGCCTCTCTCCAGTATGGGTGCGATAATGCATTTTCAGTGCGCTCTGGCAACTGAGAACTCGGTGGCAAATGATGCATTCGTTAGGATCGGTTGCCTTTTTGTCAATGTTTTCTACAAGTTGCTGCAATTTTGACGTTTCAGATGCTGGCGTTGAATCCAAAAGTCCTCCAAATGGAAACTTTGCCTTAAACTGCTCTGACATTAGAGGCATCAGTGGATTTGTAAAAGTGGCGACACCGCTGGAGCCCGAGTCTGCCGCCGGGGAGCTCACGGAGCTGCTCATGTTAGTGATGGTGCTTGTGTTTTGAGGGTTTTCTTCCGTTTTGCCATTTGAGGTAGGCAACGCACCAGCCTCTACCTCATCAGAAAGTCCATTGGAAATTTTTGATGTGGGATCAGCTGTTCCCGAGTCACTCTTGACAGAGCAGGGAGGGCTAGCAGAAGGATGGCTAATGGGAATCGGCTGAGGCTCCTCAGTTTTGATGAATGGGGTCAAGCTTGGAATCGTTGGTGGGAGTGGCAGTCCAACAGAAGTTGTTAGGGTGGAGAGGACTGGCTTGCTGTCCAGCCAGCTCGTGACAGGTTTCTCTGGCGGTATAGACATCCCATAAGGAATACCCGTGCTTGTAGGAATATTGTCCAAATGCTCTGGCACTGGGTACGGATTCATTTGAATATGAGGGTATTTTTCTTTGTGACGCTGAAAGTGGACTTTTAAGTTTCCCTTTGTGGAGAACCTGTTTCCACATATGTTGCATTTAAATGGCCTCTCGCCAGTGTGAGAACGCAAATGAATCTGCAAGGCACTGTCACTCCCAAACACTTTAGCACAGAACCTGCATTTATGCTTAAAGAATGCCTCATCTGAATTACTTTTTGCTTCAAATGCAGTTACATTTGGTGGCTTGCTTTTTCTTTGCTGTGCCAAGGCGGTCAAGGAGTTTAAATCCTCTGCAGGTGTTCCAATATTGGACAAGGGACTGGAGAAAACAGAGTTACTAGGGGTGGGCTGAGGTAGAAGTGGATTAGATGCAGGACTTAATAAACTGCTTATTGCAAAAGCTGGTGAAGATGATGCTGATACTGGTGGGTTGGTAAGCTGCGAGCCACCAATAGTTGAAGCCACTTTTTCTGAGGACGGTGTTGTAACTGCTGCTGCCAATATGTTAATATTTGGAGAAGAGCCACTGTTGGATGGAATTAGAGTGTTGCCAGGGTTGCTCTGAGGTAGCTGTATAGGGGGTAGCTGTTTCACACCACTGATGCTGGCAGATTGACTAGCAAGGCTTTGTGCTAATCCAGCTGCTGCAGCCAGCTGCTGGGATAAATGGGAACTTAATGTGGACAAGGGGTTGGCAGATGTTCGTAAAGTACCTTGAGAAGGGCTAGAAGATGTTGGCATGTCTGTATTTTGGGTAGCCAACAATAATATTTGGTGACGAATTTGTTCAATCAGTTGCAACTGATGGATCTGCTGCTGCTGCAATGCCAACAGTTGCTCCATCAGGGCAGGGACAGCGAGTTTAGTGCTCGATGCCCCGTTACATCGCGCCTCCTGTGAGAACTGTGCTACTGCCACTTTAGTACTCTGCAGGTTTTCAATTATTACATTACTATTTATCACTGAAAAGTTGCCTAGTGTTGTCAGATCCCCTATGTGAGGTAGAGAGGTTGTTACA
>VZTG01008759.1:654611-657111 GCA_013397845.1 Melanocharis versteri | reverse complement strand
GCAATAAGCACTGGTACAGCTAAATATACAGGAGGGCTTGTCCTCGGGGAGCCAGATGCTACTTAGCATCAAAAAGATAAATAAGGTACAAACTAAAACATAAATATTTTGCAGCAAGACAAAGATTGGGGTTATGTAGGGGAAACACACACAAAACAGGTCTGAACTAACACTGGGTTTAGACAGCTTCCACCATATGGGTTTCAGTAATTATTTCTGAATTGCATCTGCATAAGTGATATTTCACAAGGCCCTCTGCACCCTGGGCTCACCTTTGGAAAAAGCACAAGTGTCTGTATCCTGAACCAACAGACTGCAGCTACCTCACAAAAAGGCCTAATTATGTAACGAACTAAAAGCAGCCTAACTGAGCAGTTCTGTCTCCTAAGCATCCTGTCCTCCAGATCCTACTGAGGAAAGCAATCATAATTTCTTTTATTTCATGGGCCCAGTAACAATTACGCGGATGATCAAAATGCTGCAGCAGGAATTCACCAAAATCCATTATTGACATGAAAAGGCACTGGTTCTGATAAGCCTTTAAAAGAAGAGGCAGTAAATATTTTCTCTTCGTCAAAGTCTAGATGGTTTATTTCTCCAATATAACTTTTGCATTGGAATATTGCACCCCAAAAATGTTATTTTACAACTGGGAATGTAATTCCAAGAAACCGAAAAAAAAAATCTAAAATGTCATGGAAGTGGCTGGAGTTATTAACAAAAGGAAATAATCCCATGATCACTTGCCCACTTCCTACCAGTAATTAGTTACTTGTTGAATGTAATTTACGCTGCAAGTAATTTCTGCTATTAATCTGAGAGCTGCTCTGGTTACTCCAATACGAACTTTATCAAATGTGCACATACACAGGATTTTACAAGGGTGAACTTACTTATCCATTGATTGCACCAGAAATATATTTTAAGTGGAAAGTCTTCCTGGTGGGAGTGAACTCATGAGCTTTGAACTTTAAAAAAACACAAAACAAAACAAAACAAAAAAGAGAGTGCGATCAAAAAAAAAAGCCAAACCAAAACATGTTGTTGCAGTCTGAGGAACTTTTTTCCCTATTGATCTTTAGATATGAAACCATAGCAGAAAGTTTTAGCAAACCAGAATTCAAATCAGATGCGAGAAATTTTCACGGAGCCACTCTAGATTCGCTCAAAATACTGCCCAGCAGTACCTTACTGCAAGTGTCTGCAGAGCCAGCGATGATCCCCTCGCCTGCACCCTGCGCAAGCTGGACATGGATTAGCAAACCTGAATTCAAAGTGTGAAAGGAGAAGAAAGAAGCGCCCGGAATTTCCAAGTTTTGTTTTGCAATTTCACAGGCACAGAACGCAAACTCGTCCCCGCCGTAGCTCACCCACCCTGTCTTGTTCAAGTGAGAAGCTGCTGCCAGGGCCGGGGACCCCGGAAAGGCGGGGGTAGCTCTATGCTAATGCTACCACAGCGTTCTGAACCCTGAAGCACCATTACAAAGCTCACCTTCCGGGCAACTGACTCGAAACTTACCGGCCAACCATGCAAACTAGCAATAACCTAACACCAGGACTAGAGAAGGGAAGGGGGAAGCTCCTACAGATTTTACAGTAGAGCACACTGCTTTTCCTAGGAAAGTGGTCGATATTTTTAAAACAGAATAAACTTTGTTATTCACTTCTTTAACTTACGATAGCCACCCAAACTAAACAAAAGCTTCTCTTCCATGCCATCAGTTCAGGCAAGATCCAACTTACTTCAAGGACATCCTTTAGCAACAGGCAGGAAAGCTGCTCAGTTAACATTCCTTTCTCACACTCCCACTGTACTTCATTTGAAAACGATGTGCAAAATCAGATCAAAAGACTAAAAACAGAAGAAAACGGCTACTTTAAAAAAAGATACTTGGATGTGGTTTTGACCTGTTCCACCTACTAAAAACCAACAAAAAAAGATAGCAAATGTCAAAAGATGCAATCATACGAAGTGAAGATGCAAAAAAAATCCCTCTCTGCTTTTCTTTTCTCTGCTCACTTTAAGAAGTTCCGAATTCTTTCACAGGAGGCCGATGAAAGACAACTAAAAACCTAACGCTTCTCCAACTCCTACTCCAAACTTCGAGCGGAAGTGGGAATAATATCGTAAGAAAAATAAATACGTTTACTGAGATGAGAAAGGGGATTATGCTGAGCAAACGGCAAAACTCGAGTGCATTCAAAGCTCACAAAACTCAGTTAAAAACCCAAAATCGACTCTCAGGACCCAAATGACTTTTAAGAAATGTTTCGCAGAGCTCCGCGGAGCGGGTGCTGATCTATTTGCCGGGGTACGAGAAGGGCATCCCGGGGATTTCGGAAGCCGGGTAAATGCTCCCAGCGAAGCACAACATCCCGCGAACTTTCCGCCCGGTTTCCCCGCGCGGAGCCCGAGCCCGTGTCCCCGGCGGTGCCCCGGCGCAGCCGAGAGGCGCGGGCACGGCGGCGGCGGGGGCCGGGCGGCCGCTCGGCGGGCCCA
>VZTG01008759.1:393421-649826 GCA_013397845.1 Melanocharis versteri | reverse complement strand
AAAAAAAAAAAAAAAAAGAAGAGGAGAGGGCACCAGAATTGAATCCTTCGCCATTATTACTGACAACTAATAATTGATCGTTGCTCACAAACACCAGCTTTTACCCGCATAATTGAATCGTAAGCAATACAGGTTTAGTCAAAGGGAAAAGGAAAAATACAGAGGGAAAGAACCTCTCTCTCCCCTAAATCCCAGAGAATCGCGGTGATGGGGACTCCTCCAACCCCGAGATAAAAATGACTAGTGCCATAACCAGCCAAGGTGGGATTATTTAATTCAATTCTTTCTTTACACATTTGCTGCCTTTTGTTTGACCTGATGGCTGGCAAATTTTTACACCTAGCTGTCCCTTTTGAGTTTATTGATGAAGGTGCTTCTGAAATGATTATCAGGAGATTTACAGCCATCACTACCCACCTACGGGAAAAGTAGTAAAATCAATCCCTCAATCAATCAGACCCCTCTGTGCATATCTTTTTAATCTGCTCTTTTAGCTGTTTTATTACAACACGAGCATTAAATATGTTTGTTTCAAATTTAACACGAATGCCTCCGAAGGACTCTGTCAATTTAGACATAAATCATGAAGTAAACAAGCTGGATGGAAAATTCTCTCACTCGGGCAAGAATGTTAAAACCCAAGGAGCAAAAAAATTCTCCCGCATCAGTGTATGGGCAACTCTTTTGTATGCACAGCCCACAAGGCAAGAAAACAACAAACAGAAAGATAAATATGCAACACTGCAAAAGATTTCCATGCACTTTTACAGGACCAGAGAGTGTTAATAATTACAAATACTTTCATACCCTAAAGCCCATCATTATTTCCTCTGATATCTTTTTTTCATCTATATGTATCTTAGAATGTCTTCTTTCCCATGTTAAAAAAAAACTTTTTTTTTTTTTTCCAATTAAATACCATATACTTGAGAAAGTGTCTTGATTCCCACATTATTATTGATCCCCAGGTATCACTCTATCCTTTAAGTGCCTTTTTGGGGGGTTAAAAAATAAATTAGAGGGTATTTCAGGTAGGCTGCTTGGGTCACTGATTTGTTACAGTGGTCATCAGGTATGGACAGAGTGAATCTGTAAATTCTATAGAGAACTAAGATTTTTATTTGATGCCACAGGGGAAGTTTTCTCTGCAAGCCACATGCCTTTGCATCCCAGTTTAATTTTTTTTTAATATCCTAGTGTATCGCAGCCATATAAAGCCACCATGTGGCTCCACCAGAAAACCAGAAGTTTAGAAATGAAGCGACAGAGATTTCTCCAGCCTTAGATAAAAAAAAAAAAAAAAAATTAAAACCCATTCTGAGCTACAAAGACATCTTTCAAAGACATATTGTGATGTCTCTCAGAACAGAAAAAAACTCTGGATGGATAGGACAAGAGGAAAAAAGGACACTGAAATATGAATTAGGTATATGTCAAAAGAAGAGTCATGAATAATTACATCTGATATTGGATGATGAGATATATAACCTGCAATATCAGCCAACATTTCCTCCAAACATCTTGTTTTAAGGAAAGTGCCTTTATACAGTAGGAAAACTTCGTAGTTTCTATCACTGTTCTTTCGGCTATCTGTTAATGGGAGTCTTAGTGTCAATTTTTAATAAAATACTATAGTTATAATTTCTTTGTCAAAGTACTGTTTAAAATAGTATAAAATATAGAGACAGGAATCATTTAAAAGCAAATGAAGGAGCAGGACCAAGGCATGTATTTTCCAGAATATTTAAGGAAAAACATGTGTTCTTTAAAAAAGTGTTCCCTTAGGATCTGCTTACCTTTGAATTAAAATTACACAAAAATTCTGTGCTCTGTGAAAATATAAACACAAGGACAAGATTTCACGTGAATATTTTCTCTGAAATAGAACCTACGGACGATTTCTACAAGGTAGTCATCTAATGAAGCAAGACCTGTTGACACAAAAAGAGTAACACTGTCAAATCAGAGTTACAAAGTATACATGTTTATTTATTTTTTAAAGTTTCATTTTAGACTGGAGGATATGTAGTGATTAAAGACTAAACATGCTTCAAACCTCAGGGGGAATGTTGCCTGTAGAGTCCCAAATTTCTTGCCTAATGAAATGAACCTGACAACCCCTCTCCTTTTCATGACGTATTTCTGATTCGAATACAGTGGAAGTATTTGTAAGTACATACATTCTGTTTGCATAATATTGAGGTGCCCTGATTAATGCATGGTGTTTACAACGTGAAAATTGTCATGCTCTCTGCATCAACACAAGGAGCTGGCCTGGCAGCAGCTAGTTGCAATAAAGTAAATGCCTCATGAATAATGTTCTGCTTTCCATGCCTGAGCTAAGCAGAATCCTCCCCATCCACCTTCTGCCCCCAGTTAGAGCCAGCCTGTTAAGAGAACTGGCCTGCAATGGTGCTGTGCACAACACAGCTCTCTGAGTGCAAATGTTTGCTCACAGACTTGCACATGCACTATCTGGGTCCTGTGGGGAGCCCATTTCCTCATGGAGCAATCTGATCTCCAGCCACATTTCTGCAGTTTTCTTTTCTTCCCATTAATGATCATATAATGTTCAGATGGCAACAACAGCCATTACCTACCTCAAAAGGTAACTCCAGGAGTTTCTGATTTCTAAGAAAAATTCCTCAGCAGAAAAGAGAGGAAAGAGTTGAGCACTGAGCTGCCAGCCAGCTCTACTGAACTATCAGCAGATACTACATCAGTGACCCAGAAACAGCCTTGAAAAGCACTGCTTCATAAACCCAAGATCACACAGTTATCACCTAGAAAATGAGACTCACAGTTTCCTTTCCTTACGTAAGAAAAGCTCAAGTAACAGGATTCAAAGAGCAATCCTCACAAAGAGACTTAAAAGACCCTTCCTCAGAAATCCAGAAACCAGATTTGGGGTTAGAAAAATTGTTTCCATCCTTCACATGCTTTATATAGTAAGCCTGACTTTCATCCTGCTGTTCAAGCCATCTCTTGAATCTCACCGAGTTACGTATTCTGTACTTCGGTCCCTCTTCACAGAACTTCAAATTCCCTCTCAAATGCAGTGTCCAGGGCTGCAGAACATGTCTATTTACATCCTTAAGCAGCTTTCTGCAGACTAGCTGGCTCTCCCCAGGACTGTACACAAGCATTAAGCTCATCTGAGCTTGCTCCTAGCCACTGACACCCTAGAAGTACTGCATGAGTGAGAATTTAAAGCTTGAGTAGGTTTCAGATAATACTAAAGACATGTGGTGCAAAAATCATACGTGCAAAGACAAATGTAGCCCCAGTCTGTAATGGTTCAGCAATTCAACTGCTTGTCAGGTATTACAACAGGCAAAACAAAAGAGGGAGAATTGTACTTGAATATAAGACAACATGGTACATTTAGGAATTACACCAAACACCAGTGCTTATTCTACTTCCATTCGTAAAGAAGGACACATCACATACTCACTTCTGACACCACGAAAAGACACTTTTCTTGTCCTCAGAAGCTTGCAATGTGAGTGCCCAATCCTAAACATCATTGGTGTCACTCATCCTTGGGCAGGAAGCAGAGCATTGACAGCACAGCATGAGCAGTGTTTCAGTCTGGAGCTGCACACGAGTGAATATGGAGCAGGGGCTAACTGTGGGGATCAAACTCGTTTCTGGCCACGGCTCCTCACTGCCCCGTGCCTGGACAGCCCTGTCCCACCAGCTGAGCCGGGGCAATGGGCACGGGGGCTCTCCCAGGCAGTGCTGCACTGGCATTGGCACAAACGTTTGCATGACATCCTCGCCAGCAAGGGATGGAAATCTCCTGCGTGGGGCAACAGTGCGTGGTACAGTAACTTCTTAAGCTGTTCCAGCTGTTTGCAAATAAAATATGCGTCTAAGCCCCCAGTCTATACAAACTGATTTCCAAGAGGAGCTGTATTTGTGTGAGTGTGCCAGATCAGGGCCATTACTAACTGTGGAGGAGCATAAACATCTGTTAGAGAGAGAAAAGGTTTAGAGAAAGCACCAGTGACAATGATCAGCATGTAAATCCCATACCTCTTAGTAAGAATTCCCTTGTTAACATGTTTAGTTGGCAGTTGCACACCTCTGTGCTCCCATACATTTTAAGGCTTGAAGTCACTTGTTCTGTCTCTCAAGTTTACTCAGCCTGGCATCTTCTGCTGTTGAAGCAGCTTCCATTTTCATGCTGCACGAAAGCACAAGCAATGCCATAATACATAAGAATAACAGTTTAATGAAAAAATAGAGCCAAATGCATTGTAAATGTACTGAATTAAGGGGAATTAAAGAAAGGATAAATATGGTCCGTTCCCTCCTCCAGCTTCAGTACTGTCCTCTCCAACATTACATACAATCTCACAACACAATAACACTGCTGTACTCACTCTGTGCAAGCAGTATCATTCACTTACTCTTTGTTTCACTCCTAGAATTTTCAAACAGCAAAATTCAATTTCAGGCAGCGCTGCCCTCAAAAGGCTGCAAGACCTGCTACTCCTTTACCCCACTGCTGACAGATTGCTCTAAAGTGGGACAAGACCTGCCCGTGTCCAGCGATGGTCACACTGAGCAGAAGCAATAATTAAACCCAGTGCAAAGGTAAAAAGCAAGATGGATGTGAGCCTAAGGGGGCAGAGACAGGTACATCTGCATCCCGGGCCAGCACTGCCACCACCAGCCCCCAGAGCAGCAGCTGCCCAGGGCTGCAGAATGTTCAGTAACACTTTCTTGTGCTAGAGACTGTGCCTTGTGAGGGGCCTACCTTTAATGTTTTGCCTAGAGCAACAAAATCCGGTAACGGGTGCTGGTTGCCACATTCAGGGGAGCCTGCAGGAACTGCTTGCTGCTGACTGGGAAAGCACTCACTGCTTCTCAAAGCAAAACAACCGTGACATTTTAGGAGTACAGCCCCTTAAACCACCTGTTCAAATCTGCTAATCACAGGTAATCTTGGCTCTTCAAGGGGATTAGTCAAAGACAATAAAAATACTAAATAACCAAAGACAAAAACTGTTACTGGTAATTTGCATCCATTTTTTGTGATGTCACACTATCATTTTTGCAGTAATTGCAACCAATAACACACTATGTAAAGTTCTCAAAAGATTGACTCTCCTTTCAGAAATTAACTGTAGAATACACTTTGCATTTCTTATTATTCTGCTTTCTTATCGTAGTTCTCATAAAATCAAGCAAAGTGATAAGTGGAATGTCTAGAAACAGACAGAACTTAATCTGGATGAATTACACAAAATATATCTGTCCTGGAAATGTATCTGCTTCTAGAGGAGTTATACATCACCACAGAAAATACAACATTCTGCACTTGAAGCATTGGCACACATCTACAAGATTATATTAATTTCGGTGTAGAAAGCTGGCATTGTTGGATACTGCTTGGAAATACACATGTTGTAAAACTGGGAAAAAAAGCTACAAAATTTGAATTTAATTGAAAATGCTTTCATTTTATAGCAAACCATATTGTATTTGTTTACATTGTATTCAATAAATATTAGCCATAAACCCTAATCTAACCCCAGATTTTGCTAGGTTCAAGACTATTGGAAAATCCAGGTGTCATCCCAAATTTTGTACCCTTTTAACTGCCAATCCCAGCCCCCATTTCAGTAGGCAAGTCCTCAGTGGTGTGGCCACACAGGCAAGGGCCAAAACTGCCTCGGAGGCACTTGGCCTCAGTGTGCCGCTGGTCTGCCTGTGGATCCCATGGTTTCCATGCATATCCAGGTGGTTTGTGTGCAAAGCTTGTAAAATCTTAGAAGAATACAAGGGATGTTTTGTAAAGTTTCCCTCGAAGCATCTTTTTCAAGCCATGTGATGTTGCTGGATAGGGATTTAGTCTATCCAAATAAAACCAGTTGCACTTTTCAATGTATAGAGCACAAATTCATCAAGTGGCTCAGCTGCAATGTGTTCTAGGTTCCTGGAAAATGAAAGGCTGGATCAGATGAACTTTTGAGGTCTCTCCCAGCAATTCTATGGTTCCATGACTGGGCAACATGATTTTACATGGAGATATATTATTCACGGGCTTGATGCTTTATTATATCTTTCAAAATTAAATAATCAATATAATTTGGGCTTTATTGCTGAAAGAATGAAATTGCTTGACTGACACATGATAGTGAACTGATTACACTAGAAGCTCTGGCTCTTTTATTTCTCTTTCACTTGGAAAAGAGAAAAAATATCTGGATTTGTCCTGAGCAAAATTGCAATACTGCAGGCTAAAACTTTTCTTCTCAATCTAAAAACTTTCCTTCTCAATTTAAATTCATTTTAAATTGTTATGCTTTACAAACTTCCAAATGGGATTCTAATTGTTGACAGACATTTTACATTACATGTGTCTATCACTTTGATTTAATATGCATTTTCAATGAAATTTAAAAAAGGCCTCTAAGGTGGCAATTTAACAGCAAGACATGCTGTGAATTTTAGATATAAAAAATATCTAGTTTTCAAGGGTTTTTTGTACATGTGAAAATGGCCCTCCAGAAAAAAATAAAAAAAATCAGAGAATGTCGGTATGGCTGAGTTATCAGAAGCTGAATATCTCCAAGAACATTACCTACTGTTTTAATCAATCACAATCATCAGAGGCAAACCAGGTTTTACATTTATGCAGCTTTTCAGTAGTGCACTTCAAAAAGTATTAACCATAAAAGAAATAGAATGTATTTGGAAATCCTATGTCTGGTTTATTACATCTCATGACCTGATTTAATTTTCTTCTACAGAAAACCCGCATTGAAATGTCTGTAAGTAATAGGTACTTGTTGTCAACTTTGATAAGAGACATTTGAAAGGAATACCAAATGTATTGTGAAAGATAAGAGCACAGCAGCGTTTCAGTGTCCCTAAAAGAGTGGAAACCAGACTTAGGAGAGCACACAACTACAGAACAGGCCTGTTCTATATCATGTCTGCTTTTGAAATCATCAGAATTGTAGTTAATGTTTAAACCCTAAGCTATAGACACTGACAGCACAGTGGGAACAATTCTCTGTCTTTAACTCAGAATTCTTAAACCAAAATATTTGCTATTTTTAAATTCTTGCATTTTCTTCATAACGTTAATAAAAACATCTTGGGCTTGGCTTATTTTATATAAACAGCTTTAGATATCTTGTTTTAGAGGTCCTGTAGGGTGTCCCAAAACCTACGCTCGATGGCAAGAATAAACATTCATTAAACTTCAAAGGCTGCCAGAAAGTCTAGTTATTTTGATTTAGGGGAATAATTTAAATTAATACCTCAGCTCGTGTAGAAAATATGTAATGTAATCCATTTCTCTGTCTCCAGGTTCAAGTCACACTGGAAAAAAAAATAATGCTTTACTAATGTTTTCTGTTTTGAAAAACTGAGGAAAAATTAAGACTTCACATATTTTTGAAGAATTCTGGCTTAGTGACATTAAGAAACAAATATTATAATGCACAACCATGTACTTATATCTCTGCGTAACTGCTATTAAACCTACACACACAGTGGGAGCAGTAAAACCAGATTTTATGTGTGTGTGTGTGTGTGTGTGTCTGTAATCTTTTTTTTAACAAAAGAATCAAATTTTTTTGGGGTGGCTTTCTGCCTTAACACCCCAACTCAGCTGAGTGCTGCTGTGCTACAGAAAACTCACAGTCACCTTTGTAGCAGATTTTTTTTGCTGAGGCCCTCCTAAAATTTGGGAGAAACCTTAGTAGGATGAAGGGCTTGGTTTAATTTTTTTTTTTTTTACTTTAAAATTAATACAATCTTCATCTGAAAGAAGCGTGTAGAGTGTACTATGTCAGAGGCACCGAGGAAAAAAATGAAAGGAGGGAGAAGCTCAGCTATTGTAAATCACTGTAATGCCACTGAGGCCAATTTAGACTAGCTGAGGTTGTGGCCTAATATTTGTGCTGAAATGTAGCAGCTATAGCTGTATCCCTGCACTGTATAAATATTTGTTGAAAGCTGACTGTTAGGGTGCAAGGGGTAGATCGCCCATCAGCAAATAGTGAGGGCCCTTGTCTTTTCACCTTTCTTAAGGAAACCTTTCCCTTTTGGGGGGTGGGAATTTTGACAGAGTACATGTATGATCCTTCTTTGTGCATGGATTGTTCCGTGTGCTGTGGAATAGGAATTTCCATCTGGACTTTTGAACTTGCACCCGCCTGAGTGTCCGGCCCTGATTCATGCCATGCACTGTACATGAATGACCAGCAATGTTTACAAAATGAATTAGCTTGACTCCAACTCTCCAGCCAGAAAGTAATCAAAGTGAAGAGCCAAGCTATTTCTGAAATTCCAGCTTCCCTAGCTAGAAACTGCATGCTCTGTCTCGCTAGTCAGGGTATTAATGTAAAATGTACATGTTCTACACTGGAGGACAATTAATAACAGCAGTGATTCTGAGCAGTCAACAGACATTAACTGTTCCACCCCCAAACTGCTTTTGTATGGTGGGCAAGTCTGACTGCAGCACATGGTACAGAGACAAAAAAAAAGTGAAAATATCTATATCGGTAAGTGATTATTCCATGAGTTGTAGTATGTTCTTTTTGGTTCTTTCTTCTCCCAATTTAAATTCCAGTTAACATTTTATTTCACTTCTTTTGAATGAATACATGTATTCATAGTCATAGTCAGGAATCTTCTGATGCAAATACTTTTAGTAGGACTACTCATAACTGGTTACCCTAAAATCTTAGAAGCTTTGATTTATTTTCTCATCAACCATCCTAATTTAAGCATTTAGCAACAACAGAACTATCTTCAGAATAGTCTCATCCTATAAAATACATCAGCCTTTGCTAAATTTAATATAAAATGTTGTTATGAAAGAAGACAATGTTACCTGATACATTTTGTTTGGGATGGTCTGAAACTCAAAATGTAGCACTGAAATTTCCCTCTGAAAGCAAGCCTCCTGATCTGAAAAGCCCACATCATATAAAGCTGGAGATGTCTCAGAGCCAAATTGTTTGCTCCTGTAAATGGTTAGAGCTCCACAGAGGGGGGATATGAAATAAGGCTCTGTTGATTTTACAGCAGAGCATCTGAACCACTTCCCCCACCCTAGTCAGTTTAAAGCAAAATTAAAAGAAAAAGAAACCCCAATTAGCATGTGAGCTCTTCATTGGATGCAAATTGCATAACTCCACTGGATATCTGACTTAGGCAGAGTTATCAGGACTTACCACCAAGAAGATCTGGGCCAGGGTATTTTAATGGTGATTTCATGTGGGTGGGCGAGAACCTGATTCTTCATCCTTATTCAGGCTGAAAACCAGGAATGCACTACAGAGCTATAGATCAGTCAAGAAATTGATTGTTTGCAGGGAGAGAGGCTAAAGTGGCTCCGTTATTCCAAAATTAGCAGCTGCTAGTGTGGTGTATAGCTCAGGCCAAATGACAAGTGAATGATGCTGCCCAACACCTCCCCATCTATATCATACCTGCATCCAGCCCCTGGTGACTTTTATTTCCAGAATAAACTAGCAAATCCAGGAATGGTAAATGAATAACATCTGAATAAAATAGCTTGGCAGGATATCTTTAACATCACCTAAAAATCAGAGGTTAATAAATAGTTAAATTTAGCCGCAGCTTCTCTTAAGTAGTTTGAACATAAGTCAATATTTTCGTCTTTTGTTGTCTCAGGGTTTCTACAGGAGCAGAGAGAATTTCATCAATGATGTTTCTACACTTTATAGCATTATGCCTTTGTACTATTATCCATCTGCCCCCTTATCTAACATGTTATCAGCTGTATGAAAATAACTAGCAGTCCCTTCAGCCCACAGCAAGTATCAATAGGAAGAATGACAGTGGCTAGTTTGCACACTTGAAATGGTTTATTTGTTGCAATCCTGTGCACAAGATGTTTATCAGTAAGCACCAGACAGCCATGCAGAAGAAGGAGCCTTAATTCTGTCTGAGACAGCCTCTTATTGCTATTGATAGTTAGCATCAGTGTCCAGTCTGAGAAATGGAAGTGCTGCAGGCAACTTCAGTCAAGACACCCTATTGATCTACTGCTTCCTCTGCGTCCCTGAAGCTAGAGAAGAAAAATAAAAAGGGGAGGAAAAGCTTGCTGTATAAGGGGCAATGCAGCAGTCTATGTCTTGCCATCATTCAAAGGGGTGTGTATGTGCATGGATATTCCTGATATTCAGTACCTTAGACAACTGTAAATCACACGCACAGCCATGATAAATATAAATGCCAATGTGTTGGAAATGTCCTTTATATAAGAGGTGTCACTAGAACTACATTTTTAGCATGAAACATTTTTGCTGCTTTTTATTTTTCATTGACTTATTGTGCTTCTGTTATATCCTGTCTAAAACAATCAATCTAAAGCATAATATCTGAGAGTCTTATTCATAAATAATACATATTTGGGTCATTTTCATTTGTATCCTACAATGAAGATTTACAAGCCAGAAACAAAACAAGAAACAATGTGTGGAATGCTCTTATTCAGTGGATAAGAATATATTACTGTGATCAATTAATCTGCTTTTCTCTGCATTAGGTGGACATCTTTATGGTGCATCCATAAGGGTTTATAACTTGGGAGAGACAGAATCAGCTCTAAGGCTCTAACATAAAATGCCTGTACTCAGAAAAGAGAAACTTTTCCAAAGTTTTTTGCTTGGTTGAGGCTTTTCTTTTCTTTTTTTTTTCCCCATAGTTGCTGTTGTTGTTGTTTTCCAGTGGGAAATGTGTTAATTTTGGCAAACTCAAACACAGCAATAACTTATCCATCAACACAGTACGTTGCTCTGCCCTATATTCTGCCTCTCATGTTAACTGTAACAAAAAATTGACTACAACAATTCTGGGGATTTCCATAGCGCTGTTCATTCAATGATAGTCCCATTTTACTACAGACCACACAATTCATTCTACAGGAGGGAAGACTGACACACAGAAAGATCCCAGCTCAGCTTTTAGGGCCAAAAATTACTGGGCAAAATTAAATAAAAAGAAATAAAATCTGCGCAGAGAAATTGCAGGAGCAACAAGAGGGGTGAAAGGAAGACCCCAGTTGGTATCAGTCTGCAACAAGAACCTGCAGCCCCTGGTGCAGTCACCAGGAGGGCTGGTGCTCTGACCTTGGGCCATGTCACAGGGGCAGCAGTAATGGCCCAGCTACTTATCAATTTTGCCAAAACAGAAGGAGCAAAAGTGGTGAGTTAAAATCAGCCAGAGCTACTTTAGGAAGCAAAGTAAGAACATACAAGAACTTTGCAAGCAATATAAACTGTTGGGGAAAGGCGGGGGTGAACGGTGGGAAAGGGGACAAGGCTGGTCACTGTCACCGTCCCCCCGTTTGCCTCAGAGATGCAGCCCAGGCTCTGCTCAGGGCTTCAGACTCTGGGCCTCAGAGTGGGTTATTGCATTAGTTTTTCAAATCTGGAAATTTGCTGCAAGTGCATCTCAGATAAAAATTGAAATGAGTTCTGCAACTATGGCAGAAAAGCAATTTTACATTTCATAGGCCTTTTAAAACCCTTTTCAATAGAAAATAAAAATAACAGTAAGGGGAAAAAAAGGCTACATTTCCATTCCCGTTTTTATAGTTTGACGTTGCAGATGTTTCTGGGTCAGAGGTGAACATGTCTTTAGGTGTCAAAAGATGCAATAACCTGAGTCAAAAATGGCCCAGTCCCCAGAACCGTGACTGTGTGCCAGAATATCCCCACCTCAGAAGCTTGCTGGCAGCAATGTGCTCCAGGTGTCTTACACTATGCAGACCTGGTAGTCATTTTAATATTTTCCATGCTCATGTAAATGGACTTGATGTGTGTTCATCAAATGTGGGAAAATCCCACAGAATTGTGTGCCATCTGTTTATAGGTAAAAGGTCTGCTTTGCTGACAATCCAGTGAAAAATCAGAACACAGAATGAAAGCAAGCACGCTTTTGTTTTGTTCTGGTTTGGTTTTATAAATCTGAGGCTTACTGTCATATTAAAAACCTAACAAAGTTCAAAGGTTCATTCTGTTTGGGTAGCAGTATTGTCCTTCTCAGATGTGTGGATATTACCTGAGCTACGCGGAGCTCTTAAATCTGCCCCGCGTGGCTGCGACTCGCGACATAATGAAACCCTGAGCGCATGCAGGAGTCAGCAGTGCCTGGGGAGGGTGCAAGGGCCACAGCTTGGGCAGCCGGGGGTCTGCACTGCTGCCCTGAACCAGAAGCCCCTGTGAAACACTAGCTGACAGCATCTCAACACATGTGGCTGGCCTCAAGTGAGAAACTCAAGCTGAAGCAAGAGCGGAAAGGCTCGTTTTGAAAAAGCACCACCTTATTTTATCTAACACCCAATACTGCATTTGGTTTTTGGTTAGAATTAAAGCCAGGTTTAATTCAATTAATATGGTAGATGCCAATCAAAGTGTCCATCTTTATTATTGTGGTCTGTTTTAAACAAGACTGTTGGACAAAAGGCAGTTATGTCTGAGCTATGATATTAAAAGAAGGCTGCGGTCACAGAGATTTTCAACATCAGTTGATAAACATCAACCAGTCATCAGAAGAGGAATTTGAGACCTTTCTTGTCCTTTTATACTCCATGTGGAACACGTGCTTATACTTTTCTACAGAGAACTGATAAACAGACCTGGGAAATTTACACCTGAATATGAGTCAGATGTCAGTGGATGACGTCAAAATGTTTCAAAAAAGTATTTTCATTACACTTACCATGGAGTGAGTCTTGGGTGAAAGAAGAGTTAATGCATCTGGCAGAGGAGAAAAACATCAGAGGAAAATAAACTGATAAAACTGATCAAATCCAGACATATTCAGTCTAAATTCTCAAATGGGATGCAAGGTATGCTGGAAGGATGCTACAGCATCAAATGCTGTTAAACAATCCACTACAACCTGAGAAGAAGACAAAACAAAATCTCTGTAGAAATATGCTCTGGATGCTCACTCAGCAAGGTAGGTCAGCGTATCTCCACTGAGGTAGGTTCTTCTGCTTTTCACTGGCTTAACCCTGCCCCTAACGGCCCAAACCAGATATTTTAACCTTGCCACCAGCATTGTACTGAGGTGTAGAAGTTGAGAAAGAGAGTTTGAAAGTGCCTGTGGTCAGCTAATTGGGAAAACAACCAGTTCCCCGCAGTATAATCTACCCCATTTGCCAAAAGAGACAAGTTTTATATGTTCAATCAGAAAAGTGCAACTCCTCCAGTAATGTGGCTGAGACATTTACTTTGAAAACTGAGGAATCTTATTTTCAAGGTCAAGCTGAGGTTTCCTGGGTTCAGACTAAAATGCTTTGTAGGGCCAAAGAAATATTTACTGGGCTCTAGGGAGCAGGGAGTAGATGTGTAATTTGAACATATTTCAAGTCATCCTGGGAGGTCTTTTTGTTTTTACATATTTGTGTCTCCTCAGACAACCTTTTTTTTTTCCTAAGAAATTGGAAGTGAAGAAAATTATGACATTTTCTGCCACTTCATTTCAGTTGGACAATTTTCTGCATTGAACCAGAGAACCTGCACTATTTACACCCTTTCCAGGATGTATTTCTTTCCAGTGCATCATATGAAACCATATAGACGAATTTTGCTCAAGGACTGCCATTCCTTGCGCTAAACTAGAAGGACTTTCTGCATAAAGCAATGATTTTCTTTTTGTGACCTTTGGCAGTGGGAGTGTTGGAGGGCCAGTGGTAGGTGGGGCTTCACAGGCAGTCGTAAATTAAGCAGCAGCATTTTACAGATGAGCTCCATAATGAGTAGGTGATTGGAAGATGTGCTACTGCATGCTGGAGATTAACATCCGAACACAAAAACTATCACCTAGCCCAGGAATGGCAGTAAAAGGTTAAAAGAAATATTCAATATTATCAATCATATTAGAGAAAAAAAAAAAAGAGAGAGAACTTCTTACAGATGCCAAAGGAGCTTGGGAGAATTAATGTGTTGGTGTCAAAAAGACTGAGAACGAGTGAAATAGGACTACAGTGATTGCCAGAATCTTACTTGCCTGGAGAGATAACATTGGACATTCAGTTTAACTAGGCAGGTGCCAAGAATCCTCTTGTGGATGCTATGGAGTGGCTTTCAAATATTAGAATGCACACTGACCCCCATCGTCTGGTACTTTCTGTGGTTTCAGAATTGCTCATTAAGCCAGGGAAACCTCCAGTGAGGTGTGATGACCTGAAAACAGACTGGAGCTAGAGAATCAATGTTTTAAGTAAAACAGCAATTATAAAAAGATCTACAGCTCCTTCCATGTAATCAGGTAAATTAGCAGGAGTGGCATAAAGCACCTAAATTGGAGAAAGAGTGGAGAAAGGGGGAGTGGGGGAAAAGAAGGTCCCTTGGGAGATATCTGATAGGATGCTTAGTCTGTGTAGAGGGCAAAAGGTTAAGTGAAAATGAGATGAAGGAATGATCAGATATAGTCAGATCAGAGACAGTTAAATAAAGGAAAGTGCTAACCTAAGATAAATGTGAAGAAACGCCCTTGTGCTGAGTGTGTTGGTGTGGCTATTCTTCAGCAGCTCAGGAATAGGAGAGGAGGAATTGCCAGTTCCCAATCGACACCAGCCCTAGCTGAAGCACTTCCCAGCAAAGAAGCAGAAGGGATAGGTTAAAGATTCCTGTTTGCTACTCCAATAGTGTGAAAGGATATTAAAGGGCTTCTAATCACATCTACTCTTTTTGCAGGTCCCTTTTTACTGCTGGTGTGATATAAATTATCCTTTGTGATGAGAAAGTCAGGCCTGTGCCGTCTGTGGATTTTGTCATTGAGAAAGATGTTGTTCAAAGAATATTGAAACAAAAATACTAAGAATTACTTGGAAGCTCCAAACTTTGTTGGTTGGCTAATGCTTTCCTGGGTCAAACAGCTTTCGTTAGGAGGGGTTTCCATAATAACAAAAAAAATCTGGTTGAAAGAGGTGCATAATATAGCAAGCAAATGCTTGGAATACATTCTATATAAAACTTCAACTATTTTGGTAAATCATTCTTAAAATACTCAGCAAAAAGGACCTGAGATAACATATTGCACCAGGAAGCTCAAGAAGTATCTGTAGTGACCAAGTCTGGAAATGACCACAAGTATTTTGTTCAAAAGCCTTTGGGTGGCTTACAGCCTTTAAACGTTTCTAACAGCCTTAGATTTCTAAAGTCAAGAGGAAAATTCAAACTCTTAGACACATAATTTAGAGCTCAGTCCTTTTTTATAGTTTCCTCAGGAGCTTAATTAACATATGCAATTGGACCTGTGAATTAGGAAGCTGGAGCTTGAACTCAGCTGCTAGGTGCTAATGCCTGGGGATACCCAACCAGGATTCCTGAAAACAAATTTTTGTGCTCTCCACAATTTGGTGTTACAACTCTTTGAGGTGAAAGAAATGGTGTGTTCTCCACAAAGAGTAGAGCTAGTCCCAGATTTCCCTAAATCCAGATGGACTGCTGCTGAGGAATGCTGCTGGTCCAGGTAGCCTGGCTCGCAAACTGGGGATTGAGATGCAGATTGAGCTGTGGGTGGGAGTCCGAGACAAGAGGCCGTGAAGTGCCAACCCTTGGGATAACAATGGCACGAAGATGAGGGGTGCCTGCCAGGTGAACGGACACTGGGAGACAGCAGGAGCCGGGAATCACCGATCTTTTGGTTAACAAAGGAGACGGTGACGCCAGCGAGGTGATGGACACGGAGAGAGGGGCGGGAGCCGAAGAGCGAGACTTGCGGAGAGAAGGTGAGGGGATGAAAGGTATAAAAATCCCGTGTTCCTTGGCTGCCGTTCTCCTCAGAGGCACCAGCTCGGGCTGCTCCTGTGTCACTGCGCCGGGAATAAGCGGTTCTATGGAACGAGACATCTGTGGGGAGCCTGGGGTGGAGCCGGTGAGGAACCCTGGTGTGAGTGTGAGTGTGAGTGGGGTGCACAGGGAGCGGGACCCGCCCGGCCACTGCGGCTGCTGCCGTCAAGGGGCTTCGCTGCCAGCAGTGACAATCTCTGTCCTTGGCAGCGGCACTGCCAGCGGGTCCCCTGCATGGTCACACCGGGTAGTTTCCTTTACACATCTTATCTTTCAGACTAACACAGACCCCTCATATATTTGTCAACTCTGAGCTACAAAGAAAGAAGTCTGAGTCTGTAAATGAGGAGTTTCAATTGAAGGAGGTGGTTGAGGCATTTTGACCCTATTCAATCAAGGTCAGGTTTCCTCTGAATTATACCTGTTTCCTTGGCTAACATTTTAGACACCTCCCAAGTGTCTATCGACAGAGTTTATAAGTGGCATTACACAATGAAGAAGAAAGAAAGCTGCTCACTGCTCCCCCTTTCCCCATGTGTTACAAAGCAGAGCTCCAGAGGAAGAGACAAAAGAGTGTTTGGGTCCCAGTTGTGTGTGCCTATGGGAAAGGAGTGGTGAAAAGAGGCCAGCAGCTCCTAGAAACAGGGAGGGGAGGGAAGAGCACAAATCAGCTTTATGAGCCAGCAAATGATGGATGGCTAAATGCCAGCTTGGAGCAATACATAGAATGGAGTTTGCATGGTTACGATTATTAAAGGTTATTTTACTTTTAATTTTTTGTGGTAGGTGTCCTCACTTCTTCCTTACAGAAACCCTTGATTTTCACTTGCTACATACTTAGATGTGCTTGTCATACCCACAAGGTGATTTCAGTCCTCGGATGCCAGGAAAGCTCTCTGCTGATCAAAACACAGCTGCACAGGCTCACTGGATCTATTCATGGGTGCCACACGACAGGGGTACGTCTGTCTATACCTGTGAAAACAGATGTAATTAATATAACAGATATAATACATATATGCAAATCCAGATGCTGAAAATGACTTATAGTAAGACAAGGTTTTCATTTGCCAAACCGTATCAAAGTATCTGAATCATTTAAGCAATGTACAATCTACACTTAGACTACTGCTGCTGCAGTGACATCAGCACCCTCTTAGCCTATTTTTTTTACAATTGAGCTTGTTTTTCAATGAAAGATCCTAAGGAACACAATTTTAAAACATTCTTTAATTATCTTTTCCCAGTCTGTCACCACTCTGCAGCATTTAAAAAGCTCTTTCCCTCATTTCCCACATGTTGATTGGACACAGGATGTCAGATTATATGACCACATAAATTGCTATTCACTGGACACTGATCTTATGATTGGAACAATGAAGGAGCAACTTTCGATATTTGATATAAAATTCCTTCAGTGTAAGCAAGGGAACAGAATATTTTCTTATAGATAACCTTTTTTTCATTACAGAAATGTAGATCAACTCCTTTAGTAACAAATAGCAGGCAGTTTCTTCAGAATGTTTTATTAATAGATTTTATATTACAATTTTACCTTCTTCATTTTGACATTTATTTCTCCTTTAATGAGTCAAAATGCCCAGCCAAGAGCTCTTGGCTTTAAGTATGTTCTTAACATCAGCATATTAACTGCCACATTCACACTAATAGGCTTAACTTATCTCTTTGAAATCTTTGTGGAAAAAGAACCAAACACCCCAATTTTAAAAAATTGATGTAAATGGAAACTTCGACTTTAGTGGCACTGGAAGACAATAATGCTGCTTCATCATCATCTGGACATTCAGTATTATGATTTTACTGCCAAATATCCCAAATATCTGTGATAAGTGCCTCTTCTTGTAATAAAAGATACTGAACAAAAAGCAGTTTAACTGAGATTTTGAAGTCTTGATTTGCAACAGTCCATTCTGAACCCTTCATTTTATTTCCTTTTGTATTGTGCAGGCAAACAATAGTTGTAGCTTTCGTCATGAGCTCGAGCAGTACATTTTAGCAGACTGAGCTTAAGCACATGCAGATGGGTGTAACATCAATTTTTAAAGGATATTATAAATCCATCTGTAAGCAAATTAATGTAAGAACAAAAGAGCATTTTTTCATAATCGTGGGTAATTCTGAGCAAAATTTCAATGGTTCCTCCCAGAAATTTAGATGAAGCAATTGCAAGTTTTGATTATTTTTTAATTCTGACTCTTAAATCACATTAGTATGAGTCCCATTATCAATGCAAGATAAAAACAGCTGCGATAGATTTTCTGTAATTATCCTGATTTTGTCGGCTAGAAGAAGGGTCCATACACAGGTTATCTGTGGATTTACTCTTTGCTCGCTGGTGGCTGAAGGGCCATTTCTACTTTTCTCAGCGACACAGGGCCAAAGCTCACAGCTCACCTTCAAGAGT
This sequence comes from Melanocharis versteri, assembly GCA_013397845.1. Classification (NCBI taxonomy): domain Eukaryota; kingdom Metazoa; phylum Chordata; class Aves; order Passeriformes; family Melanocharitidae; genus Melanocharis; species Melanocharis versteri. Next base: position 631,595 of record VZTG01008759.1, on the reverse strand, counting down.
GTGCCTTCCTGGGTCAAAGGTACCTGTGTCAGAGAAACTGAATGCACTCTTGAAGATTGGGTCCACCAAAGTGTTTCTTTGTCCAAGATATCTTCTAGTGGTTATGGTATTTCTGATTTTTTTCTTGTGAAACCACCAGATAGTGTTAGCTTGCTTCCCTGTTTGCCTGTATGAGGAAGTAAGAGAGAGAAAAAAAATCTTTTAAGAGTAAATGAAATAATTCCATCTGCCTGCCTGATTTGACATTTTCAACTCAATTTCTCAGTTTTTCTGATGAATGACCCATCTCTCTGTATATTTCTCTCCAATAAATATACCCTGCTTAAATGCTGGACGTATGCTACAATAATAACAATTAGAAATAATTGCTCTAATGTGGTGAACAAATAACGCCAATTAATATGATGATGTTTCCATGACAAACTCCAGCTTTATGGAGTTGTTCATTTTTAAGTCTAACAGCTTTCTAATAGCCTTTGTCAGGCAACAGTGTGACTTGACCACCTCAATTCATAAATCTGTCCTGCTAGATGCATACAGTCATAGACACTGTGCTCCCACTTGAATCAAAATTTCAACCAACACCTAATACAGAACCAAGTTTAGGCTTAACTGTAAAGACATAGTCATAATAAAGCAGATTTCCTGATGAATACTTATTAAATAATTTAATTTCCTATTTACTGAGCAAACTTCAAAATAGAAATGTTGGTGTGTACATGTACTTTGTTACACATTGTCAAATCAAACTCCGGTTCAGGACAACACTTCAGCCTGTTGTTAACCTCATTAACCCCAGACATCAAATACAATGGACTTGCAGACATGTCTAAATTTAAACTTAAATATTATTCAGAATAGCAATATTTTACTGAATTGAAAGTTGAACTGAAGGCATGCTCTTAATCCACAGAGGACAGAGCTTCTTGCTGAAGTAATATGTAGGTCTGTGCATGAGACTAAAATATTTGGTGTCATAATGTTACTCTTGGAATTAAATATCTGTAAACCTAATTCTTAATGCTGTCAGACCAGACATGTTTTTTAAAAAAATTTTGCTTGTGATTTTCTTTCTCTCTGCAACACAACTGCAGAGAGAAAGGAATTCAAGGATCATGCAGCACACCAGTAGTAAACTTTTCAAGTCTGCTGACACAAAATCCACAGGTCCACTGAAGTAATAGGCACCAACAAGTTTGTGATGATTCACATACATCTGCACCATGTTCTGTGAGGAGGCATGGATGATTTTCATCTGCTCTGGTATAAAGACACACCAATATTAAATCTGGGTTTGCCCCAAAATTTGCTGCCACACTTCCCACTCCACAGCTGACCTGTGATAACTCTTTGCTCACAGACAGAGGAAGCCAGAAGCAGTAATGATCCAGAAGTCTTTCAGACATCCTGCAGGGGCAATGTTTCCACAGCCAAAGACTTTCAGAGGAGAGAGATCAGTGCTTTGTTAAATTAGGGACTTAACACAGGAAAATGACTGAGGAAGTCACAAACCAAAAGCATGGCTAGTTTTTATAAAACTCCTAACCAGACACAACCACCAAGTGACCAGAGCTCTGTACTGGACATTAACACACCAAGCTGTTTCTCCATGCACATTTACTGCCTCTTGAGCCCATGAATGGTTTTCTGGAGGAGCAGCCTCCCCAGCCATCGGTCTCTTGGCCAGACTTGGAGGCCTGGCTGTGTTAAGGTGCTCTCTGTTGTACAGCTGCCCCTGCTGCCTGATGGCTCTGCAATAGGCACTTCAGTGCAGCTGCTCAAGCTCACAACTGTCCCACTTGCTCAGAGAGATTCTTCACTCATGTTTGAGCAGCAGTGATGTCACTGCCAGAGTATGTCAGTCACTGACATCTTGGAAACAGAGGAGGAAAGGAGACAGGCTGGAAATGCCAAGATTAAATAAAACCAATATGAATATTCTCACCACCTTTCGACAAAAGACTACAGGAAACAAGGAGTGTCATGCAGCTCCACTGACTTGGTAGCTCAGTGAGTTATGCCAGTATAAACGGTGTCTTGGAGTATTAAAAAAAGGCATCAGACTGATAACTGTTCTAATTAAGTACTGATAGTTAGGTCAGAGAATAGAGTCCTGTAGGTATTTTGGCAAGCCAAAATTTTACCCAGTTAATACATACTGTATAAAATATCGGGCTTTTAAGTTTTGGGATTTTTCTGTTTTGTTTTCAGACTCAAATTTTCAAATATTTGACAAGTTCCTAAACCTGCTTGTAAAAATCCCCAAGTCACGAGCCAGTCGGATAAAAATCTGTTCATTGTAAAAAGGGAAGGGGGAAGGGTAGGGAAGGAAAAGTTTGTTGATAAGTCTGCTGCACTATTAAAACGTTTAACCACAGCCTGGAGCTCAAATCAGCATTCATGTGAAGTTCCTATTTATCAGAGTATATGAAAAGTATTCACCAAAATTATGTCTTGTTTTTGGAAGAGATGGACCCCAGAAATTATGGTGTAATACTAGAATCCATTTCTTGGGAATACGGAAAAATGAATGAAAACATGGAACACTGTGCTCTGTCCCATTTAAAGAACACACTTATGTTCAAAATAAGCATTAATATAACAGTAGAGAATGGATGAGGGAGAAATCACAGAGGCATTTATCACGCTGAATCTAGGCCCACACTGACTTGTCCAGATCTATATAAAGAAAAAGGCCTGCAAGTGGCTCTGAAAGTGATGGGAACCCATGCTTCAAACACATGTCCTGAAAGAATGTCAGAAATCTCGTTCCCCTTTTGGCTGCGGTTACAGATGCTTTCTCCGGACTGCGGGCTCACCAGTTTCACTCGTCTGGAGTACTCAAAAATACATTTTCCCCTGGAAGACAGTCTGCATATGCTTACAATAAACATTAACCAAATCAAATGACTTTCACTTCGGTATAAATACTTTCAAGTAAGTCTGTTAGCGACACTCATAGTGAATTGCTAATAATTAGTTTTTCCAATATAGTTGGGTTGTACTAATGAACACAATCACTCCTAATATATTTATACGCAGGATAAATCCTGCCTCCCTCTATATGCCTGGGGAAGGCCCAAGGTAAAATGGATATATTCTGCTGCAGGAACACGTGGGGCCACTTTAGGTCAGGTGGCAGATCCTACTGGTTTTTTGTGTCTCTGGACTCTGCTGGTTGGGCAGCAGCCAGGACAATCCACCTGCTCACCGTGGACATCTGCCCTGGTGCTGGGGCTGGAGCAGGGCAAAGTCTGCAGCTTTCTGGCCACAAAATATGTAAGTTACAAAACATGGAAACTCTCAGCTCTGCAAAGCCAATGAAACCACATTTTCCTATAACCGTGGCTTCCCCTTTTTGCAGGCTACCCGCTCGTAGTGGCTTGTTGTAAATTACACAGTGGTATCTCTAGAGATAGGAAATTCTTTTCTCATGCTTGTGAATGTAACCCAACATGAAGTGGTCCCCTAACGGGACATTTCACTGTCTTACTGGAAAGACAACAGTTGTACCAATACCTCTCAGCACCCTTCTGCTAAGCCAAAATACAGAAGTATGAGTTAGAATTATGTCTAAAACATAATCCAAATAACCCCAAAACTGTTACCTTCAATTTGAACTTGGTTGCTTGAAAATCCCTAGATACAGCCGAGCAAAGCTCCCAGTAATTTGCTCCACCAAGTCCTGAATAGTACTGAAATGCAATCCAATTATTATTAGAAATTATCTGCTCTATATTTGTGTAATTTTCTTAACAACTCTGAATACCTAAAATACTGCAGCAGACCATAAGGCCCAGTTCTGGCTGAGAAATCTGCATGCATTGCATAAAATGTATGATTCTACAACTCATTAAGTCTAATTTATGGCGTATGTAATTAAGCACCTTTGAATTGAACCTAGGTCTCTAGAGATAATAACACTTAGAACTTATATAGGGCTTTTCATCTTCAAAGTGCTTTACAAACATTAACTAATTAACAACATAATAAGACATGAAAGGCCAAAGTACTTACCCATAGTGCTGCATAGGCTCCGTATAATCCAGATTTTGATGTTTTTCAGTGCAAGAACCAATCTGGGCGCACAGAGAGGATTTACCAGTGGTCCCCTTCACGATCAGAAAACAATTTTGCGCGCATCACATCTCTGAATTCCCAGAGTCCATCCCTTCCCTACTATTTATTGCTGAGTCAGAAGAAACAGCTCCCAAATGTGAAGGAAGGCATGGAAAATGACAGTTCACAGCAGTTTGAGGGTGTATGAGTTTTCAGGGCTTTGGAGGCAAAGTAATGGGGCATAATGTAGAAAAGGGCTCCTGGAGAATTCACTGCTCAAGATTCTGGTATCACCTAAGTCCATATCCTTCTTAAGGGAAATCTAATATTAGTAATTACACAATCTCTAAGTCCCTAGAGACTGGCTAAAAGATCAGGGAGAAGGCCTTACTTCAGCTCAAATACATTTTCCTGTAACCCTACAATGTTTTTTTCCTAATTTCTGCTCTTCTGAAAAGTCTGAACTATCTAGCCAATGTTTTTGTCAGTTTTTTTGGTTTTTTTTTATCACTTAGTCTAATTTACACACAGTCTCTTGAGACAGCGTATCTTGAGACAGCCTTATTATCTGAATGAATGTTTTCGTGGTGATAGCAATGTTGCAGATGTTATATCAGGTTACTTGAATCCCCCCTGAACATTCCTCATGCAGAAAGATGATGGGTAAAATAAAAGGGGAGCAATTAATCCTGATAGTTTTAGTGACCCGTCCTTCAGACATCAGCCTGTGTTGGCGATCGTTTTCCTGAGCTCAGAATGCTGCCCATTGTCTGTGCACATGCTGTGCTTGAGCATCACCTGCTCACCAGCAAGAAGGACAATGGCTGTGGTGGCAGGATCTCTTGTCCCTGCCCAGACAAGGCCTGCCTCTGTCCTCGTGGGGATTCTACAGTGCTCCAAAAACCGACAGTTTGGAGACATGAAAAGAAAAACATGGCAAGCATATAAGGCAGAACAATGCACACGTACCTGCCTAACTCTGCACACCAAAAATAGCTCAGACACAAACACAGGTGACTCAGCAGCAGCAGTGCAGGTGGAGCCCCTCCAGAAATTAAAGAAAATGAGACATACCATGCACCAGAAAATAACATGCCTGTGGAACCAGCAGGCTTTTGTGCTCCCCCACAGACACACAGTCCAGAACAAGCCCTGAAAGGTAACAATCTCACAGCAGCACTGCCTACAAGAGATCCCACGATAAACATAGGGTCTAATCAAATGCATTGCAATTTTTAAATGCAAATGTAGAATAGAACTGTCAAAATGTTTTATCCCTAAATTGTGAATGCTAACCTTCCCATCCTTATTATATAGCAGTACATTTTAATTTGCCTGGAGCAGAGTTGAATAAAGCAAGCATCACAAACACAATCAAATGGATATTTGAAAGAACTGCTCTTCACAATAGCTGTGTGTCTGAGCAAAGCTTCAAATGTTGATCAATTGATTACGAAAATCAAAGAATACATTTCCCAGATGGGCTTCTGTAAAACATTCAATAGGACCAGAGAAAAACAGCATAAAATTTCGCAGAACAGCAGTTTTCTCTAAAATATTTACAAATGCAACTTTCTTGGTTTCCTGGTTTATAACTTAGATCTGCACACATCTACAATGAAGAATAAAACACTTCTGATAAATCAATGATTTGATTCAGTTTCCATGTGGAAAATTCAGTCAAAGACAGAAAACAATTTGAAATTATCCAAAGGTATACTTTAAATCTTATAGCAAATCACAGTCTCACTGTTACAATTGCTCAAATGATTTTTACATCTTTAAAGAACAAAATAAAGGCAAAAATATGAAATTAACTGTAACTACTAGTGTTTTGTCCATCTGCCATCTCCAATGAATTGGTTGCTGCTGCTGCCAGGCTGCTGTACTTGTATTGTTGGCCTTTCTTCTGTCAGTCAACTTTGCAGAACTGTCCACCAAATGCACATGGTTTTTGTTCACTGACTTTAACCTGAAAAACGGGATGAAAAAAGGAAAACTAACTTTCAACCTGAAACAAACCTGTTATTTGCTTGAACTTCCTTATATTTTATCCTCCTTCTAAAGGCAGGTTTTCTTGTACCACCTCTCATGGTAGCTTCATCTGTTGTACTGTGCTGTCCTCACCATGCTAAAACCTGAACTGGGGTGAAAATTCTTCAATATGCTCCCCTCTGCAGAGCAAAATTCAGAGTTGTTCATGAGCAACTAAGTTCTCAGCACCGTTGTCTTTACTGCCCCATCTCTGGAAGAGGCATTTGTCCTGAAGAACATAATGGGATTTTGGCCCTGCCATGTGGCTGCTGTCCTGGTCTGGAAGTTTATAAGGGAAAAACCTGAAGGATCGAATGCATTTTTTTGACTTAAATGAAAATTTTGCTCAGCAACAACTTAAAATATCAATTAAAAAGCCTCGACCTTCAGAATTTCTGAATTTGATATCGAGGTTCTGACTCTCCTAGGATGCAGACTTTTGTAGCACTTAGTCTTTCCCATGAGCTGCTGCTTTACTAAGGAGAAAAACCCCACCCACCCACACCACATTACACTCTCAGTAATTCTTAGAGTAACAGAGATTACACTGATCTGCAGGATTTTTTCTCTTTTCTAAACAAATACCTTTCTGGAGCAAGCCTCTGTGCTGAAATCCTCTTGGGTAAACAGAGAGCACTCCAGGACTTACTGCATCTCAAGCAAGTGAACAAATATTTAGCTTTATGATGCTTAGGTGGTTGACTCTATCTGTACCTTTCTTTCATCTTCCACCTGGAAAAGAAGCATGGCTGAAGGAACCTGAGAGGAAAAGGAAAAAAAAAAAAGAGGACAGAAATGGTGGCTGGCCAATGTTAATAGAGAAACCAGAAAAGTGGGAGATCAACAAGTTGTAGAGAAGGGATATTTTGTCTCTACTCATATTTTTGCAGATCATTTCAACTGAGCTTTGTTTCACTTTAACAAAACAGGATTTAGGTCCTATTGCCCTGTGCAGTGAGGTAAGAAGGACTTTCAAGGATCACACAGACAACACAGGAAACTTCCCATCATTCTGTGTGTCCTCAGGGTGCCAGGGGAGATGTCCCAGTTTCTGTCTCTCACTGGTATTTGCTATTTTCCCAGATGCTTACCAGGAACACTCACACTTTCAGGAGCAGTTGGGTGGGAGATTTTATTCTACTCTGTCCTGTTTGCCAGTTAATAAAAGATTTTGTAAGGTAAAAACCAGATTTTTTTTTTCTTCTGGTGCTGTTATTCCCACAATGCACATGGACTTTTTGATCCTCCACCTCTGTATCATGTCATTCTTCAGTATCTGAGTCAGGTCCTAAGCTCAGGAGGAAACAGCAGCAATTCTGCCTCTGAATCTTATTCTCATGTAGGTCTGCTAGTCACATGATCATCCGTAGCCTTACAACAGGTGATTTAATGATGCCATTAATCCCATTTTAATTCTAAAGAACTGAGGCACACAGTAATTGCTTGGACAGGAGGCTGGGCACCAAACTCAGATTTCCAGTCAAACTCCTCCAATGTTCATTCATTTTCTGATATTTCAGTTTTTTCTTTTTGCTTTAAAGTAAAGATGCAGGTACAAAACGTATCAGAGCACAAGCCAAGTCAATGAAAGCAATTAAATGAAAGTTTTTAAATAGCTAATGGTTTTTATTCTTCTATATGACTCTTTCTATAGAAGAAGGCAAGATGAGGCTCCTCCTGTGCTAGCAGATAGCTGCAACTCTGCAGAGTTACTGAAGTGCTAATATTGATCAGGCAAGATGGAACATGTTACTGAGGCAATTGGTCAGGCTAAAGCAGGGATGGCAGCACATGGCACATTATGGATGGCTGGAGGAGCTGAGGATATCTATCTTTCTGTCTATCTACCTGTTTTCCAAGATGTCTATCATCATTGAACTTCGCTACCAAGGAACAAGGGCAGCACTTAATCATCAATAGATAAATACTGTTTATGCCATTAATTGGGGACTGGGTCAGGTTTTCCTTGTTTGTACCTTTGCTGCTCTTTTTTTTTTTTTCAGCTCCGCAGTTGTGAGACAGTAGCATTTTCTCACAGCCTGGATGTGTTGTTTTGGGACTCGTGTCAGTAGCAACAGCACAGCTCTTTGTGTCTGCCAGGGCTTATTCAATAGAGCTCCTTTCCAGAAAAACAAAATAGCCAACAGATGAGGGTTACAAAATTTCAAACCCAGCGCCTTTCCATAATATCTGATCCATGGTTTGGAAGCAGCAGCAGTGTGAGCAGTCTCTGCACCTGCCCCACGCAGCCACAAGTGCCTCAATAGCAGAGGGAGTTTCCCATGCAATACCTGCTGTAAACCCACAACTTCCGTGCCTGCATTTTCTCTATAGTTAGTATTCAGCAAAGAGACTGCAACAGTGCAGGGCTGTGTGTTTGCTGGCATTTTTCTTGTCCAAAGCTTTTGAGAACACTTTTCTGAGGCATATAATGCTGCCTTGAAATTGGCTTCTAAACCACATTTTGAGAAGATGAAACACAGGCTCTTGGCTGGGTGTTTTTGCCCTGTGCCATGGCTTGCTTGAGGCAGAAAAGCACCCATCTCCCCTTTCCAAATCTCTCAGCTCAAGTCTCATCAGTCTGGCTCTGATCATGAGATTCCTCTCTAATGTAACAGTTTCTCTCTCTTCCCCCCCCTCCCCTCCTTAATTTTTACATTACTAGTTACACGCTCTGGTACATAGATTTCTCCCTTTAAGATTTAGGCTCTTACATGGTTTTAAACTCTAAGGAGAATTCATTTATCATTACAGAGTCTTACATTAAAGACCCTCTTCCTGTGGTAACGTTGGGGGTAATCATTGTGCCCACTTGTTTTTATCTGAAGTATTCCAAAAGGAGAGTTGGTTAGTCTAAATTAGGCAATGGAGTTTTTGCCTTGACATTTGGGAGGTCAAATTTTGCCTGTGACTGTCAACCTCTCAGAAGAGGAGATGGCATTTGGAGTAATCCAAAACTCCTGCAGAGTTACATTACTGTGGCAGCCAGACGAGTAAATCTAGGCTGAAGATCTATTGGTTCAATTACTGCTTGGGGTCAGGACATGCCATAAATTATTAGATATGCAAATGGAAAACTCTGACTGTTGATGAAAGAAAGATGGATGGATTTCTTAAATACTCATAATTAGTGCAAAGACTAACTCTATAAACTGATGTATAGTTATTTGCTTGTAAAAGATTTCTGTTCTTAAATGTTACCTGTGTGCAGGTAAAAAGAATTACTTTTTTTTTTTGTTTTATATGCATGTCATATTTTAAAAATAAACCTAAGAAATAATTTGGAGGTGTGTTTTGAACTTCTTCTACAATGCCCCTTGAGTTTTGGAAGCAGTTTCAGACAAGTTCAGGAGATGGTAATTCTCATCCTGTTCTCACTTGCCATAGGGTAAATCTGCAGCACTGCCCTGCATTCTGTGAACACACACTGACGATGTATTTGGGAGGAGAACCATTTCCTTTGCCTGTGGAGGTGGAGTGTGCAAAGCATGCCCCAGACTAGCTCAGGTTTGTGTATCTGCTGGAGAGTGAACGAGCTGGCACACGATAACTTGACCTTATCACAACATGAATGCTGTGGCGTTTCAAGAGATTTTTGTGGCTAGGAAAATAAAACGCAATTAAGATATTACTCTACCATGCCTGTTTTTGCTGTGGCTTAAATATATTATTTATAGTCTTATTTCTCAGTGCGATTAAAGTTGGAAGAACTTACCCCTGCTTTAGTCATATAGGAAGTCTGCTGCATCTATAAAAACTTGTTGAATTTCTCTTGCGGATTCTCTCTTTTGGGAGAGAAGTTTTTACTACATGTAAGACAAAATGATTATAAGAGTGAGAATAACGTGAGCTGTTCAACGCCACCTGCTGCTGCAAGGGGAAATATATTCCCAGAGGCACCTTGGCTGAGCAGGAACAGATGCAGAACCGCTGGAAAACTTGTTCTGCTTGATAGTAAGTTTGCAGAAATACATCACAACTCATGAGGGAATGCACTTTCCCAAAACCGATGCCGACTTTCCCAAGCAGTCTGTGGAAGCCCAGGGAGTTTCTAAAGGATATACAGCATCACTCCCTGGCTGGTAACTTCTAAATAATTTTAATTTCTGTCACTCTGTCACTCTGGAGTTTTTCAAAACCACTCCAGGCTTTCTGAAAGCTCCTATTCGCTGCCTAAATGTAAATCTCTTGGCCACAGCTCTCGCTGCCATTATCATTATTTTAATGAGAGCTCACATGGTGAGGTTTGAAAACTAGACAGTAAATCGAAAGTTACTGAAGTATTCTTCAAGTAGACATCAGAAATTAGCTCCTAACATGCAGTTTATGTAACAGAAAAAAAAATTAGGAAATACATTTTAGCTATTGATAATATATACTAGTTTGAGATAGAAATATTCTTTACGCAGGTATAGAACCACCAGAAGCAATGGAAGGTAAGAACCTGCAGCTCACCTTCTGTACCTTTGAGGGTGGCAGAAACCAGCGATGTTTCGTGGGTAAGAGTGATGTTTTGTGTGGTAGAACTGAGATGATCCCCATCCAGTATGACACCGATGTAATTTGGGAACAACTCCTTGAAGCCAACAAAAATGTACAGGGAGAATCATAAAAATGAGAGCAAACAATCTGTTTTTAAATCTTTTCCTATGCAATGCTGTCAATCATTTTAAGTTTGTAAGAAGGCTACAAGAAACAACTCAATATACATATTTCATAATTTCTATGTAGAAATACTAGTAACAAGGAAAAAAGTATAACTTTTAAAGTGTTCAAAAGATGTTTCATTTAAAATGTTATCTGTTAAACTGTCTCTTTTTTTTTTAATATTAATTTTAATCTAATTAGTTCTGCTTTGAATCAATCATGAAAGTATCAAAGTTCAACCAACCTTCCATTAACCAGACAAGGTACTCAAAAATGGATGAAATTTAAGAGAAATACCTGAAATAAAGAAGAAAAACAAGAAAACCACAAGCAATAACAAATATCATACCTTGGTTTATATTAAAAAAAAAATCCTATATGTGTATGAGATAATTTGTGAGAAAGGAATCAAGGAAAAATCCACCTTGCAGAAGTGAAGAAATTAATAAATTCCACTTTTTGTATGACTTCTAAACAAGTGTAAATTCTCCTTATTGCTGTTCAAGTCTTCAGTGTTCTAATGAGCATGGTCACTTGGGTCTGTTTCTGTAGGCTAACAGGTTTTAGGAAAGAATAATGCTAATTTTACAGAAACATTGCTTTAAACTTATGAGAAAGAAAGATCCTGTAGAAGTCTAGCAGCTTATTTGTATTCTTCAGTGTTCTTTATTTCTATACCCCCATTTCCCTCCTGTGACACTCATTTAATAAATTTCAATTAGGTTTGCTATATATAACTGCAATCCTGCAATAATAAAAAAGCATATTTTTCTGTAGCTATAATAATCTGTGGAAGAAAAAGTTCTCTATTAAACCTTCTAGACTTGCATAAAAATGTGGTTTATTGATTAGCTAGTAAATATTTTTAAATTTTATCATGATTTTATTTCTATGAAATGGCACAATGGGCCCATTCAACCAACTTTTGTCTCATTCATGTACAGAGATTTTTTTTAGATTTTGCTCAGAAAGGGAATTCTTTTCAGCTCACTCAAAGTACATTTTACTGTCTGGCCCCCTCCCCTCAGTTTGCTTATAGCCAATGACAAACTAATTATAATATATTGGATGTGCTGTCTCTTCTTTTATTGCTTTCTTCTTTACTGTCTTACCAGAAAGTTTGCAGTAAAAACAATTTTTACAGCTTTAAAGAATGGAAGCAAATTCATATTTCTAGAACTTCAGCCAGAAGTAACCATATTTTCAGCAGTTGAATTTTCATTAAAATTTACAAAAGACCTCTGCCTTCACTGATTTATTGTTGCATTAGGTAAAACTACCCAGAGTGTATAAAATACTGTGTTACTCCACTTGTTGTCTGATCTAACATGTTATCAGTGATTGCAAGTACATTTTATAACCCCAGCTGCTGAATCGGGAAAAAAGGTGATACAAGCATCAATCTCCAGGATAAAATCAGAGCTCTTTCTACCACGGTTTGACCTTACTGATGCCTTTGGATAGTCTTCCTTGTCTAAGTCCTTGCAACAATTACCAGGGGACGCTTAGAATATGCAGCTTTAATGGTGCAGATTGAAATTGTTAACAGCGTCAAAGACTCGCACACTAACCCCAGAGATTTCCAAGCACAGGAAAAATTTGAGGAAACTCTTGATGCCACTGCAGGAATGAAATGGAACTGGGCTGCAGACACGAGGCACAGATCTCATTTGTAGTCTTTATTGTCTGCATCCCTGAACTCCACAGTGTCGTTAGCAAATGCAAAAAGCTATAAATAAAAACTTAGACCTCAAGATACAGTTAACTCCAGCTGTAGCTGCCAAATCTTATTTATAGCACAAGGAGACACAGTTAATTACAGGTCACAAAAATGTTAATTTCTGTCATAATATAAGTAATAGTCTAAGAATGAAAAAGCTTCTTTTTGGACTAAAATATTTTTTTCTAATAGAAGTCTGTTAATTTGAAATACCATCTCTCTTTGTAGACTACAGAACAAGCAAAAAAAGATAAATGTGCCTTATCAATATATTTCATGGTCCTAAATATAATAATATTCAAATTAAAATACTAAATCCCATCAATTTTTCTAGAGGAAAAGTACCGTGGGTAAATAAGAATTAGAGATGAACATAAAAGACTACTCTGAGCAGTTTGACTATTTGAGTTGTAGCTACTTATTATTAACATTAAATAAATTTTGAATCAGTATTTTAAAAATGTTAAATCCTCATAATAACCAAAATTAATAAAAAGCTCCACCTTATGAACAAATTTAACTGTTTCCCCTAAGCAAAAAACCACCAGTCATTTCAATGATTCTGAAGTACATGGGATAAGTATTAAGACAAACATTATGTGAAGGATGGAGTTAATTATACTGCATATAATCAGACACTGGTCACTCCACAAGTTGTAATTTATTTTCCCCTTATTTGCATTTAACTTCAAAGGTATTTGAGGAAATGTAAAATAACATGATTTGAGCAGTTACAAAGATGATACGCATTTAACTTCAAAACTTTGTTTTAAACTCTTAAAAATAAATTACATACAATTTCAGGAAATAACACACCATTCTCATGCAACCTGTAATTGCTGCCTCAAAAATAGTAAACTCATTTTTGTAGGGGAAATATCACAATTTAGGGCAACCGTATTCATCTAGCAGGTCTTATAGAGATACAAGGAAACAGCAAGGAAACAGTTGAGTAATTTGCATCAATATGCTAATCTAAATTCATAGTAGAGTCTACTTGGTTTAAATGGTCATATGACTGTAACTTCATATGGAAAATTAGCAGACTGGTTTGAGTTAATATCCAACCCCTACTGCAGAACAGACAGCCTCTTCAGTAAAATGGGGAGGGCTGCAGCCCTCTACAGCTTGTATTTATCATCAGAACTTTGTTTCTTCATCTTTCTTTTTCCTTTTTTTTTTTTAATTTTGCAGGGGGAGTGTCTTTTGAGTTTGAGTCCTTAGGACAGGTTTACTGTGTATATGAACATATCTAAAATTCCAGCATCTAGGTCAGTACTGAGCTTTCTAAATACTTAACAAACATCTTTTTGTATCCCTTCATGTCAGATTTAATTGTTCATGGTGAAAGAAAACGCTAATCAGAATTCAAGAGAAGTACTCCAAGACATGTATCTTTCCAACCTGAACTATCCTATGATCCTGGGAAAGCATATAAGGAAAAAAGCAAGTTTTTATCTTATTTAAAACATCAACACAAATTAAATAATTTAAAATTTTCATTATTAAGTACTGTATGGCTTTTATACAACAGCTCTATAAGACTGAGGTACACTGAGGCACACTGAGGGAAAAGCTCACTTCACAAATACCTCGTTCCTTTCAGAATCCAGCCCAGGAGGATGGTATCTGAGAAGAATTACATCATGCACTGCTTTTACAAAATTATTTTAGTACCTGGGAAATAGATCTCTTTTCTATTCTCTGTTCCATGGCTTCCCCAAATATTCCTAATATCTGTTCTCTTTCTGCAGTAGCCCACCACAGCTGGTCAGCAGCTCTTGTGGGGCTGGGAGAAACACGGACCCGCTGTGCGCTGGCTTACCCTGCCTCTTCCCAGCAGCAGCACGCCCAGGGGAACTCCGGCTGTGGCAGCTTCCCACACCGGCACCGAGCCCAGGGAGACACCTTGCTGAAAAACAACAAAGGTCCACACAAACAGCTGAGAAGGTGCCTGCAGCTACCGAGCCCTCCAGGGGAGCTTACACCGGGACAACCCACACCAGAGTCACAGCCCTCAGCTCTTCCTAAGCTGGCGTCTTCCTTGGGGCTGCTTCCTTCTGGGAGCCATTCGTGGCTGCATGCGAGTTACAATGAAGTCCAAGCTGGGCACAAGCACCTCTGTGAGCCATCCAGGAAAGCCTGGGCACACTGAAGCCAACAGAAGCTTTCCAGTTGTTTTCAAAGATGCTCTGATATCCCCAGAGGGAACAGTTCTCTGCACATTTCTCAGGTCCACATCTGATCTGCAAAACAGATCCTTTGCGCCTGAGATCTCTCTTAATTTGTTTTTGTGTGGCCCTGTCAAAATGATGATAATGCATCTCCAACTGAATATTATTTGCTAGAATTATCTGTCATATGAAAAGTATTGAAGTTTCTTTTCACAGCTGATGTAAGCTTTCATCTGAAAACAGAGACCTTTAAGAACATTTCTGTACAAAATGCACTAGGATCTTTGAAAAAAAAGCGGTATGAAAGTGTAAATGTACTCTACAGAAATGACAGCAGATTTTGTTTAGAGCAGTCTTGCAGGCAGGAGGCTGGTGGCACTGCATTTGCGGCAGTGGCGGTTGTGCAGCCGTGCTGGTTTGCACAGCTGGGTAGGGACAAACAGGAAGGCAAGGTCCTCGCCTGGCAGAGCTGACAACTTCAATCAGGGTGACAGTCTAACACAAAGCGACAGCGGTGGCGTTCAGAGGGTGGGAAGGGCAACAGCAAACCAAGATCAGGAGAAAAGTGATTTGCAAGAGCACTGTTTCGAAGGGACCCGATGAGCACACTGTTGCAATACCTTAAGATTGGTTTTTTTGTTTTTAATTTCAGGAGTGTCAAATTCAGGTGTGACTGCCCAGATATCAGCAAGCTGATGCAAAGAGCAAGAATTTTGGTTTGGAATGGAAAATGACAGAGCAGGAGGACAGGAAGAGCATCTGGTAGGAAAAGCATAGGGAGGAAGGACCTAGAACAGCAGCATTTTCTCCCAGGCTTGGTTACATCTGTAAAATATCAAAGCATCCTGAATAAAGTGCTGTTGGGCAAGTGCTTGGGGGTGACAGGGATGGGCAGGAATGGCAGCAGTACAAGTGCATACCTATCTTAATGAAGTCTCACACCGTTTTCACAACAGCCCTTCAGAGAAATCACAGCACACCATTCTTAGAGAGCCAGTTTGGCACAGCCTCTCCTTATGTAGGAAGCCACTCCTATGATCTCCTGCAGGTATAGGAGTGAAATTATCTGCTGCAGTAAATTCACAAGTTTAGCATTCCTTGCTACTGTGACCAAAGGTTAATGTTTTGCTGCTTGGCTGAATCAAAATCACCAGTTGCCTATTACATATTTTTGTGGTCTTGCTCACACATTTGACTTCAGCAGACTTAGAGTAGTCTAATTCTCTGAGTGGTAAATGAAAGCCATGTACGTAAGAGATTAAGTTTTGTTACTGCAGAACAAAGCAATTCCACAAATGGTTTTCTCTTGTAGCAGATTGGGTCACTGGGGGCAGCTCCAGCCAGCACAGGCAGCTTCTGGCTGCAGGCGTGCTGGGTGACCACCAGCCTGGTGGAAACACGGAGCAGGAGGGACTGCAGCAGCCTGGAACCAACACCTGACTTTGGGGCTACGGCTTCTTTTGGCACACATGGCTGCACGCAGCAGATATCTCAACATGTGGTGCTGAGCAATAGCCATCCCTGACACAGATGAACACAGTATTCCAAACCCCTTCCTCTTCTCACTCAAAGCCTTTAATGTTCTTATTCTATCTCGTTTCAATCCACTTCCGAAAACTACAGGAGCTATTTAAAAAAAAAAGTTCTAATACAGATGCTTAATAACATCCCCCAAAACTTTGCTTTATTTTAAATACTCCATAAGACTTGAATGGAGGCCTCTTTTCAAAAATGAGAGTAAAAACCTGAAATTCTTTAAATTGATAGACTAGTGTATGGCCATGCTCCTACTCAGAGTAACTAATTGGATAATTTAGCCCTAGCACTGACCTGAGCAGTGTTACTCTCTTGAAAGTTCACCTTTCTGTCAAGTTGGCAGTGAGTGAATTTGAATGATTTGAAAACGTCCTTGCAAAGTTGTGCCTAAGCAGGGTTGTGGAAAGCAGCTGTGTGGGGCACAGGGTGGAAGTGTTAACCAGAGATGTTCCATTTGAGAGCACGGGTCTGCGAGCTTCCCACTGAACTATAATTTACTATGCAAATGCCAAAATAAAAAGAGCTAAGATTCTTTACTGAAAATATGGTGACACTGTGTTAGTCCTAGAAGATGAAAAATGGGAGTCACTGAGGATGAGGAGGTGCACTGCAAGTGCCAGAAAGCAAGCCTGAAAGGTAGAGGGAGCAGGCTATTTCTCTTTGTTATCGAGTGAAATGACTCCACAAATATGACAATAAATCACTGCAGGAATCAATCTGAGTGGAGGCAACTGCTCCATGCTGATAATGCATCAATCAATATTTAATGTTTACACTTTAATTAATCTGCACGTAGGAAGCATTCTTTCAGTGACAAAAAAGTGATGAGAAATAAAACACCTTTTATATCAAACAGCGACGAATGGCTGCCTATCTGTGAGGCTTTGATTGGGCCCTCAATTGATCATTGCAGCCTCTTTCGATTGCACCAGTGTGCAATGTCACATTTGGGTATAAAGCAAACACCGGCTCTTTGAGGGAAGGAGGGGGAGCTTCTGAGTCTGCTTTTGAGTGATTACAACTTAATCAGAACAAAGAAAGACTGATAGCAAGGTGAGTTCTTTGGAAAGACTGGGCAGAAGCAATTAAACAAAAAGATTTTCAACATCTGCATCAATGACACCTATCTGAACAGATTTTTACTGTGTAATACAATTATTGATACCTGCTAAGGCTTTGCATAGAAAAACAATTCAGATGTTGACTGGCAAAACTGCCTTCCCTTATCAGAGCTACCAGTGGAGACTGAGAATTGGTCATTTTGTCTCTGTTCTGAACGTCAGGGAAGTGCCAGTGCAGTACGGACACAGGAGAAGTCACAATTCTGGACACAGGAGAAGTCACAATTCCTGCCTCAGAGTGTTTTTCCTCACTGCTCTGTTTAACCCTTGTAAACTCTAGTTCCTTCTTTTTAAAGGGCCTGATTCATTGTTCATTGATGTCAACTGAATGACTTCTATTGACTTCGGCAGGCATTGCATTAGTCCATAGATGAATGGTATTGAAAGGCACGGTGATGAAAGACAAATGAAAAGACAGTGATACTAGACCAGTAGTGTTCAATTATTCCTTTAAAAAAAGGAATACTACAGCAGTACACTCCCCATACACAACTAAAGCTTTCCTAAGCTTATGTCTAAAACAATTGTTTGAAATGTACAGATTTTCACATAATAAATGCAAGAGTAGCTGTTAAAAATACAGAGAGATTAGCATTCTGGAACTCAGCTCAATTAAAAATATTAGAGATCCGAATCCAGATACAAAATTGCCATAACCCTACAGGGGGTAGAACCAGGGAAATTTAATGCTATTTTGTGTGTCAAATTTGAGTTATTTTGCAAAACCTGTCATGAAGTTAGGATCGGGCAAGGGACCTATGCAAACGTCAAATCATTTTAAGCTTCTAAGTAGACCTGCCACGAATTAAAAACAATTACAATTTTGGTTTGTTTTCACTGAAGAACTTTTGTTGTTTTATTAGTAAACAAATAGGAGGATTGTACTTAGGATCTAGTTAAAGCATGTTGCCAAAATGCCTGCCCAGATTTGAGACTTCCCGGTTTAGGGTGCTCTGACAGCTGGCTTAGCCAATGCTTGAACAAAAACAGAAATGATATTATGGTATAAAGTCATATACTAGAAGGAGTTTGAAAATATTAATCCTCAATCCTGTAAGTTTTTATTTCACTACCACTGGACAATATTTTTCTGTGGTTCACAGAATTTTCCTGCCTATTTCAAAAGTCTAGGGTGCTCAGAAACCCACAAGACGCCTGGAATTTTGGAATATCAGAAGCAGCAAAGTATTTCAAGCATGAATGACATGAGAAGACTTCCCTAAATTGGTAAAAAAGTTTTGAAGTATAGCAGCATACAAAAATGGAAGGAAGCGTTCACTCAGGAAAGAAGATGAATATGACACTTGGAATGCAATAATAGAACTGAAGCTAACTTCTTCTGATGTTTCCTTGTCATTCTCACATTTTTTCCCCACAGAACTTTGTATGTAGATAAACAAAACCCCAAAGATTTAATAATCTTCATAAAAATGGAGACAAGGCCTTCTCACCAAAATCCATGAACAGCTTTTCAGCAGATTTACTCCATACACACATATCTACACAGAGTTACGTCTGCAGTTTATCTTTTCCATAAAAACTTCTTCCCCCTCCTGTGCAAATAAGTCGAATAAGCTAAAAAAGTGAAAGGGCAAAGTCAAAAGAGAGGAATGCTCTATTGTAATGCATGGTCAACTACAAATATTTATAGAAAAGATGAAAACACTACTGAGTGCACATCAGGGTTGCCCTAGGACAGCTTTAACATCCATAGTTAATGTTTATGGAACAAAACCAACTTAGTGAATGTGAAATCTTCATTTTCCTCATTTGCACCCAAAGTAAAGGTAAACTCACTAAAAACCCTAAAACAAAACAAAATGCAAACAAAAAAAACCCCTTGCTTGATAAAATCCTGAGGCAACAATGCAAAAGCACTTAATGTTGTCACTCAAAGGCAGGAAAACCGAACAGAAAAAGTTGCATTTTCTGATGATTCTGTTTCCCAGTTGTACATCTTGCTGCACACAACTGGAATAGCAGCCCAACCTGGAGAGTCCAATCCTGACCCCCACGACCTGCAGTGTCCGTGGAGCTCCAGAGCTGCATGGGGTGGTTTGCAGCAACAGCCCTGATGTGCAGGGACATAGCTCACACACTGCAGCTTTGAAACCCCATCAGCTGAATCTTCTGGGGCCACCAGTCCCTGGGGCTCTTTGCCACACTGCTGGAACCTTCCCTCTAGCAAAGCAGATACCTCCCAGCCCCAGGCCCTCCTGTCAGGGCTACACTACAGCGAGTTCCCAGGTATAATCTCTGTGTCAGTGTCAAACCCAAGCACCAGGGCACTCTCCCAGCACCTCTTCTGCCTACAGCTGTTGGCATTAGTCCAAGTACTTCCACCCTGGTTATATAAATAAGGAGCACCAGTGAGATCTAAGAGTACCAGTCCCTATTTAGCACCAGGGCTTAGGCTAGTTTTCCATCTCAGCTTGTCACAGCTGTCTGCTGCATAAAAAGAGTCTGAAATGTACTAAAAAACCCTGGAAGACTAATAATTCATTAAGCTGACAAATGAAAAGTAAGTCCTATCGATCAAGAGTAGAACTTCTTGGTTATAAAGGAAGCATATATTATTCTGACAGTATTTTCACAAGATAAGCTGAAGTTACAAAGAAGACAACCAATTTGATTCAAATAACTGTCTCTCCTCAGAAACATTCATGATTGCAGTCATCAGGCACAAGTTGGTGGGGTAGTATTACTACTCCCATTTTGAAAAATTTGGATAACTGCATAATATCCAAGAAACAGGACTGTATCACTATCACAGGCTTTCTGACTGCTGATCCTATGGCAAATGTAAGGAAAGGACTGACTCCTGCACCACTGAACGCCAGCACCAGTGAATCCCAGCGTGGAAGGATGTGCAATCACACACACACACACGCAAGATTCTCTCTCTTCCATCACTGGCACTGAAAAGCTCAGGGCTTATTGCACAGCTAATGAGAACACATTTGCAGCTGGCCTTCCACCACCTGTAGAAGGTGAAAGTCAGCCAAAAGCCTACAAGACTCTCCAGTTGTGATGAATGGATGGAAACCAAAGTGTGGCTCAGATTCAAGGCCCAGACTAGTTACAGCACCGTAATACTGTGCCAACAGACCCACTTAAGAGCGGAGGGCCCAGAGTGAGAGGCAGCCTCTAGTATTCTGTGATGGTAAAATATATTAGGGCAGGCATCAATTTACCTTGGTTAGTTATGTTTTTAGTTATGCTGTATTTTTGTGCCCAGGGGCCTAATTTATAATTATAATAATAAAATGTATTATGAAGTATAAGCCAAGCACATGCAGGTTCTAATTCTATTTCCTCTCAAAGGAAAGAGCTAAGCTGTTAAGCTCCAGGTTCTTTCAACATTTCCTATTTGCAACAAACACAAAAATCTGAAATCAGAGATGTACCACTGCAAGGCTTTTACAAAATTCAGGTAAAGCAAGTTAAAGGTCTGCCTTTTTTTTTTTTTTTTTTAATGCTCAGATGATATTTCTAGTCCCTCAGTGTCAGAGCTGTCACAATGCCTCATTCTGCAGGTAAATTGAAGTTACAGTTACCAATCCAGTTCAGACACCCTCCCCACGACAGAAAAATTACCACTCCAAAGCTTCCAGGGCAGCACTTCTACCTACATTCGTACAGAGAGAACTTACGGGTCAACTGAGGGACTTCCCCAGTTCCTAATGATGGGGACAACCTGAATTCTCTTAGGAGAATGGCTCTTACTCCGGCTTGGTTGTAGAATTTAACTGAACTGCCCAACTATTAACGTTGTATTAATTTTGCCCTTGATTGTACATGAGAACGGGGGGAGAATGTTCCATTATCTCCACCCCTCTTGACTGGAGCACCCTGTGCCAGGCCCCAGCAGGTGGCTGCTCCCAGCTCTCCAGGTTCCTCTTACTGGGCCACAGAACAGCAGGAACACAATTTGTATGTGTGTGAGAACAATTTAACGTTAACAGAAAACTATGTTTAATTATTCAGATTGTCAGTGAGTTATTTAAAAATATGACGTCAAGGAGCAAGACTAGCAACTGTACCATGAATCTACTGTTTTTACAGTATATAGTATTTATACTATAAACAGAAGCTTTAATAATTAGAAAAGAAAAAAAAAAAGTACTGCATTAATTTTTACTCTAGTTTCCACTGATTAATGTTGATATTGACAACACATTAATACTGCTCAACTTATTTAAGCTGAATAAATAATGGGGAAGAGTTAATACAACTACCAAACATAATAATGGTCCTTAATCTTATGAAATTGTTCTTTACTTACAGGAGCAGGCAGTCTCACTAATGTCAGTGGCCCAAATTTTGCAGTCCTTAATCACATACTGTTACCTTCAGTAGTTGTTGTTCCCAATTTAGGATCAAAGCCCATAGTTTGCTGGGGCCATGCTTTCAAGGGAGGATTGGGCCCAGACTTTTAATAAGGGGTTTGGTGGCTTACAAAGAGGTGATTAAGATCTTCCTTTGAAAAAACAGAAAAAGTAGAGTTCTTCTTTTGGATTATAACAGCACAGATAGCCATAGCTTGTGGATTTCAGAGTATTAACTACTAATCCACAAGTGAACTGAAAGGTTTTTGTTTGTTTGTTTTGCTATTACAGTATTTAAACTTGTCAACCTTCAGTTCTCAGTAAGTCATACTTAAGTTTCTTAGCAAAATATTTTATCACATCTCTGTGAGTGTGCCTAAGAGCTTGAGAGATCTCCTGGTTATAAGCAAAACCCAGGGTAGGTTTTTTTTTGTTGTTGTTTGATTTGGTTTTATTTAATGAAACGCTTGTACTTATTTCTGAGAACTCAGACCGTGAAGTTTTGGAAACTAAGCCACAATATAAAAGTTTCTATTTTCCTTAAGTGACATTCAAGGATTGTTGTTTGTCAGTGACAAACAGAAAGTACTTAGTATAATTATTATAGCACCTCAGTAAAAATCAGACTCTAGCCGTAGGTGATTGCAGCTATAAAGTTTCCAGAATAGGAACAATGAGCCCTATGAAACTAATGAAAAAAATCGCCAACTTCCTCACTCCAAAGTCTGATTTTTACAAGGACTCCATTTCTTCCTGGTTGCCAAAAATGAACAGTTTATTTGAATCTAGCTTGGGTCTCCAGGAAAACAATTTTAATGTAAAATTGAATAATGTTGCACCAATGACAGGATAATTAAGTGGTTTCAAAACTGAGCAATATTTAGGTAGCGTGCCCCACTAATGAAAATGCAGAAATCATATTCTAATGATAGCATATCTAAAGATGATAAATATCCAGATATACCCTTTGCTGTATCACTGTACTGTAATCAAATCAATTAGAAATCTAATGACTACTTTGACACAAACAGGTATTTAATATGCTGAAAATGTACCAGATTTCCCCCCTCAAGCATTAGTAAAATCCCCAAGAAAATTAAAATCCAGGTCATAGCCAAATTCCTTTGAAACTGGGATTTAAATTAAAAAAAAAAGAAAAAAAGAAAAAAGAAAAAAAAAAAGAGTTTAGTCACTGTAAGAATTCTTTGTGCTGTTACATTTTTATAAGGTTAAAGCTAAAAATAAGATCAAAATCTTTTTGGAGGTTACATTAAAAAACAGACCAGGTGTGTTCAGACACCCATCACACATATGCCTGTTAAACAGATGCCAACCAATAAATTAATTAAAACTACTCTCCTCTCAAAATAGAAAAGAGGAAAGAGCTGTTAGGGACATTTATGGGGTGATGTTTGCTTGACTGACAAGTTTTTCATGCTTGGCCTCTATTGTACAAACCTCTGATACTTCTCAAACATTTTCCGAAAGGAAAATGAAATCCCTGTGTGTAAGAAAATTTAGTAACCTGTTTCTGGGCAGTCAGATTGATGCTAGAGATATGGCATGGCTGTTTATCAGCCAGGAGAAGTGAATTAAGGAAACGAGGTTTCAACAGGGACCTGATGAAAATCCTTGCTAATAACCCCTGCCATCACATGCAGGAAATCAGAGTTTGCATGTGAAATATCTCACTATCCTTTGTATGCTGTACTTCATTGTGACAATTAGCACCTCAGCTGATCAAGTGAAAAACTTTCTTGTGCTGATCTTAAATCCTACTATACTTATAGGACCTGGAGAAGTAAATAGAAAGGTTCTGAAAGGGCTACGCAATTCCTCGAAACAAACTTCTCTCAGACTTTAAGGACAAACAACATTAATTTCTCCATTTCTTCTTCCAATTATACAAATTTAATTTTTTCCAGAAGCCACACAATTGCTGCAAAAGGAATTAGTTGATGTAAGGGGTTATTAAACATGGCATTCACCCACTGCTCTTACACAGAAAAGGCAGCTCTGAAAAAAACCAAAGCTGATTAGTATGAAAGGCAGCTAACCTAAAAACTAAAACTTGAACTGAATGGTGTGTGCTAATCTTTCTCAAATACACTTATGAAAGCTAAATTTGCTGGTATTTGCCATTGCTATGCAGGCTAAGTGTTCATGTGAATGATATCTCCACAGTTCTGAGCAAACCAGCAAAAATTAGAGAGTTTTGTCCTCGCTGGTAATTTTCTCAATCTCCTGTTCATCCACAGCTGCCTGAATAGTGAACACTTCACAATCCAGGGTCATTTGTGATAAACTTTGTTAAAAAGCTGCCATTCATTACTGGTAATTTCCTTAATCCTCAGGTCTCTCGTAAGGAAAAGATAGAAATGCTGTGTTATATATTTGCTCTACCAGGTCTACAAACAAAATAACTCAACCTGTTAGCAACATTAATAAAATACTCACCAGATCAAACTCTTAATAGCCAGCCTTAGACTCGCCATTGTTTATTGATGTTTGTTTGCCAGCCTATCTGGAGACATAGGGAAAATCTTAATAGCTCTGGCCACTCATTAGCAAAGTACCTTGGAGTCCTAATCCCATAAAGATATTAAACTATTTTTCCTTACAATAGCAACAAATGGAGGGAATTCTCATTACTTATTAAGACGTGGTACATTCTTTGCATATTGAGTTTCTTCTTATACTTTGAACCCTTATCCCCCATCACTCTGTTTCTGAGGCTGAGATCAAAGTAGGTCGGCCTTACAGAGCTGCAGATGAGTGGCCGCCTTTCAGAGAATATTAATGCCCCCCTGAAGGGCCCAGCTGGGGAGGAGGAGGATTCCCCTGCCGGGAGAGCCCTGCCAGCCCAGCCACCCCAGGCCAGCACCGGGGACCCGCACAGCCCCGCCGAGGGGAGCTGCTCGCCCCAAACCTCAGAGCAACACTGAGCCCAGGTCTCTTTTAGGACCAGAGAACTCTGCAAGTCTGGATTCTGGCAGACTGGCACAGAGCAATTTGTTTTAGAGCAGGAAAATATGTGACCAATTTTGTACTTCGTGTTGCAAAAAATTCTGGTCTTTCTGGTTCCCACTTTTGACTTCTCCAGTTCTAGTTTTTACTTCTCTCTACTGCAGCTGCTCAAGGACTGGTGTTATCAGTGAGCTCGTGGGCAGCTGGCAAGACAGTGTCCCCCTCCAATCTTCCACTTCCAGCAGGGATCCTGCCATACGGGGTTTCTTTCTTGACTTCAAATTTGCTTGCAAGACTTTTAAAGGGGAATTACTTTAGAGCTTGTTAAAGGTAAGAGTAAACATGCTAAGTACTAAGACATTCAGTGGGTATCGGCAAAGAAGAAATGTTATATTCATTACAGAGGAAAATCTAGTAATAAAAAGTATTACCTGCATTTATAGCCCTTGTAACCTAATTTTTGTGACAAAGCAAAGAAGTAAAAACATTCCTTTCTGCCTTTCAGTGACCCCTATAAGAAACCCCCCATGGAGTCATTTAGGATAGTAATTTGAGTGAAAATATATGCAGCTTTTACTTTGCTTGCTCTTCTTAAATTAATAACGCTTACTGATAATTAATCTAAAACTTTCTAAAGGTATCTGCAAAAATGCCCTCAAATTAGTAAGCACTTAAAAGAAATAAAAACTTAAAAGACATTATCCACAACATAAAAGAGTAACAGAACACGGAGCTGCGTTGTTCAAATGTTAAAACTGTACATAAAATACTCCTTCAATATACACTGCCAGTAAAAACCAAAGCAAAGCAGGTCATTAAAATGTCAGACTTGGGGCAGAGTGGAAAAAATGCTGTCTTTAAAAGTAAACATGTAGACCTTTTATAATTATTTCCCCTTAAAGTTAACTGTTAAAAAACCCCAAACCGACAACAACTGAACCAAAACAAACTAAAACTAACCCCCAAACAAACAACTGTAGCACCAGGATACAGTCAAACTCTAGTCTTAGGCTTGTTCCTAAGCAAACCTAAGGACACTTTTGGAGTCTTTATGCAGGTGGATGTCAGCTTTATTTGTGAAATGCCACTTTCCTTTATCTGTTTTTTCTAAAGCAAAAGCAGAGTGGAGGGTTCCAGCCATTGATATCCGTGTCATGAGTGTGCTACAGCTGAACAGGAGTAACAGGAGCACCCGAAACCTTGGGAGCCCCATGTGCCTCTGGAGAGCCCCCGGGAAGGTGCTGAGGTTCCGTGCACAGCCCTGTGCTGACTGATGCACTTTCACATTCACCGTTATGGTGATGTTGAGGCTCATGCAGGATTTTAGCGCTCTGTAGAGAGCTCAGAGTAGAAAACCTCAATCCCTTCTCCTCGCGTGAGCTAAAACTGCCCACTGAAACTGGCAAAAGACTGTCAGGATAAAGGAGATGCTGTGGTAGTTACTGGGGAGCCGGAAGGCACTTTAATGATAATTATTTGAATTAACCTGTTCTGCAGTCCAGTGCAGATGAACCAAGATAACAGAAGAAAAACCAAAGTCTGTCTCTTCAGACACAAACTATGTTGCAGTACTGAAAATAACATGTTGTATACTGGTGTCACTTTTTCTACTCCGAAGGTTTTTGAGCCAGTAACAAAGAGCTATGTCTTCTGACTCTTCAGAGCTGAAGGTTTCAGTTTCCCTTCTACTGGAAAAAAGCGCATCATGGCCTCAAAGGAAATAATTTCTATCTCAATAATTTTATATATTTTCAGCAAAGTGTCTGCATATGAAGCCAGTATATAATCTGCACTAAGCTGAGTTCCTAAACTGTGTCTAAAAGGTGGCAATGCCCTAGTACCAGCTCTGTCCAGCCAGCACAACTCCACACTAATTGGGCTGGTGTATATCTGAACAACACCTCTGATGCACACAGTTATTACAGATTAATTTGGGTACAAAAGTAGTTTGCTCATAAACAACAGATAAATTTAATGATCAAAAAAAAAAAGTTGTACCCTCAGGCAGTCTGAGACTCCCACTGAAGCCCATGCAGGAATACAGGTAACTTATTTTGTCCTCTAACATCTCTGTATCTCTGTTCCCTGAAGCTAACAAACAGCACTGCTGAAAGTACAGGTTGTCACATTTACAATCAGCAATTAAAACCAGCATTCTTCTGGTTTCCATCTGATAAGAGCAGCGCTCAAAGTGGAGACACAATGGAGAAACACATAATAGCACCAACAAATTCAACTTGTACTTAACTACTCCTTTTTCTTTAAATCAGCTCCTGCAATGCAAATATTTGTAAGTTGGGAAAAAAAGCCTGTAATCATGTTTGACACATGTTATACTCAAAATACAAAGACCATGGGAGAATTTTAACCTTCATACTTATGAGGTTTCTTTTTCTTGTTTGTGGTATTTTATGTATTATGATCAAATATATCAGGAGGAGACAGAGCTGTGGACAAAGTTTTAGACTGGTACAATTGACTCAGCAGAAAAACAAAGACATCTTTAGCAGCTGTGGTTCCATGACTGTTAACAACATGCCTGCTATGCCCAATACTTCCTCAGTAGGTACAATCACTAATTCTTAGTCATAGGCTTACAGTGACAATGAAAACAGCAAAAAAATACTATATATGTATTTTTGACAGCTCCGTTGTTTTCCTTCTATGATTAAAATGAAGAGTAATACTTAAAAAAGGATTAAAATTAGACATTGGAAAGTTGGTTTCCAGCCACACATAAAGCCTTCAAGCAGAAAGTCAAAATTTCTTAACTTTTGAATCAACAGGGTGACTTTAGAGCACTTCAGTACTTCCCATACTTTCATTGAACTATTTTGATCCAGTACCAGGAGCCTAAAGCCAGGCTGAAAGCACCATGGAACCCATGGCTTGTGACCTATGGCTTTGATGAAGGCAGCACACCATGACCCTGGAGGGCTGGTACTTAGTTATAATGATAGGTTTGAACAGCATTCCTGTTCCTATTGTCTACAAGTATTCAGGATGATAATCCCAGTTTAAACAGATTTTCTAGTCTCACAACACCTCTGGAAGGTCTAATTTCCTTAAAGATAAGCAGAAATGTTAATTTTACCTGTAATCTTTATGCAAAATCAACTACTATCAATAGTGGGGATTCCAAAACTTGGAAAGAGGATTAATTTTGGGTTCTTTAACCTAGATAAAAAAGAATGGAATAACTTTCCCTGAAAATATTAGCTTACTTGCAGTTCATTGTGAGGATGTCAGAAGGTTGTTCTTTACTGATTTATTATATAACTACTGTTACTGTCTTCCTGGCCACAGGCTAAACCAGCAGCCAGTTCTCCATTACCAAACAGCCAAAAAAAAAAATTCACACAAAGTCTTCCTTCAGGGCTCCAGCCTCCTGTAATTCAGCCTGAGTATGAACTAGAACAAGTCATGGCCATCAAGCTACTTTAAGGTTCTTATAATTTCAGAGGATTTTTTAGAGAGCTAATCAGCAAAGTCTCTAGGATTCTTCTCCTGAAACTTCCATTTCCCAGAAGTCTTTATTCACATTCTCTATTCTGGTCAGCTCTGAAGATTGTAGGCCTATTTTTTAAAATTGATGGTTTGCCTTTTACTCCAACTGCTGTTGCTACTCGAGCAAAGAATCTCACCTCCCTTGCCAGCAGGTATTGCTCCCTCCGTGTTGCCCACTGTGCTGAAGGGCAGGCATTCCTATGGCAATGTAGTTAATTCAAACCACAGGTTAATCCAGTGTGAAAAATAAAAAAAACACCACAAACCAGAATGAGAGGGGGTAAAAAAAAGGTGGCTAAGTATCAGCTATTGGATCAGAGACTGGGAGGGAAAGCTGCAGCACGGGGAGGCACTGCAAGGCCAAGGCAGCTGTGCTCATTGACCTTCGAGCCCAGCACAGCCTGTCTGCCCAGAGCCACCTGTGACCTGCCTGATTTCCCTCTGGTGCAGAAAGGGATAGGTTAGGAATAGCTCAAATGAGCTGGTCAGCCAGTAGAACTGGAGGAATTACAAGCTTCTACCAAAGGATGGTGATAAAACATTTTCAATCAGAACAGTTGCTTTTAGAAGCAATGTTTGGCATTAGGAAAAGATGACTTGAGCCAACACAGGCTACCTGCTGTATTTTACAAAATGTGCACATGCTCACTTGTGCCTGAGGACATAGTGTATTATATCTGTACAATGAGTTGTCCATCCTTAACTGGCACAGTTCTACCTGGAAAACTGGGTGATTCACACCTTTACTTTCTCTTCTCTGTTAACTCTGTCATTCTGTTACTCCATGCTGGAGTCAACAGATCTTACAGAGCAGCCCCAGACCCTGCAAGTTGCTCAACACATTTAAATGCTGTGCTGAGATGCAGATCTATAGATGCCTTAGAGAGCACTTTCTAACAAACATAAGGAGCTGATTTACCTTCATTTATGTTGTCATTATAGCACTGCAGTTTGAAATCAGCGTTTCGAGGCAATGGTTAGAAATCTAGCAGCATTTCTGTATGAGCTGTCATCACCATCTGCACCACCATTGACTTTTTCTTAACTGATCCAGCTGAAAAAGAAAAAAAAAAATTGTTAGATCAGTTTGAGTCCAATTCCCTGTGCCTGTGCAAATGCTTCTCTTGGAACAGGGCAGGAGAAGCAGCAGGGGCCAAAGCTGCTGCAGAAACGCAAGTGTAGCCACATTCCTCGATATTTGCGTACAGGGCCAGACTGACTTGGAGTAAAATATCTCTAGGTGCATTCTAGTCTTTTTTATGATCATCATTTTTTTTCACATTCCTGATAGAATCCATCCACAGACCTGGTGTCTTTCCGGTGGATTTGTTCACACAATACTTTATGTTGGCAGCTCATTTCTGTCTTAGTCATGTTTTCATTTTTTCTTTAGCAGATGTTTACAATTACTCCTTAAAATGTTTCCATTTTCTCTGATCACTGAATGTGAATGAGGTGACATTTTTAAAAATAATTGTAGCTTTTTCTGGCCAGAAATCATGTTGTTAGATTCAAATAGTCTTTGTCTTTTAAACTGTGGTAAAGGTCTTATGTCTTTGTAATGCAGCATCTGCACTACTTCGCCTATTCCTTTTTTGACAAAATCAAAGTGTTATTTGTCATCATCTGACTGTATCTTCTGTCTGGTAATCAGATGTTTATATGGCTTTTATTTAACCTTAAAGACATGAGGCCTATTCTCCTGGATTTGTGTTGGAAGGACTGCAGAATAGAAGATACTACAGCAGCCTGAACTTCTGAAACACAGAGGAAGATTTCTCTGCTTTTCTTTCAATCAGTTTTTTTCCCATTTGTTTTTATTGACTAAAATTTAGATCGAAGTTCTTACAAACAAATGCCTCGTTTCCAACACCTGCAATTATATTGCAATGTTTGTAATGCCTCAGATGTTCTTCAGAACCCCATTTCTGGGAGTCCTCCAAGCTTTTGAGAAAATTCAGCTGTTTCTTCTTTTTTCTTCTTTTGTTTTGAAAAATAAGATTTTAATTTGCAGAAAAAAATATAAAAATGTGCCATTAGCTTACCATAAAGGCTTAAACAAGAGAACCATGTAGGTTTTTTAAAAGATCACTTTTTTTTTTTTTTTTTTTTTTAAATGCAGTCTCGTGACTTTTGGAGTGCTGACTCATGGTTTTTGCATGCTTGACATCAGCAATACCACAACTGAGAGAAAATCTTTGTGAAAGATTCCTTTCTAGTCCTCTTGAGACAAAGGGATCCTCCAGGAAAAGACACAGAGAAACAACTGTTTCTTATTCATTATAGTTCCCAGTTAAAAACAAGCTCAAAACCCAGCTTTAAAGCAAACAATCTAAAATATCTGCCAAACCATCCCTGCTTCTTTCTTTCACCATAAAGACTCATAAAAAGTATAAACACATTTTCTTTTTTGCTTTGCTAGGATTATAGAATCATATAATGTATGAAAATGAATATAACTTAATATTTTTCAATAAACAGCTTCTTTTAATATGCCAGATTGTTCCCTCTTTCTTGTCAAGCCAGAGGTCTGGCATTAGGGACAGACAATGACTTTTTCATTAATGATCATACATTATTTTTAATTATAGTGTGTAGTTTTTTAGCTTCCATGCAAAAAAGGTACAAATTTTATGATGACACTCATTCTGTTTAATAGAAAAATGTTTTCCCTTACTAGGAATCAAGTATTCTGAGAGAAACATGGAAATATAATTTGAAAAAAAAATTTAGAACCGTTTTGCTCTTAAATGAGAATTTTAGCCCATGAGCTAATGCACTTTCACTGCAATGTGCTAGTTGATCCATGACCTCGAGCTTCTACCCGTGCAAAACAATTACAAATATTCCCTACTCCTAATAAAAGAGAAGGAAATTATGGGCTATCCTTAACATTACTGATATCAGTAGTAGAGGAATATGATAATATATTATACTAAGTGTAAAAAACTTGATGCTGGAACTGGCTGGTTTGCCAGCCAAAACTGGACTCTTAATTGAGCAAAACTTCCTATTCATTCCAAATAGTTTTCCTACATTAAGACTTGAGGATAAATTGCTTGTGGGCTTGATAAAAATGGTCGGTATGTGCCTGTATTAAAGTATTTTTGGCATAAACTCCTGCAGAGGCAAATCAGGTCAAATTTACACAACTGTTGTTGTCATATGGCATTAATTTGATAGCTCACTTCAACTGACAGTTGGACTTGCTGATTCTCTTACATTCACCAGACTTCTAAATTAATTGTGCCAAGCTGGAAGCAAACAAATAAAATGAGGCTGAAAAGTACAACTGTACTCCAGCAAAGGTACAATCATCCAGATAAATTCACATTATAACTGAGTCTAAACCTGTACTATGCTATGAATTACCTAAATACACCATCAGAATCATCATTCATGGAGGGCTGCTCAGCAGGGAATATAAAACCTCCAGCACCACAGATTACTTCTTTTTTCCTACCTGTTTGTTCTACATGGACCAGAACAACAGCATTATCACTACTTCTAAATATTTCTAATATTTATAACACCATTACTACTACAAAAGTACTTTTATTTCGTCACCATTGTTTTTTTCAGGACAATAATGAAATCATGAACTATTTAAGTACCTGTTCACAAATTTGGATCTACTGAACACCAGACTATAAATTATGTTATTTGATCAAAGCTGCATCAGTCCTCCAGACGATCACAAAACTCGTGCTGGATCTCTGAACTTCAGTAAGCACAAGACTAATTTAAGAATGCCAGAGCATCGCTTCATAACTGCTCCTTAAGAATAGTATCCTATATTTATAGTAACTCTTTGTAACCCATGATTTACCCAGAAAGTCTTTTTATTATTCTGTTAAACTCAGTCTTTTAAAAATTATACCATATTTTCATTCTATCGTGGTAGAAGTATAGTTAATAGAAAATATTTACATTTTTTACTCTGTAGAAAACTTGGACAGGTGGAATTAAGACACCATATGCAGCAAATATATTAATACTTAGTAAAGAGCTGCTTCTTCTCTCACCCAAACGTGCACATACAGACAATGATGATGTTTTACTTGATTAAGATGGGGGAAAAAAGATTATCTAGAGCATTTCAACACTCCTGATGTGGTTTAGGCTTGCTTATATAAGATCTCTCTTGGGACTGCTCTTACCCAGAATCAAAATCCTATTTTAAGTGCCCAAGCCATCAGCCTTTCCCTTCTTCCCAATTAAAAAAAATAATTAAAATAAAATAAAATAAAATAAAATAAAATAAAATAAAATCCCCCAGAACCCAAAAATTCTTTAAAATCCTCAGCTCACCTTCCACTTTGGCTTTATAATGCATCACTCGAATGTACAAAATCTCAAAGGGAGAAGAAATTATTTCTGTATATATATCACTTGGTTAAAAAATGCAAGTTTAATATAATTTCTGAAAAGAACTCTATGCCTGAAATCAGGATAAACCTGGTATTAAAAATAAATTGTAATAGGAGTTCTTGGCTCCACAGCTTGTTGTTGGAGATGCGGGGTGGTGTGGGCTGAAAGGACTGTTTGTTGGCTGTTTCTCTCTGACACAGCATATGAGTCCCGTTCCAAGGTGGTCTGCTGGTTGCCTGCAGTGCAGGAGAAAATACAGTTTCCCTTTTGATGTATAATTTGGCTTCTGTTTTTTGCTTTGCTTTCCTTAGGGCGCTGATGACTGAGCATGACTGGAGCTGGTAGAGGATGTCAGACTGAAATGTTGTTGCTCTTGCTCTACCAGAGTACCCAGCTGGGGTGTCTTCCTCACATTAAATCAAGCCTCACGTGTGAAGTCAATGAAGCATTTCCCCCAAATCAGATTGGTATGAACCAATACATTTTTGCAGGTTTTTGTTTAGTTGTTTTTTTCTTTTTTAAATTATCTAAAGTAATTTGAGAATTTTGACACCATAACCATGTAATTATAAATATAAGAGAAGCAACTCCATCACTTGGTGACTGAACACAATACTTTAATTTGTCATTTACAGCCAGATCTGTTTGGCCAGTGCCAAACTTGGACGATATTTCATTGGAGAAAGCAATGTCAAATTGATAGACTCACACAGCTATAACTGTTTGGTCAAGTTGAAAAAGAGTAAGAAAATAAAAACTATCTGAATGTGTATAAATAAACAGCTTGGTAACAAATTGGCATTTCACAGACGATTCTCCTATGTTCCCAAGAAACGGATGAAACAGTCATGATGAAATGTCAATAGAAATACTGGCAGATCAGAGCTGAGTGAATAGACAAGGAATGATATTCATGTTAACCAACATCAATTCTTCAGAAATCCAGTTTTCCCTTTCATCTACCATTGGAGGGACTATGTGGGAGACTAAGTGAAAAAAAAAAAAAAAATTCATGTCTCTAAAACATACATACTGACTTAAAAGTTTGGGCAAAGCAGCATCTGCATAGAAATTATATAAATTGGTCTCCAGATTCTGCACAGATAAGCCCTTAGATTAGAAAAAAAAAGTCAAGTCAGGATAAGGAGTACATCAATTCTAAAAGCTCATCTTTCAAAACTGATGGCAATCTCTTGCATTACCTAGTATAGATTTCCTGTTTCATTCAAATGTTAATATATACACAAAAATTAGGATTATAGGGGCCCCAGGAGGTCCTGTGGTTAATTATGATAGCAAGCAATGTCCTTTTTTCACACAGGCAGCAGGAAGAAGACAAGCTACTGCTGCTCAAAGAACTTGTAACGGGTTTCGTATTGCTACATTATCGGGGAAGGTTCTAGAAAAAACCCTGTGGTTAAAAATGCAGTCTGGTCTATACCATGGGAGTTTCCTTGTGGTCAGCTGGGCTAGAATGGAAATAGTCCCCATTTCCTACTTGCTACCTTTTGAGCTTTATGCTGGAATGACAAATTAGTGCAGCTCCTGAGCTCGCTAAAGCTGGCTTTTCATGCAGGGGCAAGAGAAAACTCATCACGAGTGCTTTTCCCCACAGAAGATCATGCAATGCTTCCCATCTAACACCTGGTCTAATTTACACTCATCTCTATTTATATTTAAGGTTATTAGCAAAAGAAGTTGGAACTAGTAGAGCCGAACAAACTTGTGTGAGTTTGGATTTTGTTTTGTTTCTGTTGATTTTCTGAGCACAAATGTAGTGATTAACAATAATGTTTTAGGAACCTGCCTTGGTGAGACCAGATAGCCAGCCTACATGTTTGAGGGCTCTTGTGGAAGAGATGACGGAATGTTTCAACAAACAAACCTAAAATCCTCTTAAAATTTCAACAAATTTTTGAAAATCTGTGAAAATTTGGTTTGGTCAGGGACTTCTGCTTTCCTGTCACAAGACCACTGATTAACATGAAATAAACTCCATCTAGAACTACATCTGTTTTTTCTGTCTAGCTAAGGTGGAAAGTTGCTGTATGAAGAAGTGTCGGCAAAGCTCTGGCAGACTGTACTTCATGTAACTTTCATGACTGCATTTACTTTTAATTGATCCTGCAGTACTGTGCCCCTTATGGAGTGTTTTAAATCAATGTCAACCATAAAGGGGTATTAAACTGTACAAGATCCTTTTTTGGGCGCAGTTAAAGATAACTTATTTATGAAGACATGAATAAAACTCGAAGTGTGTAAATGTAAATATGTCCAAAACTTTCAGAACCCTTTTTCTTTATTTCACAGATCGGAAAATATTAGGTGTGGATTTTTTTCCCTTTTCCATCATCAAAAATTTAACAGGGCCCTTTGAATATTTTCTCTCCACTTACGTTTTCCTCCACCCCTGTATTAACTGGATACAACATTGGAAGTTCTGTTATCCGATGAGAAAATCAAAGCAAGTAGAAGAGAGGCTCTTCCAAAATTGGCAGTGTTCTGGCGTTCACCCAGAACTTTTGTGTTATGGAAACAAGCCCTTGACAAGCTCAGACACGTGTGATTCTCACCAGAAATGAGCAAGCCTTCACAGCCCATGTGTGCCAGCATGGACCTTACCCCTGAAAGCAGTTGTTTCAGAAGAGCTATTCTTTAGTAATTAATTTACTAATATTTTTAATCCACTTGCACTGTGCAGTAAGAAAAACAGCTGAGGGAGTGACTGCATCACTCCATCAACCAGATCCCTTTACTTTGGGATAGCCCTCTCAAACATTTTTCACAGCCTGAAGTACCTCCCCAGTATCACACTAAAGAGGAGGTTTGTTCTTATTTCAGAAGAGAAGCAGCAAATAGTCCCAAATCCTGGCCAAACCTGCCACGGTTACTGTATTTAGGTAGTTACACAACATTAATCTCTCAGTAAAGGGAAGAGAACACAGGGAGGAATTTGCGAAGTTGCACTATTTGGTTTCTCAGAACAAGAGTCTCATGCCCAAGTATTGCTGACATAGAACTGATGAATGCACAGCAATGAAGTGCAGAAATGAGAATGTCACTTGATTTTTATATATTACACTTTTCCTTTCAGATCGTCATAGAAATAAGGAGTGAGTCAGTATGGGAGACCAAAATCTCACCAAAATCAGTATGAAAGAAATTAAAGATGGTGAATTAACTATAAAGACTATTAGTGCTCATGAGTTATAGTCAAGGTAAAAGATTACACTGAAACAGAAATTAAAGGGACAAACAAAGCCAGCTCTTTACCTCACTTAATTTTCCCTTTTATGGATTAAATTTTACACTTTTAGAAGTTTGGTGGTTTCTTTCCAGTCAAAGCATAAGTTCTATAACTCACCCAGAACTAGAATTTTTATTCTGTAGAAAACTTCAGAGTTCCACACATTAAATATATGGCATACCATTCCACTGGCATGAAACAATTTTCCTCTGAGACTGTAGCAAACAATAAACAGCTCAGAAACAACATATTTCTCAAAGAGGAGTTTAACATGAATCTTATCGAAGATGTTCAATTGCACCTGCTCAAAATCCAAAGTCAATTGTGATGCCTTTAAAATCTCCATCCTGAATTTGACAGTGCAGCTCCATGTGCTTGAAGATTTTTCTACAACTGTCTTTTGAAGAGTAAACCCCACTGAACAGGCGGCCCATGAAGGAAAGTTAATATCACCACAGTACTTGTCTGGCCGTGCAAGGGATGGTGCACAGGGGCCCTGCTGTGCTTACAGCAGCAACAGAGCCAAAAAATCCTACTGTGTTTGCAAAAATAACTAGCTTATTTTTGAGCCAGAGTTGGTTCTTTTATGTCCTGACTCAAAATACAACATATCTTTATAACAGTTTGTTGCTGTTGGTTTTGCCTTTTTTTTTTTTTTCTTTTTGTAATAACAGAAGTTTTTGTAAACTATTCAGAAGAACGATACCAGGTTTGGCCCCAACCCAGCAAAGCACATGTTTAACCTTCTGCATGTCACTAGATTCTGAAATCAATGGGACTGCTTGCAGCCTGAGAGTAAATCATGTGCTTCAGTGCTCCACCACAATAAGACCTTTACAATTGTTTTCTTCTGTACAGATAATTCTAGGAACCCTCACAGAGCCTCAATGACTTTCACAGATGATGAAGAATCTCTGCTATAGGTAGGAGGAAACCTTGCTAAACACCTCTTTTTACAGCTTTATAGCCGTATGTCCCATTTCTTTGTCAACCTGGTACCAGAAATTAAACCTTGTTGGAGACATAGATTAGCTAGGAGCAGAGGGAGCTGGATGCATCTGTAAAAGGGAGGCCTTTCTTGGCAAACAAAGAGAGGAAGTTAGACATATATAATAAAATAATTGTAGATATGTAAATTATAAACGAAACAAATAAAAGGGCTCATTAACTTTGATGCTGAAAACAGTTTGGGTTGTTTTTTTTCCCAAAGAGCAAAACACTTTTATATTTGCAAGACTGTCTTCAAAGAAACTATTTGGGGTACAGAATTTCATTCATGAAAGTTGCATTAAGCACTTTTATTTGCACTACAAACCATAAGCAACACTTCAGAGATCAAGCATTGTGGAAAGCTTGGAGCAAGGTGCAGCCTGACTGTTTGAATGGGGTGGGTGACTAACAGTTTGACTTGGAATACTGCAAGTACCCCAAATTACTGTAAACACCTTTGGAACATCAGGACCTATATTGCTAAGGTTGATAGTTTTACAAAATAATTATCTGTATTCTCTGGGAGAAAATCGTTGAAATCTGGATAGACTCAATCTTAAAAGCACAAAGTTGCAAGAAACTTTTGAACGAAAGATAGAAATTAAATTAGCAATTTTTTCCTAAATATTTTTTATTACTTGCCTAGCCAATACCTAACAAATGGCATCACTTTAGCAAGAAAAAATAGCCCTCCTCTTCTGAATAAAAATCCCCTTTTTCTTTTTCTTTTTTTTTTTTTCCAAAACCCAAAGATTCAGACCTACTTGTTGCTGGCTGAAGAGCCCTCTCCCACAGGAGATCCGTTTCTGATGAAAACTGTTACGTGCATTTAAGGTGAGAAACTACTGCCTTCACCTTGGATGAGAAACCACTCTCAGCTGTACCTCAGGATGCTGAAGTGGTTTATGAGCTAGTGCTTGTGGTGTCAGCCTGAAAAATAATACTTAACATCCTCCCTGCCAAAAAGCCCCAAACACACACACACACACTTAGCCATACAGCAAATCTTGCCAGAGTTTTGCAGTGAAGAAGTGGGAGCAGGTTTCTGCTGAGCACTGGCTGGATTTGTACCTGTGCTCTCATTTTTCCAGTCTCACCTGCATCCACACGTCAGCTCCTGCACTGCTCCTGCCAGGCTGTGTGTGAGACTCAAGGCAGGTGACAGCCCTGACTCCTCCTTATCTGCAAATATACAGGGGGCAAAATGGCAAATCTTTAACAGGGCCGAGCTTAGTTAATTTACCTCAATGTGTGGGCTGCTGCTCCTTTAGCACGGTGTAAATAGCCTGTGCCCTTCCATCTGCAGCTGGGAAGCACCTTGCCCTGCTGCCGGGGTGAGGAAGAATTCCTGAACAGAACATTGCCTGGATATGCTGATGAAAATGAAGGCAGTGCTCAGGGTACTTTGCCTCGCTGATGTTTCATTTGTGTGCTTGACTCTGCATCCTTTCCAGGGCAACAGCACTGGAGGTTTATCCACACTAACTCCTCCATCCACATTGCTTTTTTAAAGTGGAGAGATGCCTTGAATTCACTATGAGAGGTAAAAAAACTAATTCCTAGCAGCCACACCTGCCTGAGTTCAGTGATGTATTTCAGCCCTGCACATCTGACGTGCAGTAAAATATCAGCATCTTACAGTACCAGATACTAATTAGAAAAAGAAATGTGTTAGATGTCAGGCCTCAAGAAAGCAAACTTAACATTCTGACAGCAGCTGGAGAGTGATAGCCATAATCAAGCATTGTCCCTGCTTAGATCTGTGCCAAACAACCTCGCTTACTTCCAGCTAATTCTCCATCTGAGACGATCTTTCTTTACGATTCCAAAGAAACATGTTGTCAGTTCCCACCTGCTGGCATTGCTAGAAATAAAACCACAGTTGATCGGATGCAATAGGTCAGCAGAATAGTGCATTGAACTGTTGTTTGTGCTTCCAAGCTGTGTTACTGGGGATTCACTAGCATTTATTAACCCTTTCTCAAATCATGGCTTTTGTTATGCTTTTATAAAGCAGGGAGGTTTCGAGGATGAAAACACATCTTTTTAGGAATTTCAAAGGAAGAAAAATTTGGGCTTGCTGCCAGGCTAAAAGTTCAATATCATTTGAAAACCAAAATATATTAGAGAAGAAAGAAAATGCAGATGTCAGCCTAGTGACACAGAGTAATCTATTTGCTCAGTGCTTGTATTTTCCTACCAATTTTGTATTTTTCAAAAAGGACAATAAAAGAATTGTGCTCACTGCTAATTAATGACAAGCTGGTAAAAGCATCTATCCATTGTTCCATTTATTTCTTCATTTCCAGCAGTTAACAGCCCTGTTCTGAAATGAATCAATGTCGTTTACACAATGTTGTCACCCCTATTGTTTCTTTATCATCCTTGCATTTTCATAAATCGGAGGTGTTAATCCCTTAATGGCTTCTCTCAGAGCTCTAAAATGTATGCAAAATGGTAATCCATCCCCTAAACAATTCACATTTAGGCAGGCACCCTCTTAAATATGTTTACTATTAAAATGAATCCTTTGTTTGGATCTAACCCTATCTGTTTGTTTTCTAAACACTGAATCATAGCAGGTATGCAGAGTCTCATTTTAAGTAGGGACTATCAAGTAACCCTGTCCTTTCAGAAACCTGGTGATTTGTCTATAGAGACGAAAGAGTTTTGGGGATTTTTTTAAAGAGTCATATTATGTATATATGAAATTGCCTGTCAGGTTTAGAAGGAAAAATCAAGTGTTTGGTGCAAAGATTACTAATGCAAGGAAAAGACATTTACTGCCCTCAGTGGTCTGTGGTCTGGGCCCGAGTAACAGCACTATGTGCTCTCTCAGAGACTGGAAGGGAAACCATGACTTTTATCCAGCGTGCTCGCTCGCTCGAAAAGCAGCAGACTGTCCTTGCTGACACATTTAATGCCTTTGTTATTCAGAAGTGCAATAGAGTTAGTGCTTAAATCTTTGCATGATTGGGATTGTAAAGTTCGTGGGACAGGCTGCACCTTACTGTCTTTGCGAAGATCTGCACAGGCACCCGGACAGCTGCTTACAACCTTTTGTACTTTACATCAGCTTAAATGTTCTTGTTCTTAATTATATTTTATAAGCTTTTAAAAATAAATTCTGTGCAGCTTAATGGCTTCATCCCTCTGAAATATTTTTTTTCCATTTGTTTTTAAAAAGGTCACTATCAATGCTAATACTTTATGCTCTTTCCTGAGCCTAACTCAAAGTAATTTAAACCATTGAGTTTCATTTTACTGCTATTATATTCCCTTGGGTCAGCACCAAAATGAACTGCACCAAAACAACTTTCTAGGAATTATATGCAGTTAAAAGATAATTTCCAGAATCAAGGTGCAAACCTCTTAAAAGGAGATTTCAAACATATACTGATCTGAGTAAGGCACAGTTTGATATTACGCTGGCCTAAGGACCAAGATGAAAAAGAAAAAACCCAAAATATTAAAACTGAAATATCTGACAAACAGGCAGAGAAGCATTTCAGTAACTTAAAGGAAAAGAGAGCATTGGTGGCAACAGAAGCAGCAATCGGAATAAAAAACTAAAACCAAAACAATACTTAAAACATCGTTTGTGTATTTCTGTTTAATTCACTTTTGTTTCAAGTTGCAGAATCTGTATTGCTTAGAAGTGACACTGAAGTTCTCCAACAATGTCTGATTGTGTGATCTGTGCTGCTTAAAGGATGGATCCTTGGAGAACTGACACAGAGAGAGAAGATCAAGGCTTGGCAGTGACCGTAACATGCTGCTACACAGCAGGCAAACATTGGAGTCGAGCAGCTGCACCAAGGCGGGTTGTGCTGCCTTTTTCCTTTATGCTCTTGTTTTGACTTGTGTTAATCACCCATTGTTCTAGGTGGGAGAGCTAAATTAAAGGACAGGGCGATCGAATAGAGCTCCCGTTCAATTAGAGGAAGCAGGTCACCGCAAATTATGCTGCACAACGAGGTGATAAGCGGGAATTGGAAGCATACCTGGAGAGGTGTACTATTTAGAAGTAGGCACAACAGCCTAATTTTAACTAAGGTTAAATGTAAATACTTTGTAGTCTTCCCAAATGTTCAACATCTTTTGGCACTAAACAATGTAAATCTCTGAAGTCTTCCTTTTGCCATCAATTTACAGCACCAATTTTTAAGGGTAGAAGTGCAGCCTAATGGGGAGATGAAAAAAGATAAATGGGAACAAATAAAAAAAAGTCACCTTGATTTTTTTTCACTGTTTTGGGATAGTCTTCAGTGTGTTCATGCCAGCCAAATTAGATTTCCATTTCATAAATAAGCATGGAGAGAAGTTTGACTGTGTAGAACTTCCAGCCTAACACATGGGATGCTGGGATCCCCCAGTGAGGGAAATCACTGAGAATCATGGCTGTATCTAGATGCATTTTCTAGCAAATAAAAAATGGCAGGTTTCAGACATTTCATAAGAATAACCATTCTCATAAGATTTCAAACCAAATATTTTTGGGCATGGGGGTTTTGAATAGACTTTGAATGTGAATCTAAAACTGTCACATCCACAGAGCTCCTGAGAGTTGGCCAAGCATTCTTCATTAGCTTTCCCTAGAGTCTCTGGGATCTGGGGATAGCAGCATGCACTTGTCTTCTAGGAAGGTGGGCTGGGATTATTTGTCTCACATTCTGCCGAGTTATGGAGCTAAATTAGTGGTTACACCTTTCAAGGAGTCTTATGGACACATCTTTTGCACCCTGGGGATGTCTCTCAGGTGTTTTATTTGATACATGTACCAAGAGATCCCTCTGAGGGGTGTGGAGTGCACCTTTCCTGGCTAGAGCAACACAGATTGAAGGATAAAGGGTCGGTGTCATACCCACGTAGGAGTTAATTTCTCTTGATGTGATGATATTAAAGTCCATCTCTGGGACATTCGCAAGATGTGATCTGGAAACAGATATCAGCAGCTCTCCAAAGAGCACCAACACAATTCATTCGGGGATGCAAATAAATTAGAAATGCCATTCTACAACTCTAGCTAGAAATGACAGTTATTTGCATAAACCCATCCTCTTCCTGTGGCATAATGCAATTTTTGAGGCTTTCAGCTCCTGCACTGCCATGGCCTCTATTTGCCATGCTCTGTCCTGGGACAGATCCCTGTCTTTTGTTGTGCATGTGAGGAGTGGACATTTTTGATCAAAGCAAGTACTGACAAACTGTATGTGAATTAATGAAAGGAGAAAAGAGACAGATCTGGAGCTGGTTTCTATAGATTTCAACTTAAATACTTTCAATTTATAGAAATGGACAATATAGCTTTATCTGTGTTCCTTTTGTAATCCAATGAGAATAACCATCAAACATTACGTAAAAAAATCAGTATTTCCTATTACCACACTTAAATATGATGGAATTCTCTCTACAACAAAGCAAGCAGCAGCAATTTCTCTGCTCTAAGACTGTTCTAAGTCACAGACAGGAGGCAAAATAATCAAACATACATTGTTGTTTGCCAGAAGAGTCCTCAAGTATTCTGCAACATATATTTTTCAGAGGTATCACCTGAAAAATTTATCCTTGAATAAGATTGAAATGTGAGAACTGGCAAGGTATTCTGAGTCTGGATTTTTAAACCTAATTCTGTTGCAAATGTAACTACTCTGATTGTTTTGATTTAATCAAAACTGGCTGTTAAATCTCTAATTCTAACGTCTTTTCAATCTTTGCTCAAAGTGACACATATGTACTCCGTGACTGTGCATTGTGAAGTTAACAACTTGTTATTTGGCCTATCAGTTGTTGAATATTCAGCCCCTTGTTGGAATTGTTCAAAATGTAAAACTATTTCTGCCTTTATCACTCCTGTCTCTCAATTCATCCTTAGAGATCATAGATTTTCCAGAAAACAATTAAGAAAAATACAGAGATGTTGTATTTTTAACTTCTGAGGCTGAAGGTTTCCAGACTCGCTTTGTAGTTGAAGAAGAAAAAGAATAAGGAGGAGGGAGAATAAAGTATATATTTCATCTTCTAGTGATAAGCCAATATTGAAATATACCTGTTTTTAAAGACTTAGTCAACTGCTTAATACAGAAATAAAATAGTCCAAGTATTATTTTAAGATAACCATAGGAGTTACCAATCCCATTTTTACATGAGTACATGATATTCTCTGAAAAACAAAAAATTAATTAAATCCCACAAAAATTAGTTGGCTGGTTTTTTTTATTGTTGTTGTTGTTGTTTTTTTTTTTTTTTTTTTCTTTAGCAGACATGTAAGTTCATGGTGTCTTTAGACCTCAGCATAATCAGAAGAAATAATAAATAATTTCAGTTGGTGAACTCTGTTCAACCCATTGAGGAAAAAAACCCTTATTTACACAAGCCAATGAAGGCTTATATTTAAAAGAATCTTTAAGAAATTAACATTAAAATTTCATAATAAGCATTAAGATTTTCAAGTAAGGCTATCAAATACGAAATCAGACCATTGTAATTAAGGCCATCCCAGCAGTTTTTCAGAAATAATTGCCAACCCTCACATATGTCACATCCAGCCATCTACATGCACACTTAGAGGCCAGAGTGAATTGGGACTGTGTCAGCTGATTATTTCTGTAATCAAACACCCCTTTGATTAAATGAAGCATTGCTTGAATATCATTGAATGGAATTAAACAGAGAGTATTTATTAAATTGTTTCTAGCCACCATCACTGTTGGGAACATTTAAAGCAAGTCTTGTTCATGTTTGTTTGGCTTTTTTTTCATTTATCATTGAGAGCAGCTGTCATGCCTGGACAAGTCAGCATTTTTATATCATTTGTGTAAGGAAAAATACTTGTGCTCTTTGCCTAACAAATCCTTAACCTCCCACTGATGAATTAGCTACAGAGTTTAGCTGCAGTTTGTTCACAATAAGTTTTGTATTCTATCAAGCAAACTAGAAAAGAATTATCCTTAGCCAAAGGATGAAGAATTCTATGCATCTGGTCTAAATCTTACAGAAATCAGTAGAGACTCCTACAGACTTTGGTAGGCTCTCAATGAAGCTCTAGGTGTATGTTATCTTTAGGGACACATTATTTTGCTGTTATTTTTGTGGTCTCATGCCACCTACCCAATAGGCTTGTTTGCACCTTCTGGGCTGGGCTGTGACTCCCATGAAAGGATCACGTCCACTGTTATTTAGCTTTGATTAACACCATTAACCTATCATGCACTGGAGCGACTTGCAGAGCAAATTGGTAAGCCAATTTCAGCAAGCCACATAAAGCAAAGAACAGCTTGGATTGTCAGATAAACATACCCAGAGGTGCAGTTAGGATGCTGAAATTATTAGGTGAATGATAGGAAGCCAAAAAATCAGTGAGCCACTTGAGCAGAGAGTATAAACATAAATATCCAAAAGCATGCCACAGTGCATGCGTATTTTATGTTGATGTGCTAATACATTATCTGCTAAGGGTTTATTTAAACCATTTTTGTATTCTCTGCAATTCATTTATCTGCATAAAGAAGAGCCACTAACAGGACAGTGCCTTATGAACAAGCAACCCGGTATGTTTTCCACTGCTGTTTATAATTCTTCATGCTCATATCTACAATTCATGAGCAAATTGGCTCGTGAATGTTTCCATAAAGGTTGAACAAAGTATGGTGCTGTTAACACTCGCACTGTCATGCACAGAATCAAAATGTGCCCACTCTCATTCTATTCATCACCGCTCAAAGACATTTTGGCAATGATATTATCCAAATATTATTAAAACTTTGAACCCTGTCCCCATAAATTATAGCAAAATGGCTTCAGAGCCATTAGGCAAGGAGGATGTATGGGCTCCAGTTGCTTTGGAGTAATTATGTGCTTAAAAGGAAGCGTGGCTAAGCATTCTACCAGTAAAACGAGAAACGCTATGATCATTTGTTACTGCTTCAG
The DNA here is from genome assembly GCA_013397845.1 of Melanocharis versteri. Lineage (NCBI taxonomy): Eukaryota > Metazoa > Chordata > Aves > Passeriformes > Melanocharitidae > Melanocharis > Melanocharis versteri. The sequence continues at coordinate 586,965 of VZTG01008759.1, read as the reverse complement.
TGCTGTACACAGTATTGCTCACACAGGTCAAGCCAACCTTACAGCAGGACAATTATCTGCCTAGAGAGACCAAACATCTGTTATTAAGTACGCAGAGACACCACTGCAGCATGCTAGAAATCTTGTCCACTTCATTGGTTTGGCTTACGGTAATGTACTTCAAACACTTGGCTAACTCTGTACAACATCCCCCCTTTCTTATTGTTACTGCAACAGTTCAGCTTTGAAATATGCAGTACCTTCACTCCCCCATTACTTCCTTTAATATGTGCACAGCTGTTAAAGATGATGGTGTAACTTTAGATGAGTCGCTCTTTTTCTTCTCTTTTTTTTTTCTTTCTCTCTGCCCCCCTCTCTCTCATTCTCTTCTTTCTTCAAAATGTGTTCTGAACATTCTTGTACATTTGTAAGTTACCCACTGAGAGTCACTGTGGAGAACAGGAGTGGTGCAAAAGTGCAGGGACACACAGTTTTTACATTATAAAACAAAAGCTGCTTGATTTCAAATATTCCCTAAGCTGGCTGAAGTGGCAAAGGATGCCTTTTCACACAAGGGTTATGAAATAACATGTTTAAAACAAACAACAGCACAAGGAACAAACACCACTTCCCTGCACTCACTGACAAATGGGTAAAACGATCCTCTCCTGCCAGGCTGATTATTCACCTGAAGTGAGGAGATTCTGAACTGCACTTTTTAAAAGCTCTGATGTTAATATACAAGTATTTTCCCCCTCTGATAGAAATTGCAGATGTAAGTGACACATTTGCTTTCACAGGGCATAGCAAGAAATGTAAAAGAGAGTAATGAATGGGTGGCAGAGATGTCAGGGTTAGAAATTAGATCTATCTTATCTGTCTTGGGTTTTTCTGAGCAGCCTATCACAGTGCAATAATCAAAACTTTGGAGGAGATATTAGGTGGGAGAACTACAGAAACCAAAGATCCTAGAAATATTTTTTTCAGGCTTTGAGGAGAACTGTACTACTTCGGCATTTGCTCTATGCACACTGTACTATAGAAAGAGGAGCTGATACAACTGACAGATTTATGCCATCCCGAGATTCTATCAGCACAGAATTCTCTTTAAAGAAACCCAGATTTCCTTATGTTAAAAGCAAAGGAGAATAATACTCTGGGGTGAAAAACACAGGCCCACACTGCTGCATACATAGGTAAAAAGTAAAAAAAAAAAAAAGAAAAGAAAAAGAAAAAGAAAAGATGAACATGATCACAAAAGCTTAAAACAACCTTGTGTCAAAGATGACATTATTGTGTAATCACCAGATTATTTTGTCCCCTAGAGAAAAGAGGCTCTGGAGGAAAAGGCATACCTCATCACTATGATGCGTGGCTCACTTCAGCTCTTCCCATCTACATCATGCTCCCTTTCCATTATTTGTGCCTGGGAATGAAAGACCAGTTAGGCAGAGAGTTTGAAACTGGATCAGCAAAGAAGAGTGTTTCTTCTTTGAAACTGGATCAGCAAAGAAGAGTGTTTCTTCTGTCTGAACTTTATATTTGCTCATGTTTAGCCTCCAAGGAATTACAGAATCAATTCAAAACATACCTATAAAAATATTTTAATTAGCTTTTTAATAATATTTTGGATTTTGAAACTCAAATATACAAGGTAAGTTTTAAAATAAATTCTTTAAGATTTAGGCATATTTTCCATGAATATTTATCTGATTTGACTTTGAATCACTTGGTTACACCCTTCAGAGTTCCTAAAGACAATAAATAACCATGATAGGGCAGAAAAATGACATTTTAAAATTTGGAACTCCACAGAAATCAATGGGAGCTTTGTTAAAAAACCACAGCAGCCTCTGGTTATGATAGAAATAGTTTTCTGCCTCAAATCACTACAATTTATAATAAGTACTCATGATAATCCAGATGTTTATTTTCAAAATAGGGCCACGAATTTACTCATAAGACTCGTCCAAAAGAAGAGTTTATACATGTCCCATTCGTATTTACTTCTTTACAAAACGGCCATTTACACGGTGCAGATCCATAAATTAAAGATGCATCATACTCGGCTCTATGGAATATATCAAACCAAGCTCATGAACTCAGTTTTTTCTAATTCATTTAAACACCATTAGCAACCAAGCAGGACAATTAAAACCCAACTACAAAATAACACTCTTTGTCAATACGTCCACAAATAGGAGTGCATAACTTTTGTGTCAGTGTAAGAGAAGTGACAATAGCTGAATCAGAATGACAGAATCATTTAGTTTGGACAAGACCTCTCAGATTATCAATTCCAACCATTATCCCACTACTGCCAAGTCCACCACTAAACCATGCCCCTAAATGCCACATCTACACATCCTTTAAATACCTCCAGGGATGGTGGCTTCACTTTCCTGGACAAACTGTTCCGATGTTTGCAACCCTTTCAGTGAATTTGAGGTCTAGGCCTGGAAAATGAAACAGGAGAGAAGAAACTAAGATTATTTCACAATCTCCTACATTTTTTGGAAGACATCCCTTCTGATGAATGGCTCCAAGTGTCAGGAGTCTGTTTCTTGATCAGTGAAATCACACTGATTGCACTTACATTGCAGCTTACTTTGAGTGTAATCCTGGGCGGCTCAGTGGGCACCAGTACTCACCTGGTGATGCCTCACCTGCCAGCTGCAAGTGTACCACTTGGAAGAAGCTGATCAGCATGAGTGAAGACTTCAAAAGAAGTTCCTTGAGATGACTAGATATAAGAAATTCTGTAAATGCAAAGGTGGATAGAGAAAAAAAATACGAAGAAAATTTCATAAATATTCAACCCGGAGTGATGGGTGCACGTAGTGCATATTAATTAATGCAGTCTTGCAGCTCCCTGCACTCTCTCTATGTAACTATTGTCAATTACCACAGCACTTCAGAAAGCAGACAGCACGTTAGCCCCTTGCACAGCTCTCCATGTAGCTTAGGCTTAACTGGGGAAGTCTACCCATTCAAACTCTATGCTCAATTATACCATTTTTCTTTATTCTCTTGTGGAAGGAAAATTACACACACCCAGTCACTTCACATTTTTTGTACTGTGACCAAAGGTTTTTCCCATAAATGTTGCATTCTATGTAAAGTAAAAAAAAAAAAATAGAACCTTGAGTATGAGAGAAATCTGTGATAGCATTTCAGGGTAGAGCTCAGAGTTTATACAGCAACAGTTCATCAGAGAACCTCCTTCTTCTGACTGCCTTGCCCAATGCCAGCCTCAACACTATTTCCATGCTCCCAAACTCCTCTAGCAGGCTAGTGGAACTTATTTTATTCCATCCCTTAATATTTTTTTTAATTCCATTTTCATATTTCATTTAAATACTGATTGCCCCAGAGATGTAGAGCTACTGAAACAGATTTCAAGTAAAGTTTTCTTTATCTCAACGAGTCTCCAGGAAAAGAGGAGAAACCCAATTAAAAAATATTAAAAAAAACAGGTTAAAAAGGAGAAGCGTGGGAATGAGCTTGTCAAAGAGGGTTTTTGATCTGTCTCACAAAATATTTGACTATGTGAGGAGACAAGTACAAGTAGATGAAATTTTCCGTATAAGAAAACTCCTCCACAGTCTAGTTTCAAAACAAAGAAGTACACACATTAATGTCAGCCGTTCTGTGCCAACTGATTAATTTTTGTAATCTTGTTTTAGGTTTCCTCTTCAATTGTCAGTTGTAGTTTCTTAAGAAATCTGCACGCAGCTGCATTTTTAAGCACTCTCTCTACTCAAATGAACTAATCTCTTATATTTTACTTGTCAAAAAACCCCCTTTCAATATTCTTTTCCCCTCAGAAGGAATAATTTATGGCAAAGCACATTTTCTCAAGACCTTTCCTTATCAGGAGGACATATGTGAAGCTGTGGGCATAATTTTGGACTATCTTTTGCTTCTTGATAACAAACAGTTTGTGTTACTAAAGCACTTCTCTATGCAGGTGGATGATAAAACTACCCTTCAACCTGAAGAAAAAATATTTCCTCACGCAGCTATGATTGCACTTCCAAACTGCTCAGAAGAACAGATATTTTTGCAAACTTATTTTGAAGCTTTCCTGTGTTAACACTACAAAATCACTGCTTCCTGAGAGCAGCTGCCTGGTACTGTCGTAAGGTATAGCCACTTCCAGACTTTGTCTGTAAAGAAAGGGCCTCCTGTGACATGAAAAATACACCAGGTATCAAGTCAATTTCAAAGCCTCCATGAGAAATTCGAATATTCTTTTTTCCTGTGGCAGCTGCTTTCTCTCGCTGCTGAATGGTGGTGGAGTTGGAAAATAACCTAAACAGTTAACATGCAATGAAAATTCAGTAGCCTACAGGGAAAAATCTTTCAGTCCATTTTTGAGAAGACAAACATCCAACCAAAACATTAACAGTTTCAGTAAGCAATAATCACCCTGGTTAGCAATCTAAGCAGGGATTGTACGGGCATGGTGATGAAGCTAAAATTGAATATTAGTATGGTCTTTCTAAGTTTAGTTGGTAGATTGAATCAGGAAAAGTGCCCTGTCTAGACAGTCTCAGCTTTGTAAATAAAGGAAAGACCCCGTTCCCCGTTCATCCAGTCCTTTTATGTGTTCACCTGAAGACACAAACACACACACATTCAAGTTCACTCCAAGGTTTAAGAAAAGCAATATATTCCTTTTACAAAATACATTAGACACTTGGATTCAAAATTATAGAGAGTTTCTGTTGGGCCTTTCAGCAATTCTTATAGTGTTTATATAAGAGTGCTTCTGACACTAAATTATTTGCAAATGTTCCTCTTTTGGGGGGGTTTTCGAGCCAAATTATAATAAGCAAGAGCAGATTGACCCAGATTAAAAGATACAATTAGTCTGTCTGATTAGTAAACCTAAAAAGTACTACTTACCCTAAGTTATTGTTTTTATGACAAAAGAAGACATCCTGGCAGAACAATAAAGTCAGTGCCATGGAGAAGAACCTTGCAATTTACTCCAAACAGTTTAAAAAATTCAGTTTAGAGATACAGCAATTCAGTAGAGCTGAAATATTATTATGCCAAAGGTAAGTAAAGATACAAGTAAATACATTGTAACTGTATATGCCTGATTCTTTTTCATATCAAAGCCATTTTTTGTTCTGGTATGGGTGAAATTTTAACCATATGCAAAATCCCACTGAATAGACTAGGTTCTCAAAAAACATGGTTTTTTCTCCAGTAAGCATTTAGGCCCAAACCGACTTCACTTTACAGCTCCGGTGGGACCTCTCTTGGTATAAATTGAAATGAAAATTAGGTCTTCATGTGTGTAAATATATACACAGGTATATTTTTATTTACACAGATGTAGAATTACAAAAGTATTCCTTTAGGGACCCAACCTTAAAATATTATATATTGGCTAAATTTAATGACAAACAATGTATCAGTCACTACTCGTGGAATGGTGGAAGGAAGAACTGAATCCATTTGCTATCCTATAAATCATTATGATTAATTAAATAAATACAGTAAGAGTATTATACTCTATGAAATGTTATTGTGATCTGTACCACTTGCATTCAAACACCTCAAAGCAAAGCATCATTCCCATTTCTCCTGAGCCTGAAAGGTGTGGTTTTTGTGTGAACCTGCCACATGGCTCTGCTGTGGTTGCACACAACAGTCAGTAAAGTGAATTGTGGTCACAAAGCATGGGCATCAATTCCAGGCAATGAGGCATCCTCAGCGAGAATTCTTCCCAACCTGGAAAAGCTGGTGGTCATTGTGGACTGAAAAGGTTCCACCCTAACGAGTTACATTTCATCAACCAACTCAAAGTTCCACAGTTGGTGCTTCCAAGTCTGCTGAGCCACTTGCACACCAGCGTTACTGGTTTACACACTTGCTTCCCAAATTGCTTATGAAATACAGGTCACAACTAGGAGCCATGTCATGTTTCCCCTCACAGCAGATCTCTTGAGTCCATCACGAAAATGGTGGTGGATTTATTGTTTTTTTCCCAGGGTACACTGCAGGAACTTTGAAGAGAGGCCATCATCTGATTTTGAAAGACTCAGAATAGCAGGATCTCCTAGGCAGCTCTCTCAAGTGGGAAATGACAAATTTTGCTCCAATCTCTCTTCCATATAGAAAATATGCTGATTTTCCTTCATTCTGGGAGGCAGTTTCCCATCTGCTGCTGAGTGCTATGGTGCTATAACTGTGACCATACTCTAAGCAGTTTCAGGATGACAGTGAAATGTGCATTTTTAAGACTAAAGGGAGAAGGAAAAACCTGATGTCGAGACAGGAAGCTGCTGAGTCTTGTAACAGCTGACTCTGCTATACACTGTCTTCGTGAGAACAGGAGATGAGCAAAAAAGTGACCTGCAAGAGATAAGAAGAAACCCTGGGAAAAGTTTGCTGAATATTTTGAGAGTCAGAGTTAAGATTTATGCAAAAAAACTTACTTCAAGCTACTACATTCATGCTTCCAGTTTAGGATTATTTGTGAATGTCTGTCTGTATAGGTACATATTATGGCACATCTTCATGCATATAGGCAGCTATGTGAGAAATCAATCCTGCCTCGTGTGTCCATCATCAACACTTCACGTGGGTTTTTTATTATAGAGTACATTTAGATTTATTAAGTCCACGCCCAGATTTTATGGTAAATGACGTCAGGGCATTACAATGAGTTGATGACTCAAAATCGTGACTGCAAAGGCAACTTCAATGAGTTTAAAATAAATAATAATACACTGAATTGAAGACTAGGAGCAGAAAAAGTTTTCACTGAGTATACAGAATGACCTTGGGGGAAATTAGGCATCCTGCTTTCCCAAGGGACAAGGGTAAAATCTTCAGCATGCTGAATATGAGGTATTCTTACTTAGCAAACAGAGTAGATGAACTGTCTCCCAAGCTGGCATCTTGAGGGACAATGCTTGGCTGTATCCCTGTGATTCAATGGGAAAAGGAGCACTCAGGACAGAAGGAGGGTGTAAGTCATCAGCGAGGGGAAAGTGAGGTTTTTGCAGATGCACGACAGCTGCTTCAAACTGCATCCATGTCTAGTTTCCCCCAGACACAGCTGCTTTTCAAAATGTTTTAATGACCATGTATTAAAATACATCCATGGAAACACATACATGTAAGCTCTTCAAACAACTGAAGCTGTCCTACCAGGGTTGGAGCACAGACGTGGTAGAGGGAAGGAGGTAAGGTTACCCTTGAGGACCAAACTCTGCTTCCTGCCATACACCCCTATCTACACACACACAGACCCCTCTCCCCCCGAATTCCAGACTGACCATACATGGCTATTTTTGTATTAATAAAGATGATGTGAGAGAGCTCTCACAAAATTACGAAAGAAGCAGGACTGAAAGCTGCTGGGAACAAATATCACAGAAAGCAGGTATTTCTGCCTCAGTCTAATTTCTTGGCAGTATCCACATTGTATTTGAACCCCATGATCATCCCTGCTGCACCTTCAGAGTAGCTACAAAACCCATCTGAAAGCCTGGGTAGTGGTCTCGTGGTTGGCTGAGGATGATTTCTATGGTACATTAAACCCACAGTCATAAAAGCAACTGAAGTACAAAACATCTTTATGGCACAAAGTTTTGAAGTTTGCCCTCTACTTTCTGCATTTCCCTTCACTCAGGGAAGTTTCACAGGGCAGCTGAACTAATGTAATAATTATCAGCTTCAGAAGAGTGAGTTTGCTCCATCCTACCTAACCAACCTCAGCTGAGCCTCCATTTAGACACTTAATCAAACCTCTCAGTGAGATGTTTTAATCTTCTGCAAGCTATTAATTACTGTAAATGATCCACAAGGCAGAAACACTCTCAGACCAGAACTGGACTTATATGATAAGTCCCAAAATCTAGCACTCTTGTTCAGAAAGTCCAGTGAGCCCAGGTAGTTATGATTCATCTTTCCAGACTGCATCCAGCAATGAATATTGATCACACAGCCTTCTGAAAAATAAGGATTATTTATAATGGCATTTACACGTGTGCCATTTCTGGCAGTGTGAGCTAGGCTGATGCTCCTGATTCTTCCCAGACAGCAGCTCTGCCTCAGTCAAATTTTTCTGAACCATAAATTTCCATCTCTAAACAGGTCATCCTTTGAAACCTACCATCTACTTTAATTTTTTTCCCTCCTGTGTTTCCCTCCTGGGACTTTTCTTGCCCTGGTTCAAATAGCTAAAGAGGAACCTTCAGAGCTGATAGAACTTTCCTAAATGATTCTTAATGGTGTGCCAAGAAGTTTCAACTTGGGCCATTCCTTCTCCTTCTACTTTCCCCTTTCAAATCCTCCATTAAGTGAAAACAATGTATTTTTACAATAAACATACCACCAAACACATCCATATATAGACTGATTTGATTATTATTGCAGAGTAGCTCTGATTTTTCCAAAGCAACTTATCTTAGTCATCACTATACAGCACAGAAAAAGTCATAAAATGAGAAAGTAAAAAAGAAACTCAAAACCTTCTCCTGAACATTCCTCATTGACAACGTCTTCTTTATGTATTCCACTTTGTCCTAAGTGTTTCTTTAATGCTTTAGTAACTTACTATCCTCTGCCTACCACTGAAAGCGAGCCAAACAGGGCACGTGCTTAGCAGGGCACATTTTTTATACAATAAAGGAAGTGGAGTATCCCCTGTGAACTTAAACTGCAAGCTCTGGGAGATAGCAGAAAAGTCTGGGAAAGTGGAATGAGAATATGCTTAAAACACAGAGTGAATATCCATACTGCAAAATGACTATAGAATATATAATTACAAGTTCTTGGCTGCTCAGTGTTTTGTCTCATCCCCCTTAAAAGCTGCATTGTGACACAGGAGCCAGCATCAACTCTAATCGTGTCACCAGTAACAATGACAGTTATTATTACTTTTTATTATATGCAAATTCTCCATTTGTTCCTGCAGCTAATATGGCCTTTAATCTGATCCCAGTACAGCATAGGTGAATTCTGTTTTTACTGGAAACAACATATTCCCTGCTGGGAAAATATGACTCGTCATGGAAAAGGCTTAATCTTGAAATTCAGCTATTTTTTGTTTCTTGGTGGCCTCTAATTGCAAGCTTGAGGCAGTGCACAATAATTATCAGTCTGCAAGCATGAAAAGGAGTAAATGCCAGTCAGGCTATATGGCTGCTTTGTGCACACAACATGTAAAGAACTCTGCCATGTCAGTGGTGGGCTGGCAGCTTTCTTCTTCAGTGTAATGGCAGTGATTCAGCTGGTAACTGGATGAAAAATTGCAGCAGGTTTCCCTGTTATGATTCTTTCATGCATCTCTGTCAATGACAGTTTACATTCTGGGATTGAGATCATTTGTTTCCTGTTTGCTCACAGCTTCAGGCTTTTCTTGTTTGCCACCATGGATTTACAGCCCTCCCCCCTCAGCAAACCACATCTAAGGGGTTGAGGGATTACAAGGCTTAATACTTTACAGCTCAGCACATGTACCAGAAAGTTGGAACTACTGTAAAAGGAATGATGACTAGATATTCCTGTGAAATAGATACATACACGTGTGCAGATATGTATGTCTATATAGAAAGAAGCCCACAGAATAGCGAGATGCTAGACTAAAAGGTTTATTAGCAGACTGTCTTCTCATCTTCTCTGAAAATAACAGGCTAAACCTCAGAAAGAAAAAAAAAATATAAGTACAAATAACCTTTCTAATATGTTTCTTCCCCTAACCCAACTTGGAAAGTGATAGCAAAGTGAAATGTACACTTCAAAAGACTTCCAACACTCAGACTTTTCTGTAGCTTGATGAAAAAGATGTTGCTGTATCCATAGAGTAATTAAACAAAAATGAGAGCATAAGCACAAGCATGAACAACCTGAGACAGTACTGATCATACCTGCCTAGTAGGAGAGATGCTTATGACCCACGTGTCAGATCTGAAATATTTTACCCCCGTGCTTCCCCACCATCAATACACCCTATCAGTACAATACACACTATCAATACACTATCAGTACCCTCCCCATGCCGATCTGAACCAGGGAACTGCTACAACCTATGTGAACCAATATGTAAGTATGAGCACAGACAGGCATGCTAAGGCTTGCATTTAACTCCTGCTCAACTTAACTGGAGTTGATTTCAGCCTTGAAAAATTCAACCCTAAGATCTCAGAATAAAACATGAGGGTAAAGCAGTGAGACTAGAACAAAACAGTGAGTGTGTAACTAAATGGAGACCTGAATATAAGTTGCCCAATCTAGCACCTTTCTTATTCAGCTATCTTTTTTCTTTATCTGTGAAAGGGAGTATTGTTTGTCTTTATCACTCCTGTCATGGTCAGCAAAACTGGGTGAAATGCAGAGTTTATTTGGTAAATGTCACCTGTTTTTTGTTTTTCTATTCACTAGCTGCTCAGAAGCAGTTCTGCTTTTCCTTGAAAGAGTATTTGTATTCAGAGAGTTATTCGTGGTTGCCAGCTTATTCTCAAGCAGCTCATTACAAGCATTCACTCTTTAAGTACTTGGTTAATTTTGATTAGATAAATGGCTATAGGGTATGTTTCTGTCCCTGACTAAATCTCTAAGTGCTCAGTTTCTTGATTAAGTACTCATGTTTACAAATTTACAACTCTCTTTCTCAGACTGTTCTTAAATATTTATTTAATATACACTCTTTCAAACATTACTGCCATAAGAAAATAAGCTTTGTCACAGCAGTTCAAGCAACACTCTCTGGTGACTGAAGTTTCAGAAGGGGCATTACTTGTTTGAGAGAGTACAACTGATGTCATCCTATTTGAAAATGCAAACACAGTGTATTATATAGGGTAGCTGTAAGAAAACTATTGTCTTATAGTCACAGTGTATAATATGAACCCCTCTGAACTCACTAAAATATTTTAAAATAAAATGGCATAGTCAGATTTTTAGAAATGTTTCTGGATATAGACCACAGAATCAAATCCACCAACCTGTCCTTGTTCCTTTGTGTGGTTCCAGAGTTACAAAACAGTTGTGAAACTGTGATCATCAGTGAGTTTATTACTGCTTATGTCATCAGGATGGCGCAAAGAAGCTTTTTAGAAATGGTCTTAGGCACCTAAAATGAGACAAAACACTGCAATGTCAGCCCCTTGTTTCCATCAGATTCACTCACATTTACCATTAGTTGTATACAGGAATTCTAAGAATGAAGATGTGACCTTTGGGGGAAACACTATTAAAAGATCTCAGGATCAAGTCCTGAATTAGGTTGGACTTTAAATATCAGTTCTTTGTGTCAGACGAAATTGAGCAGAAGAGCCAAAAGCAGGCAAAGGCCAAGCTACAGCCTAGCAGAGGTGGGCCAGCAGAGGCAGCCAGGGAACACAAGTGGCAGGAAAAGAAACTGAACTCCTTTGCAGCAACTGTGTTAAAGCCACTGTTTGAAATGCCCACTCTGAGCAGATTCTCCTGAAAAGAAAGGCAGGAAAAGGATAACCCACTTTGCCAACTGAGTCAAGCCACAGTCTCCATGCAAAACTGACACTAAGTATTTTACTCTTTACAAATAGTCTTTATAATTGGGATTTTTAAATAATCCTTCTTAAAAGGGATTGCAGCTGTAATCAATTTGTGGAGGGCTGTTTTAATAAGAAGCTGCTCGAATAGGATTAACTATGAGACCCTAGACCTCTTTCCTCCAGTCCTTAAACTCCTATTTGAAACATTTAGATACCCCATAAATTATTTATTGGTCTTACAAGGTGTCATCAAGCTAAGAAAATGATGCTTGACAAGTTGAAAACCGTAACCATTTCCACCAATTTGTTAACAGCCTCTCCCACATGGCATGTAATGTCTCACTTCTGCCTTGTCTTACAGGAACAGTAGTTACATTCACCCATTGCACCAAAAGCACATGTGGAGAGCTGTCAGACCTTGTGCATTCTGTTTATTTCAGGAAATGTTCCAGAAAATAATTTATAGATAGCTTGAAAATAGAATGTCAAACTGGATTTCCTTTTCCTTGCAAGGTTCTTAAACAACAGGGAAACAGGAAAAAAAGAGTTTTTCACTCCCTCTGTCTACCAAAAAAACCCCCTCTGTGATTTCTGAACTGCACAGATCAACACATATATAGGCATGCTATAGAAAGGAATACAGGGACAATCTGTGAGGGCTTTGGCCAAGAAAAGAGGAATCACTCCTTCACATCTCTCAACAGCTCTGTCAGCTAAGGTTGGAAAAAAGGCTACTGGATTTTTTTTTTTTCCAGTGCTTCTCCAGCAACACTGGTTCGTGATGACTGGTAAAAAGAGTGGGATGGGGACACATCTTTTCTGCAAGGGATCTGGCTTAAGGATCACTTCAAGCATGAGGCAATTTGCATTTAGCAAGTATCATCTCAAATCAGTCTTTATAATTCTGATTATCTGAGAAGAATAGAAACTCAGTGCACCTGAAAATAGATTTCTGCTCATCAGTGCTTCTTGTGGGAATGTAATATAAGGTTTCATGCTTGCTTTCCTCTGTAGGGTCTTAACACACTGACTCCCATGCTGGCAATGTTCAATCATTAGTTACAGCAGTTTTGTGGGGATCCTAGGCCACAAGCACTTTGTTTAAAAAGTTTGTTAGTTTGTTTTGCTTGTTTTCATTTATTTAGATATTTACTTTTTACAACCGGCATGAGATTATAGATTTGATCCATGGTGCAACCAATCTGTGCCATGGAGCCATCTGTGCCAGTGTATAACATAAAGCAGTTAAAAAACTGGTTAAACAAAGACTTCAAAGCAAGAAGCTCTAATTTATTACATGCTGTTTATTTACTGTATTATTCTACTAATACCTGATCAGTCAGCCCTCAACAGCAATAATAAAACTGTCCATGGGACCAAGGCTCATGGGGGAGTGACCTGGAGTTTTGCAAGTGTACAGTTTCCACAGACAGAATATCTGAAACCAAATCCACTTAAAAGCACAGAACTGGGGAAACTACAGATGCACACAAGTAAGGTTTTGTCTGATCTACTTCCTGATATAATTTCAAGTTCACTGAACTTCTTTGATGTTTGGTCATTCTAAGAGACAGTGACTGCTGAAAGCTTCTCTTCCGTTCAGTCGTGGTGCACAGGACACAAAGGATGGCAACAGCTACCACCATTACTTATGGACTATTGTGTGCATCTGACTATATCAGATATTTAAACGTTGGGAATGGGTGTGGTCATTTAATAGAAAATCCCTCTGTGTCTTAAGAACGAAGAAAAGAGAATATGAAGTGAAAAAAATTAGGAAAATAATTATTTTTACTTTCAAAAATATTTAAGCTGTTTGTTTCTGACTCCTTATAGACACCGTGAGATTATGGTTTGATCCTCTGTACAACCCATCTGTTTAGTATGAAGCAGTGTTAGTGTATCACGTAAAGCAATTAGAGAAACTGGTTAAACAAAGACTTCAAAATGTGAAGTGTCTGGCAGTCCTGGCTAAAATATTTAAAATACAATACACTGCCTTTTCCACAAACTGCTCTATGAAATAGATAACTCCCAGCAGACTGGAAACATTAGCAAAGACGTCACTGAAAACACAAGCTTAGATTTAATGCAAGAAAGTTGCTGCTCTCTTCCATCTGATTTTTAGATGCTTGTATATGATTTTAAAGCCACTTCAGCACTTTAAAAACAAGTACTTCCACTTCACATTTACAAACTTGGGCATGATTACCTCAGATATTGGGTGAAAGCAAATAGTGCTTTCCAATTTTCCTTTGAAAATCTTGATTTTGGGTGTTAAAGCACACAGTCAGCCATAAAGTTACTGTAAATCACAAAAGGAAAGGACAACTATTAGAAGCTGCAGTTTACAGGTGAGGAACATTGCATAAGAAATGCCTGAATATGCAGAAATATTTGAATATGTTTTTCCTTGTTCAAGGTAATTTGTAGAGTTTTTATGATAGTACAGCCCTGCTCATTCATGAGCAAAGATATTTGTGGTTTTAGGCAGACACACAGAAGCGAATGAGTTGAGGAGATGAAGAAAGCAACATAATTTAGCAGAGGGAAAATGGAGAAATTCTTGAACTGCTAATAGAAAAGAAGCACATTGGCCTAGAAAGCGCTTTTTGTTTATAATTTCATAAACGGAGTCAGTAGCCTGAGACAAGCCTGTCACATCTTTGGCACTGAACAAGGGTCAGTGACGGATAACTGACCTCCTTTCTCACTTTTATCAACAAATGTCAAAAAAGGCAAACAACAGCAATGACATCCTGCCCAAACAGCCAAGAGTGTTTCATTTTCTTTGCACTTCTGTTTCCTCTGTGCCTTTAATCAGGGCTGGGGGATGTAATTGCTCTGTCTGGGCACAGCTTAAGGCATGCTGTGCAACTAACAATTAGTTTAGAGACTGAGATCTATAAATTTTGAGAAAAGAGTAAGAGGATTTGGTGTGCTTGAGCTATCCTTTCTAATGAAGAAAAATATCACACCGGAAGGGACCCAGAGTGTTATCAAAGCAACTTAATATCATCTGGTAGTGATTTGTAGGCCCTCATAATCTATTGTGATCATGTTGAAGGGGGAGGAAAAAGTCCACGTGTTCCACTATTTATGAGATTTCCCAAACGATGGCCGCCATCTGTGCAAACGCCACTAATCTCAGCCACCGTCTTCATGGCAAATGGCTCCATGGGATTGTCCGAGGGAAGGGAAACACTGCAGGAATGTTGGGCTATTTATTGTTTATAAAAATAAACCAACTGGACTAAGACATATGCGAGGAATTTATATCAAACAGCTGCAAAAGCAAGTTGCCTCAAAAGGCAGGGTGCATCGATGATGCAATCGGACCACACCGAAAGATTTTCCTATTAATCTTAGGATATACATGGCATGCTTGAGATACTGATTTGTCCCCATCTACACTCAAACTCACCTTACATGGATATTCTTAAAGTAATTTCTGAAAACAGTTTATGTAGACAGAAACTGTTTCATTACGCAAGTTTATTAACTAAATAAATATAAACAAGGTCTAAGGACAGTCTGTCCCCATAGAATCTTACCTCTCTCAAACATTCCCTCATCATTCTCCTAACTAAACAAGCACAAAGCAAATACTAATACTGTGAGTGAACCATCCACACCAAGCTTCTAAGATTTGAAAATTCCTTGTTTTATGGTTAGCAGCCTAATCCTACCAAAGTCCTTTCCTAATTTCTTAATGAAGAAGACCAAATCCATCACGATAAGAAACAACATTCAGCAAGAACAAAGAGTCAAGGAGTAACGAGATAACACCAAAATGACAAATGGTGTCACAGCAAACCCACAAAGTACAATATTTTAGTGTTGAGCCTGCATGACAGCATCAGACAAAGGGGAAAAGAGAGCTGATCAGAGACAAGCTTCTCGCCTTTGTAAAGCTGCTTTACCAGACACGCTTGACACTGGAGAGAATCTTACTTTTTTAACTGTTAATGGGTTAATATATGTACAGCAGCCTCTGGGAAATTCTCTTTCTAGGTCTACATGCTTGAAAACAGCTATCTTCGCTTTTCATTAAAACTGCATGCACTTTGAAACACCTGCCTTCAGGAAAACTCCCAAGCTGATTGACTCTAACATGAGAATTAATTCAGGCTGCTTTAGTGTGTGGACAAGGCTACACAGAACAGTGTGTCAGAATTAGGCTTTTCCATAATACAAACTGGCAAGGATTGCTCTTTTGGGAATCCTGCTCAGCTAGAATTCAAGCACTTTGTTTGACAACTGATTTTCAAGGTATGTGTCCTTTTCTTTTAAACAAACACATGATGCTTGAAAGCCGAGGTACAACAGTGCATATGCACATATATATGAATGAGAAAAGGACAGCTCCTAAGAAATCCTTTCCTATAACTTGTGAGTGTCACTTACCCATGCTAATGCCAGAACTTTCCAGCTAGAGGGAAGAAAAAATGTTTTGTTTGCTCAATATGTTTCAGAAGAGTGATCGTAAATGCCATTAGTCTATACCAATTGTGTTTTCTGACTTCTGAGAGGCTTTGGAATTTGGGTCTTCCTTTTTTGGGGGGGGAGGGAAACATCTCTGCACAGTCATAAGATATTCTAGCTCAGACACTGTTAATGTATGAGGTACATACTTGAACTGGAAGCTTATTATCAAAAAAACCACCCCCAAACCCAAACCTTCACCTCAAAACAAAAGGCTTTAACCACTCAAAGACCAGTTTCTGTGCTACAGGCACACTGTGCATTGTCACACTGTCTCAATGAATGATTTTGCTGAAGCCCGGGCCCCAACACCTGCCCATAGATGTCTCTTCCCTAGATATCACACATAAATATTTTTAAGTTCTCTGTCGACACCCAAACTCAAAAAGCTCTCACTTGGGCATTGGTTAAGGTCCCAGTTTTCCTGCAGTTTTAGCTGATCTATAAAACAGCATAAAGTCTGTTTAAAGTCATTAGTGAGACTGACAATAAACTGTCTCTTTTACAGGCAAGAGACAGTTGAGAAACAAATTCAAAGATATCTGTTGTCTTAATAATCACTGAAATGCAATCTCGGTGTTGCTCAAGGTGTAATTACCTGACATTTTTCTCTGACAGTAAGGCATAGAAATTCTTGTATTTACTTTAGATGCTGACTGTTCATTTTTTTTCCTGTGCTGAAGTTAATCCTCTTCTGTGCTGAAATCTACAGAAGTAGCCTCACAAAAATCTGTGGAAGCACAGTAAAGGTGAGGTCTGTGACCCAGAAGTCAGGGAACCTTCTCAGTTGTCTCCATCTCTAGAGAAAATAGATCCTAGAACTGCATCAGCAATAGGCTTCGTTTCTGATCAGATTCTAAACAGGTTTTAGTTAGAGTAGATGTAAAGTCCTAAAGCTTACTTTAGGAAAATTCCTTTTTCAAAGAAAGCTAAGTCTATCTTGTCCAGTAATATAGCCTGAAAAATTAAGCTGGGAACATTTTAAGATTCCTCTCTTAGAACTGGACTGAGACATTTCACATGAGCATGAGAAATGATCAGTATTAAAACAATGTGCCTGGTAGAATTTCCTTGTGTCAATGATTGTCTCCCTCCTTGCCAGTATCTGACCACCTATTTGAATACAGAGATATAATTTTAGGTCTATTACCAAACACATAACTGTTCCTAACACATGCAGGATTGGTCTGCATGGGCACTCAGGAAGAAAGCACAGCAGATCAAGCAAAGGTCAATGTGCATAAGAGAGCCATGTTCAGCCTACAGGTGGGTGCTCTCGTGCACCAGCCCACGGTCCAGCACTGCAGAAACAGCTCCAGCATCCTGCCCCTGTTTCTGCTGTCAGTGGAAGTAACCAACAGGATAAGTGGGAGCCCACCTCAGCTCAATTTCCCAAAAGGAAATCTCCTCCACTGGGACACTGTTCCTATCTCCTGCTGCAATTTATTTCATTCTGAGTTGTACTACTGGAACTGTTTATGAAGTCATACTATAAAGTTTGTTGTAAACTGATCTGGGTTCAAAAGCTTTTGTGAAATGCTGGTGGCAGATGTGAGGTTGGCAACAGTCTCCTAAATCAGTTGTGCTACATGAGAGACAGTGGAACCTTATCTAAGGTTATCTTCTCCCCACCAACTTTTGTGTATTTTATGTCACTAAATTCACAAACACATCACAGAACCCAGAGCCTGAGCCTTACCAGTGAACAGTCTTTCCAAGAGGAAACCTTACACTAGCATTGGTTTGTAAAAATGTATGCAGATGACCCAGGCAAACCTAAGTCCCTAGTTTTCAAACACAGAAACAAAAATAGATTGTGTCCTCGTGTAAATGCATGCCAGGAAAGTGCAGTCATGAGGACTGAAATGATGCCTGATTTTTGCTCCCACTCTCTCAAGCACAAAACAATCAGAAAATAAAATTCACTAGCTGATTGCTTTTTAAATTTCATTGAAAACACCTTTATAACTTCAGTGTACTTCCTACTCCTACTTATTCCTGCATCATCAGTCACGCACAGTGCTGTAAAATACCATGTTTGTCACTCTTCTGAAATGTAAAGGTATATGCTACCTGAGATATGTTGTTTCAGGACTGCTGAGTGATTCATACTATGATGAAATCTTACTATGATGAGAGGACAACAAGCCATTCAGAGTACACCAGCAACTAAGTTTTTCACAAGTTATTTATCAATCTTTCAACACATTACCACATTTTTCCTATTAAAACACACAGAACTATCACCCAGGAGCTAGCAAAAATTGTGCTATTTCGCTCCTGTTCACAAAATATGGGCTAAAGTACTGGTGGCCTAGAAATACAAAGAGCTTTTTACTGTATATAGTAAGCATAAAAGGTTTCAGACTGCAAGATGTACAAATGTTTCATCACAAAATGAGTAGAAATGTTTCATTTCTGCAGAGCCTGGTTATTATTTGTGAGCTGTGTAACATGAGGAGCCCTACACAGAATTTCCCTCTAATTAGCAACTATGTACGTCCAAGCCAATCAAGAAATAGGACTTAGAAAGCCTTAAAACATGTTATTTGCAGTGCTATCATTCCCCCTGTTTTAAATATGAAAAGATTTGGCTAAAAGACACAGATACACAATGGGGATCTTACCTTTTACTTCTCTGCCTGGATAGACAATTTGAGAAGCAATCTCTCCTGTAAGACAACAAGAAAATATCTTTGCTGTTTTTATGCTGGCAATTTATTTTTGTGAGGTTAGAGATCCTCTTTTTCCACCAGGTATTAGATAAAGCACTTTCTGAGGAAGGTGGAGGTTCTAGTCAGGCTCTTAGGGGTTGAACAGGATCTGCAGTTTAAGCAGGACAAAGGCAGAGCTCTAAGTTTACCTACATTTCTATTACACTCTCCTATAAAGTAGGTGCAGTCTTCTATCTCTTTATAGAAGTGTATCTATATATCTTTCAAAAGGTAAGTAAATCTTCTCTACTTGCTAAACACATATGATTCACTCAGGAAAAGAATAGTTTTCAAGTTCTGGCATCTGACTTTTTTTTATTTTTTTCAAATCTGGTATGTTAGCTGTTGGAAGGACGCATGAGGGAGCTATATTTATTTGCACCAGATAAATACCTCATTTGTCAGCATTCTGAGCAGGAGCATTCTGCAGGTAGGTGTCTTTCCCCTCCATATTCACAAAATGAAAATTAATTGTCCCCCCTCCAAGCCCCCTGTAGCATCACGAGCCAATACTCCTTGAAGGCCGTGTGAGCACCATCAGTGTCATAGGATGCTATTTAAGTGGAACACTGATGGACAAGATCTACGTCTTCACAGAAAAGCCCACGAGAAAAAAAAAACTTATTTTTATAAATTAGAGCACATAATTTACCATTTTTAATAAGCTACGTGGGGTTTTTTTAGTTATATAATTTTGGGCTATATAACTAGTTAAAAAAAAGTCTATAACAAAGATTAACCTGGAACAGACAAGATAAAATTTACGACTGTTTTGTATCAAAGCCAGTTGAATCCACCGGAAACTCGCAGAGTAAACAAAAAGACTTAGTCTAAACATTAGAGAGACTGAAATTTAAACGTCGTGATATAAACTCATTTTACCTGTAAAAGTCCTGCAGTGGATAACAAAGGTATTTTAATGCATCCATCATCCTCAGTTTTTGCTTTGATCCTTAATACACTCCCCTCCTGCCTACAAACCTGAAACCTAAAAACCAACAATCTCAGTGGTGCGGAGGGAAGGGGAATTGCTGCCACAAACCTGAAAATTTAATAAATGAAAAAGCATTTTAAGATTCCAGTCAATCTTAAGCAATATGACCACAATATATAGCATCACATATAATAACAGAGTAGAGTCAGGGGTGGTGTCCCCACTGAAAGGGGAGAGGAGGATCCTGCAGGGCTGAGCTTTGCCCCAGGAGCTGCTGCACTCCCAGAGGAGGTGACTGTCCAGGCAGCTGCGCTGGTGGTGTGGCTTCCTCAGAGTCCAAAACTCTGTGTGACATTTATCCCAACAATGGTGACGTCTGGTTAGAAGCCAAAGCTACTTTCCCCTTCTGAGGACATTATTTTCTGCTGGGTTTCACACTCACCGTGGAAGGGATTGCTTTACAAAATCACCTTTTCCTTACATTGATTTTCTACTTGCTTTGCCTTTCTGAGGTTTTGTGGACTAGAAAGGATCATGTCATATGGACCTTGCAATAAACAAGAGCTAGAAAAGGAATCTGTATGACATCAGGAGGCGGAACATAAGCTGATTTTTTAGATCAGGCATTTAAATAAAACCCCAAACCCCCAGTAGATTAGCCTAACGAAGTGTCTTTTTGTTCATATTTTCCTATTCTTAAAAAATAAAACTATTTTTCAGGTTTCAGAAAAGAAGGAATAAAAATCAAAGTGAGGAATGTTCTCAGCCTTCTTGAAACAAGTGATTCTTCATATTACTACTTTTTATGGGAGTGACTGTCAATCATCAATCTTCAAAACTGTCATAAACACCCACACATGCTATTTCAAAGATACCTAATGTAGGATATATAATACCATATTTCAAGATGGATTCAAAGCTTTTCATCTATCTAATAGTTAGGAACAAGGAAAAACACAAACATCAAATGAAATGAAATGTATTTGTTGATGCTAACTGCAAATATTCATTTTATAAAAATTAAGTCTATTACATATCCATTTAAAAATAATTTTTCATGTCTAAATGATGATAGGGATCCTGAAATGACTGCACCCATAGAGAACCGCTGATCTGCCAGACAGGACCAATTTTAAAGTGCATGTCATGGCTTACAAATTTCCTCATTTCTTAAAGAAATCAATAATCTTTCACAGATTTCATCCCGTTGTGACCTGATCTCAGATACTCATCAAGAATTTACAATCCACAGAAGTGGGGAGGGGAAATTCCATAAACTCCTATTTGTGGAAGGCACTGCTCCTCCAGAACAACAGAAATATTCATCACAGCTTCTAGACCTTTACAGATTCTGTTAGCAAAGTACATTAAAGATAGAGAAGATGCACGACAGATTTTCACCCTGTTCTCAAATTATTAGGAAAAATAATCAGCAGTGGTGTATTTGGAGCTGCACAAGGCAATACATTTTAGCTTGTTCATGCTATAATTGAACCAAGAGAGAAACACTGGGCAACCAAGGGATGGTTGTAAGCACATCTACCCAGTCCCAGGATGATTGCTTGGAAAGAGCTGCAAAGGAACATGGACAGAGTGAAGTAAGGAGAAACCATTAGGACAGAAAACCTATATATGCTTTTCTCCTTGATCATCTTTGATGTTTAGAGGACCAGATAGTGATGAATCCAACCCAGAAACATTACACATTACTGCAGTGACAGTACTGATGGTTGACTATGAAATGGACCACAACTATCAGTGCAAAGTTCATCAAACAGTCCAACACTGGGCACTGCCAGTGGTCAGAGCTTGCCTAGAGGGACTGGTGATCCCTCTCTGTGCTTGGTTCCAGAAGGCCAAGGACCTCACAGGATTCCATCAAACCTGAGCCTGAGGCAAGCGGCGTGTGGATGTTAAACAAAAGGAATCACAGATTCAAACAAATTTTAACCTAACATTCTCTTTTTGTCATATCCCTTAGGTGAAAAAAGTTCAACAATGGCTGGGGAGTGTAGGAACTGCCAGCAAAAATGTGGGAGGACCAGCTGGGCTTGCCTCTCTGCTGCTGGGGCAAGTGGCAGGGCCACACTGGCATCAAGTGCATCTCCCTGCATGGGCTCTCCCTCTGAGCTTGCACATTAATGGAACTTCAGGCCCACTAAAAAAAATACTGGATATATTTCTCAATCTCAACTCCAGCTTTCAAATGAGTGCATTATTTATTCATTAGTACTACATTCAAAGTGCTGTTTCCCTTGTTACTTGGTGAAATAAATGAAAGAACAGAGATATCATTCTAAATCCCAATTTACAGCTCTTGCAAGCCCCAGATGACTGTATCATAAAATTCTCCTTACCCTCCCCCTCTTCACTCCTTTCTGCCTTGCTTCTGACTGAGAGAAGAGCTGCCCACTGCAAGGAGCTGAAGGCTGACCTGGTGGCCTGACCTAAGCAGAGGAAGCTATAATAATGATCACCAGATTCCAAATGGGATTAAGGGCAGTCCTAGACTCAATACTTGGATCAGAAGATTGGGCTCTACATGTAAGGTGCACCTGCAGATACATTTTTTCTCTGGAGAGAGACTGGACAGAGAAAGAAGGGCAGACTGGACCATACAGACACAGTGCACATATGTGGAGAATATTTCCACTTCCTTGTTTGCTTCTCTGTCTTATGAAAAAAAAAAAGTATTTATATAAAAAAAAAGTAGACCCGATTAATTCCTGAATCTGGATTTTGATTTTTTCTTTGGGAGACACACCAAAATATCTCTGGTTCTCATGGGTGGCTGAGCTCCTCATGACTGTAACACACAGTTCAGCGCTCATAAGCTTCCTCTGGCCAAACTTGCAAACTTGATGTTGTAAGAAATAGAGCAAAATACAGGGAGATTGAATGGTGGGAGATTTTCAAACCTGATAGGTTTAGAACAAGCTTCAAATTCTATGTTCAGGTACTGGCCTTTTATAATTATGGGAGAATTCTAGCTTTGGCTATCCAAAAACTTCAGCACACACTGACCTTGGGGTCCTAATCCCTGCTACTTTTGGCACATCATACTTGCAAGGAGAATCTCAACCCCAAATGCTTAAGATAGCAGACTAATAAGATTTCAAAAGTTTTCTAAAAACCTATGATTTAAAAAACTATGATTTTTAAACCCCATTTGGTGATTCTCAGTATCCTGTCTGCTACCCACTGGAGACACAGCAAGGTGGAGGGATGGGGGTGTAATTTTTCAAAGGGTTGTAGCTGTTAAGCACCCACTTCTGACCAATTTCCGTAGTCACTTAGACTCCAAGGAGCCCGACGTGTCATGGAAGAGCAATACTTAAAGGCAATATTATCTACCACCTCTCACCTTTCAGTTCCCTTGGAGTTGCTGTTGACTATTAAGACATTCAAGTTACTTTAGTACCAGGAAACTTGAATCTGTATCTCCCCAAATATTCAAGCTCCCAGGAAACAGCAGATGCTTGGCCCATGCAGATGTGTGTGTGTGCAGGGGTATGGGAAAGAGGGAGTGCAGATATGTGTAAGGGTGTGACAGACTAGGAGATGGCTCCTGCCATTCACTGAACTGTCTAAACACACACAGCTACTTTCAAACAGGCAGTAAAATACCAGCACTGGCCGTTCAGGAGAGGCAGACACGTCACTGTGACTTGAGAGAAGGCTCTAGTGCAACAAAAGCAGATTTAGTCCTTTCTGTTTGAGCAGGAAACTCAAAAGAGGCTAAAATAGGCAGAGTTAAATTAAACCAAGGTCAGAATGTAACCATTGCTGAGACAGATTTAGGCAGCAAACCCCAAATTGCTTGAGGACACGAAAATGGTACTTTATCTTGAAATCTAACATGCACTATCTGGCAACAGCATTGTTTCAATTATGAAACAATTCACATCTTGGCTGACACATGTAATGAAGCTTGCTACTTGCCTAGTACATCATTTAAGGTAAAAGAAAAGAGGGTATGCTTTATCATGGTCTTTCATATCTTTGTCTATTGTTCTGCAATCCATTTGCATACCTAAAGGGAAATGGCCTTTTTAATTTCTTTCCCCTCTCCTAATCATCTGAGGCCTATTTAGACGTGTTCTGTATCCTGTAATCAGGCAATTTATACAGTGTGCACCCTTAGGCTACAGCCATTACAAACAAGCTGAAAAACTCCTTTACAATAAATGATTTAGCATGGGAAGACACCATTCATAATTAATTTTTTTCTGTTTGCGTTGGCAGATGGTCTCAGACATTGAAACATGGCCTATTGCCCATACCTTTATCCCAAAGAGAAAAGGGCAGCCTTAGAAAAAAAAGAGAAGTGCCCGTAAGACTGCTTCACTTTGGGAATAAACATGCTCCCTAGCTTTTCATGAATTTGTGCATGCTAAACACTGGTTTCAAAGATTCTGGAAGTCAAAAGAAAATAAATCCCATTAGCTTCTGACCAGGACCTGAATTAAAAGCACAAGGAAAATATTGACTTGAAGGACAGTGTGACTGTTTTGGGTTTTTTTCACTATTTTCCGTAAGGGTTATTTCTGAGGCAGCTTAAACAGACATATTGTGAGGGTGGATTTGAAAATGATCAGCTCTGGATTTCTGAAAGCTGAGCACTCACTGAGGCAGCAAATAAAAGAGAGTTCTGCTATCAGCCACATTTTAAAACATGCATTTTCCTGCTTCCACTGAAGGACAGCTGATGACAATTTCATTCTTCCTTTACTCATGTATTTGCTCACTGTTTACGTGTCGCTCTTCAGTACTTTAAAACAACTTCTGGTGCACTTCTGAGTTGCTGGCATCACTGCAAACTCCCCCAGACTGAGATCCAGCCAGGCAGACTGTCATTTTAGTCTCCTGTGCCAGTATTTTGTTCATGGTGATAGGACAGTCCTAACTACTACACAGCAAATTCCTAATTCAAGAGAAAATAGACCTTTCTGTGTCATGACTCAGAGTACTCTGACCCTCCCTTTTGCTCTGTAAGAAAAGAGCAAGCTGCATTTCCATATGTGATTTCCCAAATGCAATCTAATCAAGTCTCACTGAAGTCTGCAATGTGTTCAGAGTGCTGGTACTGGAACCCAAAGCCACTGACTGCCCATCAGGACTGTTTGGATTTACACACACACATAAATGCAAAGTCCCTGGATGAGCTCAGAGGCATGGCACAGGGATTACAAGGCATTATCTAAAAATGTAATTAGCTTTGGCTCCATCTCATATATGTGGTATCTAGTCATACCTTTACTTGCCAGGAAGACACATTTCCCATAATCTCCTAGGGCCAACATCAGATAATCCAGGTGAGCTGGACCTTTTCCAAGAAGAGGTGACACGGTGCACTTTATGCAGGGGTGCTGCACGGAGTGATTATACACAGCCAGAGACCACTCACCAAGCCTCTACAGGCTTTATGAAGTTCTTGCTGTTGACTTCAGGTAATCTTCCTCTGAAAATGTAAGAATCAGCTGGTACTAACACCTACAGGCATTATGCGCTATGTGACAGTTTCCAAAGGAACAAGAAAATGGGAGCATTCCATCTCCAAACATTTTCCTGCCCTCTGAATCTAATCCTCAGCATTGCCTGATCTCAGAGGGCAGAGCCAGGCGTGAGAGCCAGGCCCAGGGATCACCCTGGGGCTGTGCAGCCACACACAGGCACCCCCAGGCAACACGTGTGGGCATGAAACTGGTACACACCTTCCACTGGGCTAAGTCTTACTGACTTCTGCTTTAATACGGTTTTGGGGATCACCAGAGTTGCTTAATGTTGCAACTCTTTTTCCCACTGTGCCAAAGCCTGCTTGCCTGACAGATGTTTTGAAATACCAACAGGAAAGCTGTTTTCACTCTAATTTCAACCTGGGTCAAAGCATCAGTTTCACCACCACACCACAAGGATTTCCATGTGAAAGTCAAAAAGTTTCATCTGATTTAGAAAAAGTAAAGCCTTTGGGTTTTCAAGTTTTGTCATTTATCACGTGTCCTAACTATCAGTCCCATGTCAACCAAGAACTGACGAAAAAGCTCTCTGAAAATCTCCAATTCTGAAGAAATAATCAACTGTTGTTAAAACGGCATTGTTCTCTCTGCAATGCAGAACCATCTGGGTACTAGCAGAGAACTAGGAGCCACTGGATATGCCAGGGAAAAGCACTTTTATAAAACCAATCTGCTTCCTTCAGATGGGTACGTTCTCTCACTGTTTCTTGCAGTTGATGCAATACACATTTCTGCCTCTCTATGAAATTTCAGCAATACCTGTAATCACAATAATCGACTGCTACTGATCTTCAGAATGACAAACCAGCTTATTTTATTAAGATGACCAAATCTTAAGGCCATTAAAAGGTTGTTTTCTTAGCCCTTCATTATGTATTCAATAGAGATGGTAGCCAAGGTGTCTTTTCCCCTTTCCTTTCAGCCACAGAATAGCAGCTTTCTCTTCTCCATCTTTCCCTCACTGATAGATACTTAAAATTCAAATTACAATTATACTAGACCATAAAAATATACAGGTAAGGCAGATGTTGTGAGCAAGCTACTTGACAGAACCTCTTTATTTGTTTGGATGACTTAATAAACTGCAGAAGCTGAGGTCATCAAAACCTCTCAATCATGTTGCAGTCTAGTGCCAACAGCTGTAACAAAAACTGATGATGTAAAACATGTTAAACATGCCAAACCCAAGTTTCAGACAAGCCAGTCTGTAATAAGACTATTTTCTACTTGAACATTACACAGCAGTGTGCTCAGGTTTATTTATGCTGTTCTTAATAGGAATAACCAGAAACCCTGTTTCACTTGCTCAAGGCTGAATGCAAAGACTGTTTTGTCATGAAACAGCTTGAGATCTATATTGCTTTCAGATCCGGTTAGGCAGAACACAGGTATTAAAACTGGATTTTAGAAATTGAGTTTCATCTTTTGTAGGAAATAAAAAAATCTTTTCTTATTAAAAAACACTAATTGTTACAAGATTGGGGTGAGAAAGAAAAATTACATTTATGGCCTTCACAATTTTCTGCCTCTTACTTTACAACCCAATTTCAGTTAGTCAAGAATTCCATAAAGAAAGCATAAATTGTACAAAGAAAAACAAAAAGATCAAAACTGATCGATCAGATAAAATAAAAAGGTCTTAGGCAGGACTTCAGATTGTGAAAAACAATCTACAGGCGGAACACGTACAAATTGCTATAGAGGTAAACTGTATCACAGAATATTAGGGAAAGAAAGTAAATAGAAAAGAGAGTAGAGGCAACTCTCCATGGTTTTCCTGGGACACCACTGTGGCAAAGCCGAAGGGTCAGATTCCAACATCTAACGCACAGCACGTACTGCCACACAAGTCTAAAAAATTCTGCTGACACTCGTAAATTGCCACATGTTTGGATTTCCAACAAGATCTCACAACAAGCTGTGTTACTGCAAGTCATTATTTCCTTTGGGGGAAAAAGTGTCTCCAGTGATGTTAAAAGTCGTGGCAGGATGTACAATAGTGTCAGGAGAGCTCACTGGGGAGCATTCCTGCCTCAAGGCCAGGAGGTTGGATATAAATTCTGCACCTGGTTAGGGGCTGGGGGGAGTGGGCTAAAGTTTATCTCAAAACTGGAGAGAGTCAGTGGTTGTGGACAATGCCACACTGGCAAATCCTCAGTAAAGGCAGGCAGGAGCAGTGCAAGATTCCCATGGCTTACACGTTTCCAAACTCTCCTGTATGGAAAGTGCACCTGAAAGATGCTTATGCAGCACTTGCCTTTTCAAAGGTACACACTAAGCTATAATGAGCTTTAGAGATTTTTCTGTCAGAGAGAGACCCATGTTAATTAGCTGGTCTGCATTCCTCAAAATCGCAGACCAAAGAACTGTGTCTAATGTTTTCCCATAAATACATGGTTTGTATCTGTTGGGTTTTTCTGGAATATGGAATCAGAGGAAAATGACTAGAAACACTGAGTCAACTTACTGATTTTTTGTCCAAACTGATTCAAAAGATGCTTTGTATTTTGAGATGTTAAACAAAAATATGATTCTTCCTATATGCAGAAAAAACCCAATTGAAGATATCAATCTGGAATGGCTTAAAACTAAATATTAATGGCCTACACAAAGCTTGTATCTTGCCTGTTTGTCTATGCCATTGGCTTAAAAACACATGGATTTGAGACATATTTTTGTTTTTCGCCTCCTGTTGATGTGTTGCTTCAATGGCCTAAGGTTAGCAGGCAGCATACAAAACTGTTACAGAATTTTCCCAAGTTCGAACACAGAGAAAAGGGGAGAATGAGCATCAACTTATCAGTGCCTATGATAGGTAAGAGGCTGAGTTCCTTATATGAAATGTTTTTTGAGTTCCTTAATAGAGTAGAAATTAAACATCTGAGTACCCTGAAGTGATTTTGTCTCCATAACTCTGCTGAGAGGCAGTAAAGTGCAGTCCCCGGGGGGAAGCTCACGGTGACCAGGGTCCTGCCATGGACACACTGGCCAGCCCAGCACTAAACCCGAGCAGATCTGAGCCACAGCCTTGGAGCCCAAGTTCCCCCTACTCACACTAGTGCTCACAACTGCAGGTGAGGACTGGCTCAAGGACAGGCAAGAGCCACCGTGGACAGGTTTTGCACAATCAGTGCAACAGCCAGTACCAGATTGTGCACCAAGATCCATGGAAAGAGAGTTAAAAAGCCCCCAAATTGCACAGAGCTTCTCAAATAATGTCCATACATGAGCCATCGCAAACCAAACAATGAATACTGTCTTCCATCATCCCCAACACATCTTATTAAAATAAAGTCTTATACACTGACTTCTGACTTCAAGTGGAAGTAGAAGAAATACTGTGAAAGTAATGCCATGATCCTCTAGATATATCTTAATTTCAGCAGTACTGCTTATTTCAGCTGCATGATATTGTTGAAGTTTATAAAAAAATTTGTCACAAAACCCACTAAGAAGCAACAATAAAGTCAATAATTAAAAACAAGAGAAATTTAAATGAACACTTTGCTTAGGAATCATATCTTCTCATAAAATGTCACGACTGACATACATTTATGCATAATATTAACAATGCAAAATTGAGTTGAGCAAAGACTTGTACTAAAAGTAAAGGCTTGACTTAATTTCTTAAATTCTTAATTGTGCAACCCTGTAATGGGACTGTCTCAGTACAAAAAATGAAAATTATATACTTTTGGCTAATAAAAACCAGTTTTCCCTAAACAGGCATTCAAAGGTTTGACCTTTAACTACACTGAAAGCAATCCAAAGTATTCTGAATTTATTGGACTTTGGAAGAGCAGTTAAGAGGTCCTGATTTAGAAAAGCCCATTTTAACCCTTATTTGAACCATGATACCCATTTAAATTTTAATCAGGCAAAAGTACAATGCTACCATCAATGGGGTTGAAAATAGGAGGATTTTGGACTCAGTACTATGTGGTGTGGCCTGCTCTTCACAGCCTGATGCACCATGGTTACTCTGATTTCGTGGTATTTCACACATAGTTCTTCAGCAGATGGAAATGATGAGAAGAAAAGACAAAGGGCACAGTCTAACATTTTATGAAGTAATCTTATGAAAGTCTTGAAGAGCATTTTGGAAAATAAAGATGCACTCCTTTTGTTTTCATAAAAGTGATAATGTGCTTTGCAATGGGGGAATTTTCTTAAAAGAGAGCGGGAGGACACAGAAGATTGACAATATCGTGGAATAATCTGCCATATATATAAGTTCCTCAGTTTTTATGAAGTCCATAAAATATTGATCTGCAAAAGTTTCGACTTCAGCTATGCGGATGTAGATGACAATACATGTAAAAAAAAGTTAAATAAGATTCTTACAACTGTCTTATGTTCACAGGAACTAGTGACATGATTATACCACTGTTTGAATGGAGAGTAATATAATTTCTTTAGGTTTGCTTGTGTTTTTTTATCTTCTTCAATTGAGAGATGGAAAGAAAACATGCTTTTTAACAATAATATTTGCACAAAACCACACATAACTTACACACAAACATATATAGCACAAATATTATTTTTCAAAATGTACCAAGCTTAAAATCCTAGAAATCAGTCTTCCAGAAACTTACAACCTTAATTACCTTATGTTCAAGAATATGTCACTTAGTCAATGAAAGTAGTTATGTCTTTTTTAAATAAGCAGATGCATAAGAGCATGTAAGGACTTACTAAAATCAGTGGGGGGAACCTCAAAGCCATTAGCACACCTAATCTTAATACACCTGATAGAAGTCAAAATCTAGTGAGTCAACCCCCTGCTCAGTATAAAACAACACACCTTACTGACATGAATGGAGCTATGCTGACTTACACCTCCTGACACAGCAGCCCAAGAGATGTTAAGGGAAATTCTGATCCTTGACATATTCCAGCAACTTCCATAGAACCTTGTTACATAGTGATTCTTGAAGATTTAACCATCTGGAGGGGGAATGTGAAAATACTGATTATTTTTTATCGTCAGATGACTAGTTCAAAAAACTGAAATAAGTTGCAAAAAAAAAAAAAAAAATCTCCATATAAAGTTAGTTTAATTTGTAGAAACTAAGAAAAAGAAAGAAATAATTAGACACCTAAGGATTATTACTCAATGATATTCCAAATGTAGCTTATGATTGTTTTTGTTCTCTTCAGCAAATAACATTTAAATACTCCACACAAAAGAGAAGCCTAAGGATGTTTCATCACAAAGCAGCTGATGCTGTGGGGTAACAGTTCCTTGAGACATCAGAGTCCTTAGTTCAGCCTCTGCTGAATTCGGGGCATGGGCAGAAATCTGGGCTCTTCGGGTGTGTGTTGATGTGAGAAGGATTCCCTCTCTGCTCAGTGACATACAGGTCCACCGTGCAAAGTGAAACCTTGTCAGGATAAGAATCAGAGCACACATCACCTGGTGGAAGGGTGAGGGCACCCTTGGAAGGCAGGAAGACTGAGATGGGCCTGAGCCAAGGCATCTCATGGCATTTGTTTGGTAAGAGGACACAGTCTTCAGGTAGTTGGGTGAATTTAGCCTTTTATTTCCTTGGCTTCCATTACAATGCACAACCCCAAAACATTTTGAAATACCAATCCAGTTCATTTGGACATTTTCAAAATGAAGCATTTCAACATTGTGTTGAAAACATTTGTCAATTTTGTTTCTACTCTATTTGCCAAATAGTTTTCACCACTCTGAACCTTTTCTCAGCAATAAATGTTACCCTGATTTCCCCCCACTCCTGAGCTTTTCTTTTCAAATGGCTAAGCCACAGCCATACTGATACTTGGTAAAAATTTTGTTCCGTTTTATTTCAAATGGTAATTTTAAGTACAAGGCTTCCTGTAATCTGCAATGCAACGGCCTGCTTAGTCAACACCAGCCCTGTGAATGTTTAGGAGGCCCTATGATGTTTAGAAGGAAACAGGATATGTAACATTCTGCTAATTGAAAAAGACAGCTTTTATTACTAAGCAGCGTCTTTCCATTTCCCACTGAAGTCAAGATATTTACATACACCTAATGCTTCAATTTACAGGCTATAAACAGCCAAGTCATTGCAATGCAATTATTAATTGCCAGTGTATTTGCATGGAAATTATTAAGCAGTTAATATTTTAAAGGAAAGAGTAGCAGCTAATTTTGGTCTCACAAGACAATTTGTCCAGTGATGCATTTCCTAGACCTCAGAAACAACAGACTTAAAAAGACAGGTTTACACTGGTATAAGATGACTAAAATCCAGAATTTTCAACTCATTTCTGTATGTTTAGATGTGTAATTTATATGTGCCTTAGCTGTAGGTTTGAATGGACAGTAGAAAAGCATACTGCAATGAAATGCCTGGACCATTCAGACCCACTGAAATGGACAACACAAGTTTCAAGGAATCTCTGTGGTCTTTCAGTCAGTGTTTTCATTTAGAGACAGAGTAGGAAGGTCACAGGCTATTGTACCATGTCACAGCAGGCAAATTGCTTTAAAATGTATATTTTGGGTAATTATTCTGTTTCGAATGTCTTGAAGATCCAATGATATATATCTTCCAAGCTTTACTGAAATCTTAGAATGCCATTTAAAAAAAAATGACAGACAGTACAAATTATGACATAGGAGTGTATACATTTCGGCCATGTAACTAGCTGGAGAGACAAATTAAAACTTATCCTGAGTTAAATGTTGTCCTGACTTAAGAGGGAAAAGTTTTGGCCAAGCTCAAATATGAGCACCTGCTTCTAAACACAGAGCTGACCACTTCTGCCTTTTGCCAAATGCAAACACTATACCATGTACTAACTGTAGTAGAAATGAAAGTGCATGTATTTTTGACTTGTAAACAGAAATGGCATTAATAGCTCTTTAAAGACATAGCCTACGTAAAACTATGAAAATTTTAAACCAGAAATTGTTTTTCTAGAGAATAAAATAAATAAGAACAAAGAAGAGGTTGTCATTTCAGGTGTGTACTAAAGCCTAGCGAAGTTGAAAGGCAATTTTACAGTGTTCAAAGCACTGGGTATTTCAAATTCTAAACTAAAGTAACAATTTCCCTATCATCTGCCCAAGCCTGAGGTCTTCACAGGAATAAGAAAAATACATTTAATCACATTAACTTCATTAGCTACTATGCATTTTATTGACTTTTTTTTATGCTCAAATCCTGTGATCTATCCTGAAGGAAATATTGCAAATAGGAGTTGTGCCTGGAAGTCACCGAAGAATACATGAGAAAGGCTCATAAAATCTGATTCTATAAAGGCTCAGCCCCAAGTTACAGTCAACAGGCTCGGAGACCTCACCTGGGACTGCAAATGGTGAGGAAGACATTTGTACAGAATTGTACAGAAACATTGTGATTCTCGAGGTCAGTGTGATTACTCCAGACCTTCAGCGAGGCACACAGTCTCAGCTGTTTGTGGGATCAGGATCTGACACTGCCGCTGGTATTTTCTCCAGAAATTTACACTGCTATGGGTGCTCTAAAATCAATATTCAGAATATGCACTCTGACAATAAAATTCAATTTGCTAACAAGTTTCAAGGGCTTGTTAGATACTCTCTTAAAGTTTCTATCTTCAAAGAAGAGAACAAGAAAGTTCAAAGATTACGAAGAAAGGAAACAGGTTACGTTTCAAACTACCTGTGAACGAAATTAAAAGCTTCTTGGTTTTAAGCTTTTCTTGTCATCATTCATTAACTTATTTGCTCATTCAAATCCTCAAGAGAGTAAAATTCAAATCCTGGCAAAGTCACTACAACAAACATTATTTTAAATTTTGAGTGTGCTGCTCAAAGCCTTGTGCTCAGAGCTACAGGAACATGTCTAATCTCAGAGTCAAACACGGTGCAGCTCCTACCTTGACTGGTAACTGTTAGCAATACGAGCAAAAGACATTGCATTGCTGGTGCCAAAGCTTTGAACAAAATTACTTCCTTTAACACACCGCCACCTTAATTATGTGCTGGGGAACATAAAGCAGGTCAGACAATTTGTACTGGGACATCATAATTCCATCAGTATAATGCTGACATTGCTCAAGATTTATGAATGGAATGTCGCAATTATTTTTTTAGTAAACATATCAAGTTTCACTAATGGGGGGGCTGGAAGTACTAATTAGCTTTTGTTTTGGGTGGGTTTTTTTTTGCAGTGCATCATGTAAGATGTGGGGAGTAGAGGGTAGAGGGGAAGGATCTGTGACAAAAACAAGCACACGCAATTTATGTATGGCCTGTAATTCAAGCAGATGTTCTTATACAGGGGCTGCAGGGATTAAAGCCTTTCTGCACATAATTCTATTTGCTAACTACCTTCTGTCTGCACAAACCTTCCAGACTATGACAGAATTTTGCTAAATCACATTTCTTTAAAAGTAAAAAGGAAAAGTAGACGAATAATCTTAAAAAAAAAATCTTAAAGTAGACAAATAATCTTAAAAATTTCTGCTGTTAAGTCTTAAAGTTTGGCAGTTTGACTGGCTTTAACCTTTAACCAGCTGGGTGATTCCACTGGAGTTATTATAACTGCATCCAACCACAATGACCTTGGTAGAGTCTGGATATCCTTTGGATATCCATTCAATCCAGCACTTGACTGCTGTTGGCACATATGCATTGGTACTGCAGAAAGAAATTGTACTCATGCTAAATCTGAAGAATTCATATTTAAATAAAATCCAAAGCCAAGTATATCCGAGTAGCGAGAAGTAATTCTTCAGGAGCAGATCTCTCTCAGTCTTCCTGTTACTTCCTGAAAACCTGTGTGGTGTTTCATCTCTAACTGGGCTTAAAACCACAACACAAGTATGGAAGGAGAAAAAGCCATGAACTAATTCTCCTTATACCCTGTCATTCTCTAGCACAGCCTCATAATGCTTTTTAAAAAAGCTCTATCTGTGTGGAGAGAGGCAAAAAGGAAGGGGAACAGGATTCAGTTCACTATCTGGAGCTGGAACTGAATTTTCACTGTCCTGTGTGTCATATTGTTAACTGGCTTAATACATTAAAAATGAGAAAAGATCAATCAAAACTTATCTTTTATTTTATAATATAGCTGGTGTAAATTGTGGTTTTGGTGGATTTCATTACAAATCTAAATTCTGCCCCACCACCCTCTGCAAATAACTTAAAATACTTAAAATACATAATTTCAAGGACATCTTTACCTATATTTACATATAACAGACTGACACAATCTGGTTCAGCAATGTTTTGTATAATCATCTTTTACTGTCTTACAGCTTCATGAAAATGTTTCTGATGCTCAAATGCTATGGATCCTTAGCAGGGTGCACCTCAGTGCATTTCACGGTTTCTCAAATTATCTTTGAAATAAAGAACATAAGTCAAGAACATGATTCTATAAATGTGACACCTAAACATAGAATCCTTAAGGCTGTAAAAGACCTGTAAGATCATCGAGTCCAACTGTAAACCCAACACCGTGTTCAACACTAAACCATATCCCCAAGCACCACACCCACACACCCTTTGAGCACTGTAAAGTGGTAGGATAAATTTCTGATCTGAGAATAAAGATAAACATTAAATCTTTATCTAGAGATTTGCTTTCAATAATTCTCATATTAGAGTGCTTCCAAAGAAATCTGGATAGCATCCAAATAGTTTGGGATCACTTATTTTCTTTGAAAAGGCTTTTAATATGATGTTGATCATAGACACTCCCATCTTCTTGTGCTTCAAATATGTGACAGCAATGAAACCTTTTTTTTTTAATGCCAGCCAGCTGCAGCACCTGCTCTTGTGTTCACTTTTCATATTTTACTCGAGATTTGAAGCTTTGTATAACAGCTCATGAGCATGTTAACTAATTGTAGTCTTCTTATTTAAGCTTTCATCTCTATGACACTGAGTATAAAATGGAGAATGGTACTGAATCCTCCACTCAGGAGTATCAGTGTGAGTACTGCACATATAGGAGGGCTTTTATCCCATATCACTGCGGAACTGCCTCAGAAATTTTGCAAGGATGAAAATACCCAACAAGTTATTCTATAAAGACAAAGATAAATCATACTTATTTGTCACTGGGCAATATCATACATACTAATTCACTAATTTTTTTTCCAGGACGTCTAAAACAACTGATCCTCAGAAGTTGTGTTTAGCCAAAAGTAGCGCCATCAGGATGTGACAGTGGAAGCTTCTGAGAAAAAGACAGATGTTCAGAGATCATCATTCAGCTGTGAGACATTCTTCGGTGACAAGTGGTGCCAAAGTAAAACCCTGGGTAGAAACTTTGTCCATAATCTCGATGGAGAAAACAATCCTCAGAGTGATTTAAAAATGAAACAATGTAGTCTGAATACTTTTTATCTTATTCATGTTCCTGTTTTTGTTTCTAATCTTTGCATGCTTTTGCATCAGATATTAGAGGGATCTTTTGTGTGAAAGCTACAGCTAAAATGACATTAAAGTGAAACTACAAGCCCGTCTATTTTTGCTAATATAAGGCAGAAATTGTTTCCTTATTCACTCGCAATCTGAAATCTGCACTGAATCCAGTTGTGCCTACACGAAGCATTAGAAAATCTCATATGGCATTTTTGTAGCATTTTCATAATTCTTTCATAATTATTTTTAAGCACTTGCCTTAAAAATCCGCATATCTTCACTGAAGGAAAATGAGTGGGAGAAACAGATTTCTTCCTTTTTTTATCATAGACTAATACCTTCCTCACACCATTTTTAAACACCTCATTGGTGAAGAGCACATCACAGGAGATTAAAACATAGGATAAAGACACAAACTGACACGTTGGAAGAGGGAACAGATGGTGACATGCCAACACTGTCGGGAGGAACAAGAAATTCAGAAGTGTAAGAGGAAGCAGCAATGCAGGGCACAGGAACAGCACCAAATGAAACTTTTCTTCTGTACAGCTTTAAAGACTATTACTTGCCTGGATCAAGGACTTGTGCCACCGGTGGCCTTGATAAGAAACATATGGATGCATTTTACAATGGTGTGAGGATGCGATTCTGGTATTATTAGATCAGTCGACAGCATTCCCCCAGGCAGTGGGCATATTGTGAGCATAATGGTATTAATTCTACTTCATTTGCTACAGCTTAGTTGTTTCCTTCGCATCAAAATCCTCGTAATGAAAGGAGAGAGGTCAGAAAGTTTTCCAGTGTACTGAAGGCCCACTGTAAGCCATTTGGATGCACATTCCTAAATCCCTGTTACAATGGAGAAGTTATTAAAAAGCAACAGGTAACACACTGACTTGTGAATATTTGTGCAATTGAAGGATTGCTCATGAATGGAAGGTTGAGTGGGAAGAATCCGATCACACACATGGAGTATGAAGGACAGGTTTGGTGACAAAATCAAATCTCATTCTAAAAATCACATAAATGAAAAACAGATACTTCACCCATCTATAGTTGTTAGACAAAGGAATTCTGAACTCTCTTCAACATTTCTCATTCTCAGCTACATCATTTTCTTAACCTAAAGGATTTTTGCACTCAAAAAATCTATAATGCCTGCTGTGTACAGAGTTTGCAAAGATTTCTAATGAGCACAAACTCTTAAAACCCCTCTTCTTTTTTTAGATAAACATATTTGATCTTTCCAGTCATTATCATTTTAACTTGCAAAGTGACATTATGCCAAAAAGAAGGAATTCATAAATTAGTTCCAATTTAGAAAGTTTTCTTGTCATTGTATAAATGACAGATCTTTAAAAAGACGACTTAAAATGAAATGCAATAAAAAAAATTTCACTTTTGTGTCAGGTTTTTCTTTTCTTTCTCTCTCTTTTTTTTTTTTTAAGACTGAAAGAATAAAACAATGTGCTATCAAAAAAGAAAAGAGTGGTACAAAAAATTACAAATGTACATGGACAGGCAACTCATTTAAATTCTCAGATTGTTTTAGGAAAGCTAAATTTAGTTGGGACAGTAACAAAATAAAATGTATGCAGAAAACACTTTGCAAAGTTGAATTCACTTTTCAGCAGAAATTAATAAAGCAGGATTCACATCCAGCCTCTTATTTCAAACCCTGCTGGTGGCTGGAGCTATTGATGTTTGGGATGCAAACCTGTTCTGCTGAAATCAACTAGAAGTTTGCTAATTATGTTACTCAGCCAATATCACACCCATGCATTTTGTTTTTATTCTCTTTAAGAACTGCAAAATTTAGATGCAGAGTTGGGTTTGGCTTTCCAACAGCTTTAATGTTCGGGAGCACTTGACTTGAATTCTTTGAGCAGAGTGTATTTCTGTAAAGAATTGATGATATGTGCAGAAAAAGATCATGAGCACAAGTGATACCAAGGTGACAAACAGACCAGAAGCTAATGGAAGACTTCCCTCAGTGGAGGGGAGAAAACAAATTTAGGGTTGTGTGTGAAGATTTTTTACACTAGGAAAGCATTCAAGTGAGGCACCACTTCAGGCAGTGACCACAGAAAACTCCTGGGGCTCCTGCGAGCCATTCTTCAGGGGATTCATTACTTCATCTTGTTCTCAGCCTGAAATGGGATTTATCAGGGGTCCCACATGCCTGTTCTGGACTTATGGTTGGCAAATTCATCCAAATACTCATCAATGTTCTGCGGTGGAGCAACTTAACCACACAACCATTGACCTATAGGAAACAATTTCCTGACATCATCTTGTTTCCTGCCAACTGTCCAGAATTACACACAATCCTTTCACTCAAAGATCTACCTGGCATCATAACACTTACTTCCCTTTTTAGTAGATACATGGTTGGTTTTATAATACTGAAATTTTGCTGCCCTGCTTTTTGATTTCTAGGTGTCTTTTCTGAAAGTTTAATAACTTCCAAACAAATAATTAAAATTAAGTTAATGGGAACTCTGTTTAACACCTCAGGTTTGAGCATTCAGTTCTTAGTGAGGTTCTATTACTATCTTTATCTTCAAGTTTTAGGCAAAATATAGGAGTTGGCTATTTTTTCTCACTCAAGAAACCACAGTACTGTCTTATATTGCCTGCATCACCACACTCCATGAAAGCCAAATAAATTAATTTCTGAGGCATTTTCACCTTTAGTAGCTCTGTAGAAGTTGAAAAGCAAGTCTTTAGACATCTTAATGACAGCAATGTGCAGGTTAAAGAGTACATCTGTCACAAGCCAGTAGGTACCAAAATACAATAAAATACTCTGGTGTTTGTATCGCAAATAGATACACAGACTAAGAGAACACCGCTTGATGTGCAGATCTATTACCCTAGTGCTGGTCATTTCAACAGAATCTATTATTTCTATCTGAGACAATAGTGATTGCAGGACGCAACTTACAAACCTTCTTCTCTAGTGGGACAAAATTTATTTGCCCATATCTTTTTTTTGTAAGAGAAGGTTGAACATACAAATTTTCTGGATGTAGTGCCAAACTGTATTTCAGACAGTCATGAATGAATTGTTAATTCCTGAGGTGCATTTCTCCTAAGCAGTTCTTGGCTACAAGCAGGTTCCCTGGTTAGTTTGACCAAATGCAGAGGATCGTGGCAGTTCTGGCCTCGAAGCACACATTCCTCTTTCAGCGCTGGATGTGCAAGGGAAGACCACCAGAACTGGGAAGGAAAACCCTGACACTACGGGAGCAGCTTCCAGGAAGAGTCAATTCAATTATCTGAACATCAACAGCTGCCAAAGTATAAAGAGTTCATAGCCTTTCATGGGTTATAACTTCATCTTCCTTCTTCCACAGGAATACATTCAGAATACATCTGACTTCTCTAGCAACCAACCTTATTTCAGGGGCGAATTTGGATCTGAGTCTACCCAGTACAATTTCAAGGTACTGAAACTGCAACTGATAGAAACTTCAATGTGATTAGAATGATCTGCTATCCCCACATGCGAACTTTTCTGGTTTTCATTTTCACTTGTGTTGTAGACCTCCTTTTATGACTTTAATGCCTACATTTAAGGAGGAAAGTGAAATGATATTTAGGAATGTTTTAGCGTCTATTTCACAATGGTTTTTATTGAAGCTGTAAAGCACTTGCATGCACAGAGAAAAGAAGATGCATTTTAGAAATAAAACTATTAAGTAACATTATCTTGCCATGGTTCATTCCCACTGGGATAGAAGAACCATTTGAAAAGAATAACTGAATTCAGTTGAAATATGATAAATTTTTATCTCCATCTTACCCACCTTTTCAGCACCGCAAGCTGATCAAGAAAGTGATGAAAGCATGAGTGTTTATGTTTAGAAGCTTTTGTCTGATCATACGTTGTACAATACCTTCATATTTTCCCTCTACTGCTTAAAGTAGAGAATAACTTGAGTATAACAGCTTCTTCCTAGAAAGGAGGATGAATGTATATGTTTCCATATCTAATTACCAACATACAGTCTACCAGCATCAGTCACAAATGGATGAAGATACGAGGAGAGATGAAAATGTGCGTTTGCATATCATGGCAAGAGCAAATGATCTCCAGGTAACAGAATGAAATGGCTGCTTGTATCCAGCACAAAATCACAGGAACACATATCCAAAGCAAAATTTACAGAAACAGCTTCATCGTCATTTTTCTGAGGGCCAAACCCTAAGCATTGCATGTATCTTCTTTTTGGAAAGCAGACACTGACAGGGACCATAGAGAAATGCCTATCAATCATCTTGGAAAGATTGTTTACTGATTCTTTCCAAAGAACATAGAAACTTTCTTCTTTAATGACTAAATAATTAACAAATTAACAAATAGTTAAAAAATAACTATTAGCTATTAGTAAAAAACTAACAAATAGCTAATTGAGAGTTAAATTGGCACGTATTTCTGAAATACAGGCCCCATATCCATTTGTAAGTCACTGGATCTATGAGTGACCTGCACACAGGAGATCAAAAATGCCTTTTGAAGTATATTGGTTCTCCTATCACCCTTATGAACACTGCCTCATATAGAAAAGTAATATTAAAACCCGAGTACACAGTGGGGAAGCACCATTTCTGGTTTGCAGATGGCCAGCTGAGACATGAAGAAATTTAGTGATTTTTCCAATGTCAAACAAGAAACCTGCATCAGAATGGAGAAAATCTAGGCCTTCTGAGTCTTGGCTGATTTCCTGAACAATCAAACTATTCTTCTGTTCTGGCATGAATAAACCTCTGGTTGCAGATTGGATTGGTGAAAGCATCAGTTCATCATGGGATGAAAAACAAAAAAGAGAAGAACTATCTGACACAGTACAATATAATCTGTACAGCAGTTTTCTTCTCCAAAATTATACCCCGAAATCTCAAAGTTAAATAACACAGTAATTAAAAAAAAGAAAAAAAAGGCAAAAGAAAAATTAAGTATCTTAGACAAAGAGAAAAAGATGTTTCAACTGAGGCATGAAAATAAATGTAGATAATAATTATCACCTATGCAATGCTTTTTATCTTCAAAATGCTGTATAAATATTACTTTAAAAATCCTCACAATACCTCAGGAGGTGGGAAAATATTAAGCATAATGTAATAAGTTATATCCTCATATGATTTAAACCAATTTTCATCCTAGAAAACCAAGTTAAAAAGAAGGTTGGGAAGGTAAAAGAGTTTCTTTAAAGCACCTGAGCTGGCCGCATTAACAGAAAACCCTCCACTGCCGCCTAAGAGGACTGTGGTTCTCCCAGGCATACGTGAGTCAGCTTTAATTAGTCCAGCTCAGACTCAGCACAGGCTCGGCAGGCGCGGCTCAGCAAGGCTACACAGCCTAGGCCGGGCTCTGGGCAAACCCTGAGGACAGTTAGGCTGGGCTGCAGGCAGCAGGACGGGGTCACTCTCAGGATGCGAGCTGGCTCGTTAAAAACGGAGTACCTTGTTCAAAAGGCCGTCCTAGAGCTCGAGCGTGGCACAGGCACATCCGAGGCTGGGCTGTGGAGCTGCCTCCCAAGCGTTCTCCAAAGGCAGCCAGGCAGGCACACGCAGAGGCTGCTTTACACACGATGGAGCTGCAGAGGAGACGGAGCTTTTCCACCTGCAGAGCCTGCCAAAATAATGTAAAAGGGCAAAAGGGAAGGTGGTAAGTCTAATCAAAGACAATGTTTTGAGCTGAATAAAACACTTAACTGCATGGAAAATTCCATTAGGTTGATTAGATACTTGCCTTAGGGCCCTCTTAAAACACCTGTTAAAAAGCAAAAAAAAGATAGCTATTGCAACGCGGCTTAAAAATATTGGAAAAGCAGGAAATGGAGCTTATTAGAGCTCAAATTAGATCCAAGATTTATGTGAAGAACAGTTGGCCTCTTTAAAAGGCTTGCTTAATCCCTAGATGGTTTTTATTGTTTCTATTATTATTATTTATTTATACAGTGCCATAGGTATACATGGCACTTTACAGACAAATAAAAGAAAACATGGGTCCTCCCCCAGAGAGTTTACAATACCTGATCCAGCAAAGAGTTAAGTACACGAGTAACTTCATTTGCAGGACTAACCTCCCCTGGAACCAATGAGATTTTTCAAAAAATCAATTTATTGACATGATTACCTATTCCAGGTCAGACCCTCTTGTCTCAGACCTTCAGTCACAGGTGAAGAACCCAGTTCACAGGAATCACTACTTGGGTTGGGCGCTACCTTCTGCTGAGTAAACCTTACAGTAGGATTTTGTTCCATGATAAAGATGAGCCAAAGCAATGAAGGAGGGAAGCTAAGCAGTTTTTGTACTGGTAAGTTGGCTTCAGTGAAAGTTTTTTACTAGTATTTGTAATATTTTCTCAATTGAGGCAGCAAAATTAGTCAGTGATCGAGAAACAGCCGCACAACATGGCTTGGTGCACACCAGGGAAACTGGATTTCGTGTTCCTCCTTCCTGCACCCCAGTGTGACAGGGCTGGCTCTCAGGGGTGACTGGCCAGAGCTGTCTGAACTCCCAGGCTGCTGGATTGGAACCTTACAGCACGTGCATTACACCTCAAGTGTGAACTCAAAAACATTCTATGGCAGCGTGCTCTTTCTTACTTCGCAAAAGAAGCACTTCTGGTTCCCGTTAAAACCCCCATTATTCTGTTGTGTTTTGTCTGGAAGATGAGGAGATCCTGTTCTGCTCCTTACTGTCCTGATGCCCCTATTTCTGTGAATGGAAAATTGGAGCTCCCTCAAGCCACTTCTCTTTTGGAGGGTATTAATGACTACTCCAAATGTGCAACCCTATTTGCCTGCATATAAACTTTTAATAATGTTCATTAAACTTTATTAGAATTGCTCGTGCAGCCAGATCAGGGTTACAAATTAAAACCTCAATCCTGCAAACACTTATGGAGCTTTATTCATGTAACTAAAAGGAAAAATTTCTCTTTCTATACTCACACACTTAAACTGAATTTGAAATGTAAATACAGTGCTATTTGTTTTCTTATCCTCTGGCATTAAGGTTAAAAACATGCAGGCAGGAAAGAAATTATATGTTACTGGTGTTTAAAAAAAGAAAACAACTTCACAACCTTTTTGAAACTGCATTTAAAAAAAAATATCATGTGGAAAAAAAAATCCTGTTACAACAGACTTGGAAAAGTCAATGAAAAAAGTGAGCTATGACTGTAGGTGCATAATGATACACAGACGTCCTGGCCAGAAGAGACACTGAAGTCTCTAGAAGTGTTGCAATGAACCTTGTAGGCAAAAGGATCAGATCAAATCAGAGCCTGATACAAGAACCCAGTGAAGCTGGAAAGAATTTTCCCACTGATATGCTTTGAATCAGATGCAGTGACCAGCAAACTGCAGGACTGCAGGTAAAGGAGCAGCCATAAAACCCAGAAAGAGTTTTTAAAGAAAGCAGACATGAATGTCATAAAGCCAAGGTCAAACTCCATCACCAAGACCTACGTGTGAGAGAAGTATGCCTCTTTCAATGCTAAATACAGAATTTATGATTATTTATTTATTTATCTTGGAACAAAAGGCAAATTAATCCATTTATTTTAAAAAGCATGTTTTTATTCCATTGAGTAAGTTCCTTTGAAAAAGAAAAATGTTTCCTAAGCCCATTAGCAGTTAAACCTGATTTTTTGTTGTTGTTGTTTCTATCTGAGATGAAGCTGCATATCATTATTCATGCATAATCTGATTTCAACTGATTCCTTGTTTACAGTTTGTTTTGTGCATTTTCTTATATAAGCAAGAATTAATATACTCAGGCATGGAAGAAATATGCTCTATTGTCTTTTATTACAATTCTTTGGAATGTGCCATACATCATCTTTAACTCCCAAGGACGTTCAAAATAGCCTGAGGAAAACACGAATAAATACACATATAAACAAGGAGAAATCCACTAATAGGAAAATCATTTAAGTACAGGCTTGCATATAGGTACATTAGGCATGTGCAATATAAGCAATGCAAGCCATGAGCTGAGCCCAAATTTTTGAAAAAGCACAAAAAAATGACTTAAAGTTCATCCAGCTTGGGTGATAAGCAAAGTCAGAGCAGTGCCCCAGAGTCACCGCCTGCTCCCTGACAGCAACCAGATGCCAAAAGCTCCGCTCTCCCATTTCGCTCCCTGCCCGCGAGGGGAGCCCACCACGGTGCTCTCCCTCTTCTCTAAATACGAGCACCCTCCAGTGTGCACACCCAGTAACATACACCCATCCCGGGCAGCCGCTCCGGGCACGGCGCTGCCCCGACCCCAGCGCCGCTCCCTGCCGGGCTCGGGGAGCCGCGGGGCTCCGCACAGAGCTGGGGATCCCGGCGGAATAATCCACACCGCAAACACGGTGAAATTCTGGGGCTTGCCTGCAGACCCATCCTAACCCTACCAGGCTTCCTAGCCTCACCCTAATTCCCTCCTGCTATTTCTCTTACACGTTTTCAATAGTTCTATATCAGTGAAGGTCTCAGAACACCTTGGATAAACACAACCTGCTTGATTCTTTTCCTTTTGACTCTGTCATACTTTTGTCTCATGGAGAGTCACAGAGCCTGCAGCCTTTCATCACGTGTCGTCAGGCAGCTCCCCTGAATTCCTTGTGTTGATAATTGTGAGGGAAAAACTACAAAAACACTTCCCCCTGCTCAAGTACAGAAAAATGTAAGTG
Organism: Melanocharis versteri; assembly: GCA_013397845.1. NCBI lineage: Eukaryota > Metazoa > Chordata > Aves > Passeriformes > Melanocharitidae > Melanocharis > Melanocharis versteri. Next base: position 542,780 of record VZTG01008759.1, on the reverse strand, counting down.
AATACAGAGCACAGTAAGACTCAAAAGGCTATGTCCCATGTAAGCCATTAACATTTACTCCTGAGCTTCTTATTACAACATAATTTTGCTACTTCCTTTTATTTTGGATTTTCTGCACATGGAATGACAGGCAAAAAGTTTAATGCTCAGAATGCTAAGAGATTATGTATCCTGCAGTAGTTAATACTGTTTCTTTTTCTTTTATCCTTCATCATAATTATCTTCTTCTCAGCAGCTAGATCAGTTTTGATTTATTTTTACTATTTAAAAAAAAAAAGTTGCATTTCCCATTGATTTTTGCCTACATGTAATAGTATATTTTGTGGCATTTTAACAAATTAAATTTCACATGGTCGATTTTTCCAAACTGTGATTCTGCAAGAGTAGTTCTCATATTCACGTACAGGAAAGATGAAACAGATATAATAACTCTAGAGGTAGTGACTGGGTAGTAAAGTTTGACCTTATGAAAGAAGTAATGTGATGACCATTCAAAACTAAACTCTTGGAGGTCTATAGTATTTTAGGGCCTGTCACAGTGTCCCTCTGAATGCTGCTCACAGATATAAAAGCTGTCTGACCAGTCCTGCAACTAAAATTACGGTTTATTCCTACTAGCCTGTTCACAGAGCCAGGTTCTAGGGGCAGCTGTGACTTGGCAAAACCCAGGTCACATCCATCTTTTCCATTTCAGAATTTCTCTTTCAATCTAAGGTTTAACAAGAAATAAAAGATTTTGTAGTAAATTTGTTTATAATTAGGAGAATATACTAGCCATCTAAATGTCTGATTTACATCACTATAGGCTTTGCCAGTAGCACCCCCAATGTGCCAAAACTAGTCCTACCTTCCCGTGAATACCACAGGATGCCAAAGGTATCTGCGCCCAGCTTCTGCAAAGTTGCCACCTAAAGTTTTTTATCATGTTGGCTGAAACCTCAAAAAATGTTTTTTTACTGATAGATTAATTTTGATACAGAGAGCATTACGTAATACAGCTGCTTTGCAGTCTGAACCGTGTACTTCATCAAGAAGGATGATGCTGACCACACTTTATAGCCAAATCCAGCCCTGCAGGTGAAACTGAGGGATACACAGGTGTCTCTGGAGGCAAATCAGCCATATAAAAATCAATACAATCGCACAAAAAATGTAAGAAGAAAACACTCACAGGGAGCTTACTAACAGGTTTTTGCAACCTGTCTTTTACATTTAGATTAATCAATAAACTGAGAACCATCACTGTCAATGTTTAGGCACATAAGCTTCAAGTATTTCTCAGTTCTACAACTTTCATGGATATTATCTCTAATCAAAACACCCTACTTGCTAATTCATGCCCTAACATGGCATTTTGAAATAGGCAATTGGATTCCCTGACTGGTTTAGAATACAATGAAAATGAAATGACCATATTTTAACATATTTTCAAAAGGAAAACTCGGCTTACTTTTAACTCTAGAATTGTGACCTGGTCCTTGTTCACTGACCCCGCTGGCAGGCACTGGGGGCTGCTGAGAGGCGCCACCAAAGCCTTGTCCTTTCCAAGCTGGACAAGACCCAACACCTGAGCCCCTGATGGTGGCCCTTTGCTGAACCCACTCCAGGCTTTCAGTGCCTTTCTTGTTTTCTTTGCTATTTACTAATACACTACAGCAGCTATCCTGAAGTGATTGGCAAAACAGAACCCCAGAAGCCAGTGTTGTTTTCTGATTAAAAAGATGTTTTCTGCTGGTAAATTCTAGCCTGAAGTCTATCACTGTATTTCTGAGTTTTTTCATTCTTACCTTTGATATTTACAAGCGTCTCCCCCTCTCCTGGACATTTAACAGATTATTTGCTCACAAGTCATCCGAGAAAAAAAGTTGACATAATAACATTGTTGTACTTAGAAGTATTAGAAATAATGAAGAGATAGTACTTATTAAAATATGAACACTGACTTGAACTGCATAGAGCAGGCATAGTTAGAGAATAATTCCCGTTCTTGTTCTCCCAGGAGCAAAGCTGCATATTCACTTTGGCTTTCAGTTCCAAACTGCAGGAGTGTTCAACTGAAAAATGCACCTATTTTCAATTATGGAACTCTTCTGTGCTCCTGACTGCTCTTTTCCAGTGGTTTAACTTAACTGCAGCAGAGAGAGGCTGGATGGGAGCAGTGAGAGATGACATCACATCTGTCTGAATTAACAAGGTTACAAACAACTACACTAAGCTCAGCTGAATGGATCAACAAATAAGTAGAACTACCCTTTCCCATGGCTTCCCAACATAAGTCACAAGAACTCCAGCCTTTGGAAAATTCTCCTTTAAAGCAAGACGAATTAATTTCACATTCTTGTTTTTTTGTATATGTTGATACCTTTTATAGGTCATTAACCTGAACAGTCTTTTAATATTTTAAGTTTTAATGTGTCATATGTCTTTAATAAATAACTTCTAGGGTTGTTTCTTCTACCTTATTTTTCTCCTATGCACACCATACATACTTCTACATACACAAATGCTGTGTCTTCTCTCTATAAATTATAAAGGATTGTCTATATTATAGATGTTCTACTCTGTTTTATTTTATCTCTGATTAATACTTAAGTTCGTTGAGCGTGCAAATACTTTGAATTCAACCAGTGGAAAAAATCTCACAACTAAACAACAGTAATTTCATTTTTTACATGTACAATGAAAACATTTATTTTGTTAGTATGCATCATGTTTAGAGCTGAGAAACTGAGTCTGGAAAAATAACTTCCATCCCTGACTTGGTTACCAACTTCTTTTTTTTTGATCTTCACTGTAAAAAGACCTCAAGCTAAAACTTGGTGCTCAAGGCTTCTCAGTATTTGATTCCAACCTGCTGTGTGAAGGACTGGAGCTGTCCTTCAGGGACCCTTAGCACAGTGACGTGACAATGGCAGAGTGCTTTGCCTCCTGCCTCTCCAGAGGAACTGGAGAAGATATTTATCCACTCTGTGTTAAAGAGCCACTGAGGATAGTTAAGAAGAGTATTTTCTGGTGGTTGGGTTAAGGAGTTAGCTGGACAAGAGCCAGGATTAAAAGAACTGCAATAACTCAGGGTTGTAGGTCTCAGCTGATTGTCCACAGGTTTGGCTTAGTTCAAAACCACCCTGAATTTTGGCAAAACCTAGGTTCTGCCTCTTCAAATCTCGTTAACAATTTCAGTGACCTGATTGTTACAGAAACATCACCAAAGCAGCAAGCACAAGGAAGGAAATGTGATGTGAGGAAAGATAAAGGACTTTTGACAGATGAGCTTCTTGATCAAGCATATGCAAGTAATAAAGGGCAGTTTTAAGACTTATGTGACCTGGACTGACAAGAGTTGGTGAGTAAATCTCACTGGTATCTCTCAGAGAGGAAGCTGTAAGAAACCCCTTATTTGAGATTTGTGGTACTGATTTGAATGTTTTGAAAGCAGACTAAAAAACTTGTCAAAGTCTCTAGCACCAAGAAAGAACTAAAGAACCAGACCTGCTCCCTGTAACTATTTTCCTACTTCATTTATTTTCCCTCCAAAGGCTTGGGCTTCAGCTCCCCTCTTTAGATAAACCACATCAAAAACAGATGGGGGAACAGGTAATTGCAACAGCAGAGTGTGCAAACCTGTAGCTTCTCTCTGAAGAGAACCTGGTATCAACCACACTCGGAGCTAAAACTTAGAACATCTCATTGGACACTCTGGCTTTTTGCGAGCCCCACTGAGGCTGCAAAATCAGAGGGGACAGATTTCAGTTTAACATTTATTGATTGGCATTTAGTTATTGTTCTGTTCCAAAAATAGGTGCAAGATTGCCAACTCCTCCAGGCCATACTTTTCCCTACACTTGTTGCTAAGAAGAGAAAACTGCACCAGATCTTTGGCTGATACAAATGGGAATAACATTCATGTCTCCAGGGCAGAGCTACATATTGAAATTACGGAGTAATTAGTTCACAATATTGTGATGGCTCATAAAGAATTCTTACAAATTAAATGAACCACAAGTGATCTTACTTTTTCTTATTTTATTTTTTAAAAATATTTTTAACAAATTCCATTCCCTCACACTCCTTCTAGGCTCCTTTCCTGGTCCTTAGACTTCCAGTGGATTGTAACAAAAGCGAAAAACTGCTGTAATTTTTCAATGATGTGGTCATACATCCTGGTATATCTAATGGTGATAACAAGAAGTGATGAAACTGAAGGGTATTTTCAGTGTAGTCAATCTAGGTCTCAAATTTAATTTTCCACAGCTAATTTTCAGAGTTCCACCTTCGAGAATGTAGAGAACAGGATTCTTATAACACTTTAACACCTATTGGTATATAATTAATCACACAGTGTTTTCATGACTGACCTCTAGGAAAACAGGAACAGATTTTTCATTATTTTTCATTTCCAACAGGCAAACTGAGTAAGACAGAATAAAATACTTTTCCCAAGAGTCATAGATTAAACTGGACCAAGAGCAGGGGTTTTTGGATCTGTTATCTCCTTTAGCTCAGATTGCTAAACCCTTTTTCCTGAAACCAGTCAGAGCTGTCGAGGTGTCTGCTTATTCTGCTCTTCGGCAGCACTGCTAACTCTGTGCAAAGTGGGAGGATTTAAATGCATGACTTTCACCACTGCTGTCCATACATTGGTCTTTGAAGTCCTTCTTTTTGTTTAATATTAGATAACTGATGATAACATTCATAAAATCAGTAATACCACGTAAAATTACCCCTCTTTGAGAAAAACCTGTCCCACTGAAAAACACAAACGGACTCTAATGACATAATTTTGTTAGGGGGCCCTCTCAGTGTTAGTGTGCAAATAGCACCAAGAAGAATTCTTTGATACAAACCTTTCTCTGCATTACTGGTCCTATTAATGTCCCTCTCTGCTCTCAGAAGTGACAGAGAGATGGGAGGTAGAGAGGGGCACCTCATGGTCCCGTGGCACTCAGGTTCTCGAGCTGGCCCCACACCGAGCACCTCCAGGGCCAAAGGCACCTGTTCCAGAGAGTCCAAGGATGGATCTGGGGCTAGCCTGAAAAACACACTCACTGTTTTTGTATGAGACTGGTTGCTGCTGCCCAGACTGCTCCTGTGTAATTTGGAGGATAATCTGAGCCAAATGAGGAAGATATTTGCATTTTGCAAATGACTGGTGATAGTCTAAACAAGAAATTAAGATGACTATAAAATTTCTTTGCTCCTTCACCAGAAACAACTGTGTTTATATTTACCAGGAATCTCTTATGTGAACATTCATTTCTAACTAAAGCTGTTCTACCATATGGATCAGATATCTTACTTTCTCAAAAAAAAAAAAAATCAGTTAATTTATGATGGAATATTTCTTTGACTATTTCTGTAGAACGACAGGGGAGACTTGTAACCATAAGGTTTTATCTGTACAAAGAGAAAAATGTCAATATCTGTTTGCTGCAAAAGATCTGTAATTGGAGCTAGTAACCTCAGGTACACATACCTGAAGGTGCAGAAGGTGTAAATCTCCTCAATCTGCAAAACTATGAGCTTTTCACTGCTCTTGTCATTGTGTTCATGAGCTATAATTTAAGAGACGTTTAGAAAGAGCAGATAGATTATTTAGGATAACTAGCATTAATGTAATGAGAAAAAAATCCTAATTTAGACACAGAACTAACAGATATAAAAAACCAGAGACATAAGGGGCAAAATTAAATGGGTCTATTTCTAACACAATAAACCCCTTACCATCGTCCTATCAATATGGTGATTAAGCTTTATCAGCCATACAGCAATTGTTGTCCTTATTTATTTTTTGTGTTGTCAAAAGTTTTCAAATGGAAAAACATAAAAGTCACAATAATTAAAGGAAATGGTGAAAGTTCATCTCTGTGAAATTAAAATTTCAAAAAAAATAGGAAAAAGAAAAAAGGAAGGAAGGAAAGAAGGAAGGAAGGAGTTTAAAACCTAGATGTTTAGACAGCCCTGCAAGCCCCCTTGTGACCTTACTCTGATATTTAACAAAACATTAATCTTCTTGCCAGCAATTATAAAGAATACAGTGATGTAGCTGGGGCTCAGTGAGTGAGTAATAGTAATTCCATTGTTCTCTTTTATTTATGCCTTGGCTGTACCAGGCAGATGAGGTAAGTTGGGGCTTTTTATATGTTATTATTCTGAACTGGCAATACATAAAGGCTGATTACACAAATATCTGTCTGTTTCTGAAGCACTGTTTCACACCTCCTTCCAGCTCATGATCAAAGCGTTTCAACATTTTATTATGAAATCATGAATCCCTACTTAGTTTGCATATGAATTATAGCCTTTAAAAAAAAAACCCACACTGGTGTACAACAGTGACAGTGCCTTTTGAACCAAGGAACAAAACAAGGTGTTACACATTACTTCTGGAAGGCAATGACTTGCTGATTAATTCTGTTTGCTGGAGCACAGTCCAACCTCCCTAGTGAATACATAAGCCTTGAGACCAAAGACATTTTTTTTTCTGTGAACAGGCCAGTGATATTTTTCGTCTTGTAAGAAAGCGAGCTGTATTAAGAAGTTGAGAAAATGTTGTCATGTAGATGTAACCAAAACAAAACAAGAGCTTCCCTCTGCTTCTCTGCAATGCAGTAGCTATTCTAAAAATGGAAAATAATCCAATTGTCCAGTTAATAGCATCCCACTGAACAAACCTTGCATTCTGAAAGTTGCTGAGTGGGTTCCAGCCGTGTGCACAAAGCACACTGAAAGAAGACAGTGAAGCAGAGAGCCCTAAGCCAAACCCGGGTGTCCTGCACCTACTTCTGAGGAGAACTGCTATGGTGCCTTTAAGATTCACACTTACTACATTTCAAGGATGAAAAAAACCTATTGATGTTCAATCTTTCTACTTCAGGAAGAGGAGGTGTCAAGGTATCCACTCTGATTTTTTACCTTCTGAGAAACTTGCATTTCAGAGTCACAGGATTGTGAATCAGGGATAAGACATAATACTAAGTTTTGTAAGAACAGCATCCAGTTGCTGATGCTTATGCCAAGATGTGACATTCCTGTATGACATATACACCTAACCGAATGCCACTGCTGATCTTTTACATATATCACGTTTTCCTCACAGTAGTCTGAAAAAGTGCCATTCCTATAAAATATAACGTATGTTAAGGATTTTCAAGTTTGTTTTGTATCATACAAATATGAACTGTGAACAATCTTATGAATAGAAATAACATTTTATTAGGATTTGCTGTCAGTGACTTGCAACTATTAATTTTGTTGAAAGCCATGCCATTTCTGTCACTTCAGTCAAAGCAGGATTTGGTCCATAGTTACTGACCTCTTCTATTTGTAATGACATCTTCCCCCTCTGTTCACTTCTCTGTATTGGCAGACACAGATGCAGATCATCTTTATAAATCTGATAATGTCACCAAATCAAAATTTAAGGTAGGAGGGTAAAGAGAAACTACTTCTGTTTCATGACCTGACAAAAAAATAATCTAAACTCTGATTGCTGCACTTCCACACAGCTGTACATTGAGAGATCATGTGGCCAAGGCAACAGCCAAGCTGAGAACACTTGGTTTGTTAAAAGATTTTTCAGATCATTAGTAGGTGGCTGAAGTAATTAAACTTAATGCAGCATTTGTTTTCTGAACAGCTAAAGGCTTAGCGTGTTACACTGAATAGTATTTTCCTCTTGGAGTAAACCCATGGAGGTTATCCAAAAGCAGATTCAACTCAATGGCATCTCGCATAACCTGGCTCTGTCTCACTGGTGGGACTTGGGGGCCGTGAACACTCACACATCTTTTGTCATGATATCAGCCAAGGATTTCTTTTGCCGGCCAATTCAACACATTTGAAACATTTTGTAAAACTAGCTACCACTTCAGATGTTCTCTGTGAAATAACTCTGAATGTGCCTCTTTGACCTTGTAATCATTTCTTCAGCACAGTCTAAAATTGGGTGGGTTTAAATTCTGTGCATTAAAGTAAATGCATTTTTTACCCTAGCACATCTTAAAGCAGAACAGAACAGCATTGCAGTGTGTGAGATTAGCAATTATGCTTTTATCAGTATAAATAAATTATTATTGAAATGAGTGAATTAATACATAAAACCTACACGTGCAGACTTAATAAAAGTGCCAGACCAAAGAAGGAGAGATCCCTGTCTGAATGTCAAACTTCAGAAAATAATCCATCTGGTTCTATTCACAGACAGACAGGCCACATCTCAGCAAACCTCGCAAAATCAATGCTCTCCATGCACGAGACACGAACTCACAAAGGCAAGAATTCAGAGCTGAGCCTTAAGCCCTGCTCATAATTTGTTTCATTGTTTCAGCACATATGAGATATGTAAGACCCCCAGCAGCTTTGAGGCTCCTGTTCTGTTCCTGCACAATAGGGGTGAGTTAAAGATTGCATTGTGTCCATATCCCCTCAGCTCTGGTGTCTGCGTAAGCTTTAAAGAAGATATTTAGTCTTACCTGAATGAGGTTTTATGATAATGTTGAAACAACAAAATAATATTTGGGAAAAGTAATAAAATCCTCTCTCAAACTAAGATACATTAAAACCGGCTCAGTATATCATGCAGCTCATTATATGGAATTACACCATTCCTCTGAGCTATGAATTTACATAGTACTGGAAACCATGAGAGATAAGAAAAGGCACTTGTAGCCAATTCTGTAAGAAAAATATTTTTAATTTGAGAAAATCCACTTTTGCAGAGCAGATACTTATATGCTCAACCTGGTAAATTTCTACTTCAAAACATAATTTTATGGAACAAAAATTTATCAAAGCTAATGTTACATAATTTGGTTTTGCCCATTTTTTACGCTGTCATCTTAATAATTATTTTGTAGTGTCATGAATCTCAGACATTATGGGATAGATATTGTATTAGCTAGACTCTAATGGATCACAACGACAACTACTTTTAGAAACACTCCTGTATCACATGCGCAGAACCCATCACCATGGAGTATTTAAATAATATTAAATCTGTACAGAAAAACATCGTAACTAGATGCAGTTACCACAATAATGCATTCAAAAGGCTTAGAAATCCTCATTCTTTACCTATTTTCTACTTCAGCATATAGAACATAAGAACCTTTCCATAAAAATTGTAAAAATGACACTTTCAATATTATCCATGCAGAATTAAGCCTCAAGTTGCACAAAAATTTGGAGTGCACCTTGAGGCACTCAGAATTAAAAAGGCTACCCAGAAACACAATGGGATTGTATTATGCTGGTGCAATTAACATATTATACCATTTGTCACCTTGCTGGCCCATGGAGCCTTGTATTCTCTGCCTAGAAATACCTGATGGTTTTGCAGGTTAACTAGAGATAAGATTGTTCACAGTTCTAGAGCTTCAGGTCAAGATGACTTCCAGGCCTCCCAAAACTGGAACATGCAGAGTATTTTAGTTAAGTATTGCTGGCTTGAGGACATCTTTAAGAATGAGAAAAGAGCCACAAGCTCAGCACAACCGGTAGAAATCCTACAGCCCAAGTTATTTTCATTTCAGGTTTCTGAATTACTAAGGCAAAAGGACTGTAATGAGATTTTATTGCCCAGAAGCAAAGCTGTAAGTAGCAGTGGTTTAAGAAAAAATCCTGAAGAAACATAAGGCGGAACAACGTGTTCTTCTAGGAGGAAAACCACCTTCAGCTTCCTTAGGACAGGTAGATGCTGCTTTCTGAGGGCTCTGTCTGCACTAAACTTGGCTGAACTTCTAAGAAAAGTAGTTATACTTCTCTTTTGAATACTCCTGCTGCCAGAACACTGAGGGTGCCCTTCTAATTCGGGAAAGTGGACAGGGAAGAACAAAGGAGGAGGATATAAACAGGGCGTGATTAACACGCATGTATTTTATCTTTAAATTTTCTGAGAAATGTTTCGCTTCCTCTTGTTCTCCAGCTGCACAGTTACTAAATTTCTACAAAAGTGAATGAGGAAAAACTGTTATTTTGGGGCTCTAACTTGGCATTCAACACTTGAGGCGTTTGTTGGTGAGGTAATCTTAGCTTGCCTCACACTTGTTGCTGCCATATGGAATTTAGAGCAACTTTTGACTCTGGTTTCTTCTCTCTTTCCTATTCTGACCCTACTATTTCCACTATCAACTGCATTTAATACACATTTCCAAACTGTGCTTACCGTTGCAGCAGTATTTCTAGGTCAACTTATAATCAATTACTGCAAGAGTCTTCCTGACAAACTTGCTACACCTTTGCTCTCAAAAATGGAGACTTATGGGAATCAAGTAGCTCATGAGATTTTCTATATTTCCCCAAATTTTCTCATTACTCTGATGTTTGTGACATTTCTTGAATTCATTCATGTATCATGCATCACACTGATGCTCCGTTTGCACAGCCATTCTGCAATACAACTGAAAAATGCAACCATTACTAGGATCACAGAGGCATTTGATGATTTTGTAGCTTTAAAACAAGCTGTTATGGCAAGACAATTCATAGTTTCACACAAGAATGTACAAAACCAAAAGGTCAGAAGCTCTCTCATGGCACTCAGTCTCAGAGGCATGCAGAAGATCAAGCACGCACATACTCAACGAAAGGTTTTCACTGGGAATTTGAAGTTCTGCTCTTGGGCACGCTTGGACCATCCCTCACAGAACCCACAGTTTAAGCTTTCTTTGCCCTACAGACCCATGGTATGAAGGTTTGAACAAACTTACATTCTCCAAGCACGGCTGGTCACTCCTCCTTTACTCCAGCGGCTTCACCACTTTTGCCCAGTACATGAGGGAGCTGGAACCCATTCCTAAAGTAATTTTAATGCTTTTTTTCTACCTTCTGCACAATTTTGAGAGGAAAAAATGTCTTCTACTGGGGTTACTCTACATTAACCTAAGGAGGTTTGGGATTGTCTCACAGAACTTTTAACAAAGTAACAAGCAAGTTTTGTTCAGATAAATAAGCACTTAAAATTGGGTACAAAGGTACCAAGGTGCCTAATCTCTGTCCAATTCAATGAGATTCTGATACTTGATTCCCGTCGTCTGCACCTTAGAGATTTTGGCACAAAGGAAATGAGATGAAACTTGGTTTCCCATGAAACTTCATGTCATACTTGGCACAGGAATGGTTTGGCAAACACACAGGCAAAGACACCTGACTGCCAGAGGCAGGGAGGTGAGCATTAACTCTGCAGCTTCTGCATCAGACACGTGTTGCACTGCTGAGCAGAACAAGTGTTAAATACTTTTAAAAGCTAGGCTCCGAATGCACAGAAAATGGCTATGGGATTAAGCCATATACGATTTTTAAAGATATCTTTTGTCTCTGTAGCATCTGCTCTCATTATGTACCCATTTTCTTATCTATGCTTGGGTCCATTTCTTAAATCTGACCATAGGACAAATATTTCCACTGGCTTATGTGGGTAATCGAGTTTGAAAATAATACTTTCAATATGGTTAATTCATCAGGAAAATAAAAAATATATTTGCACAATTTTAGTACATCTCTTCCTTTAGTACTTCTCTACTGTAAATGGAAATTTACATTACTTTGCAAATTATGCTTATATTTAACTATAAAATCTCAGCATCTTTAACCAATTAACAATAAGAAGTATCAGTGAAAAACAAGTTATATCCACTTGAACTAAATTAAGATGCTATTTATATCTGATGCACATTCTTCCCAGCCATGATGGGACTGATGTAAGACCATCACTTCAGTCAGATATTCCTCTCTCTCAGACATTTCCTTGCTCTCTCGTGCCAAAGTCTCTTGTTAACTGTTCATGAAAGGTCTTCCTAGAGACTGACATGCTGCACGGGGTCCTTAGCATGACTCTCTCTATTCATGCTGAGATCATATCTACTGATTTTCTAGCTCTTCTCCTCCAGGTTCTGTGCTGCAGTCCCTTCCTTTTTGAAGTTTCTATTTTCATAGATGACCATTACTTTCTTATATTTAATTCCTCCTAAGTGCTGTAATTTCCCAAATGTTTTTAATTCCATAAGCTGTTTCCTGTGATCTTCTCCAGACTACTTCTCAGCATGGTTTTCAGCTTTCTCTGGGGCTATATTTTTTTTATCCACCTCTTCCTCTCCTCTCTCTTCCCTCAGCATACAAGAGCACTGGCCTCCTTCAGCCATAGCTCATTTGTCTGTTTAGCATCTGTTTGTCATTCATACCCCTTGATGTTAGAACACTCATCTTTTTCATATTCTCATCTACAGCCCACTGTGAATAGTTGCACAATGCCTTAGAGTCACCATAAGCATTTAGTGCTATTTCTTCTATTAGGATATTTGCATCCTTATCTCCAATGCTCTCCTTTTTCCCCGGGAAGTTTTAATATTGTCAGCACTGTTTTAAATTTACTGTTTCCTGCAGCTGATCTTTAATTAGAAAGCTGTAATGGGACAGTGTATTTGCAGAAGCCTCATTTGTCCAGACTCCATGTATAAGAATCTGTTCCTAAATACAGAGTTTGTCAAAATGCAGGTCTTCCACTACTTTTATTACAGATAAGGGAGCCCACTGAAAATGTCCTGATTTGTCCCGATACTCAGAATTCACAAACACCACAAATAAACTGGCATCACTTCATGAACGTAACATTGTAGAATTTACTTTGGATACAACAATTGCTAAAATTGGTATGTAGTAGCCACGCTTTTCTAAGCTTTCTCTGTTCTATTTCTCTACGTAGCTGTGAATCAATGCAAGCTAAACAAGGTAAAATTTTTACAGAATGTTCTATCCTGAGGCTAAATGATTTTTTTTCCCATTGCCCTGAAATTATTGTAATCAGTATTTATTCTTGAAAAAACGTGAAGGCCATAATCATATATCAAGGCCCAGCTGTAACATGTAAATACACCCATTTTTTATACAACATAAGAAAGCTTGCAAGCCATGCATCTGAGTGATACAGTGAATACAAAACAGATGAGGAAAGCCCAAGGTAACAGTGAGATGATAATGGCTGGTGTAATAAGCAGTGCTACTGCACCTCAACTGCTTGGCTATGATTAAACTAATGTAATAACTGCTACCATGCTAAGAAAAGGCATTAATAGCAGAATGGTGGTTTATTGTCTGCTCTCTTCTGTAATTTACTCAGCACCAAAGTATTTATTAGAAACATATTTATTGTGTACTCACTTTTGGATGCGCCATATGTTCCTCTACTGATGATGTAATAATTTGTGTTTACTTTTTTTTTAAGTGCTGTGTAAAAAGACTACAGAGGAAACTGGAACAAGTCACTAGATAGCAGTGCTGAATGTGAGATCAGTTTCATAGGAAGACAGTCATGCCTCTAACAAGAAGTTTGCTCTAATGAAATGAAGGAGATCAAAGATGATAGAAAGAAAAGCTATGTAATGAAACAGTGATTTAAGAAGCCTGGGACATTTATTTTATTTTCATTGTAAGATAGGTTACTTGCCTTACAGTTTGGTATTGTTTATTCTGGTGTCTGTACATGGTTTTGATTATATTAATTACATTATTGGCCAAATTCTAAACCGTTGTAAATCAAAATTACTATTCTGACTCCAGTGAATGACAGTGACTTATACCAGCTGATAATCTACCCTTCAATGCCTTACAAATGCAGGATGAAGACTTTGCAAGCCTTCTAAAAAGTTTGTTTGTAAAAAAGGTTATAATTTATTGTCGTTTTGCAAATGGATAGAATTTCTTGCCGTAAATACTTTAATTACTATTATAAAATGAATTGAAATTTAATTAAAGATGAAAAAAAGCACAGTGGAAATTTTTAAAAGGATAAAACCAGCGAGAAACACTCCCAGATTTGAATGTCATTTTAACAGTAATTTGAACCAACATCTGAAATGTGTTATATAATTTTAAACATATACTAAAAATTATTTTCTTCCAGCTAAGAGCAAGTGCAGACTCAATAGTTGTTCCAAAGCTTTTAGTTATTTCCCCCCTCAATCTCTAGACGTAAACAAACAAGAATGCTAATTAAAAGTTACTTCAGGCAATAATCTTGTCAAAGTAGTTAAAGAGGGTTAGACACAATCATCAGAAGGTAGGGTAACCTCTAGAGAAAGCATTCCTCATATAAACACATTGCATTTTTTTAATCAGTGATTCTCCAACAGTTTGAAACAAATGCCTTGGATATTATTGAAAAATATTACTTTTTCTCTTAATGAGACAATCAAAGGTGTGTTTGATTCTATCAAGGTATAAAATGAACATGACACTGCTCCAAAAGGCATTTTTGATACTAAATAAGTGGACAGGTTTTACTGAAGATTGTTGTACCCTCAATTCCCTGAATTTTCCTTGTTTCTCGGAGGCTGTCACCAATGGCTCCACGTGCTGTTTCTCCACTGTGACAGCAATTTTACTGGGGTATATGGAGGGCCCAGTGCAAATGGGGAAAGCTAAATCTGAAAGGACTTCAGACCAGTTTGAGTGCAGGCACTGTCAGCATGTCAACAGCTCAGCTGTGAGCTTCCTTGAAAAAGGAATGTAAACTCAGCAGGTTTTATCTGGGTACGGCTGAAGGGTTGGACACCAAAGGCCTTGCTCAGGGTCTACACACACATCTGGAGTGCCCTTGAAGAAAGTGAGCGAGGCCTCTGAGCAGGCAGAGCTGTGCTGGGGCCATGGACCAGGGCCTCAAGGGGCATCTGCTCCGAAATTTGGGCACAGCCAATGACACCTGTAAGATTTCAGCCCAGAAAGCATTTTCAAACGCAGTGCAAAATGGCAAGAACTTGAACGCCTCTTGAAAGCAAGCAAGCCCCAGTGAAGATGGAACACCCTCTTGTGATGACATGCTGAGATTATTCATGAAAATACTCTGGGAAAATCAGCAAAATCCCTGGGGAAGCTGACAACTCTATTCCATGGGCACTCCCTGCCCCTTCTTGTGTGTATATTTAGGTAGCTACCTTCCAAACAGACCCTCCATGTTGCAGTGAGTGACATAGTGAGGATTTGTATTGATGGTGTAGCTCAGTAAGCAAGTCCAAGTGAACTTAACGTTCTCTAATTTATGCCTTTCTTTTTAAGACAACATGTCCTCATGTTTTTCCAAGAATAGATGTATAACTTAGTCTTTTGGGCACCGATCCATTTTGCACATTTCCTGATCTGCCCTCGTGTTACTGGAAAACATTTTCCAGGATGAAAGCTCAGTTTGTGCAAGAAATAAAATCAATTCAATTGAACAGTGATGATGGTTGCACAAACACATGTATATTGTGTTAAGCACAAATGTTGACATTTATCAACATAATTTAGAACCAACCAGATAAATCTCTTCTAGTGGACCAAACTTCTAATAGTATATTTGCGTAACACTTGCATTGAACTTAGAACAGCCTGTGTTCGGCATAATGTTTCAAATAGGAGTGCTAAAATGGTACATTTCTTTCCCATTGAACAAAGATTTTATGTTTCTGGCAATGGTTTTGTAAGATAATGTACTTGTTAGCCAAAAAAACCACTCAGAAAATAACCCTACTCCTACTTTGATGTACAAGTACTACAAGAGTATTTTTAGGAATGGATATGACCCATCTTATTTTTACACATTATATATTTTTTTTTCAAATGTCAAAGATACTTATCTTAGTGAAGGGCTTCTCCATGGATCACATTTCCCTATTTTTTTCTAGGCTACCCTCAAGATGAATGAACTTTATCTTTTCAGGAAGTTAAATTTTTTATTTAAAATGTGAAATCTTGTTGAGTCCCAGTGTTAAGTGCATGGTTTCAAAGCTGATATACTTTCAACATATGGCTCTCTCATTTCTAGCTATATTTAACATTCTTTTATCTTGAAACATTTTACTCAATTTCTCAAACATTCTTTTATCTTGAAACATTTTACTCAATTTCTCAGAAATGCCATTTGTTTGAAAAAAAATTTGAGAATCAAGTCTCCAGCAGGATATCTCTTTCCTGTTATTTATATACAGGACACAACCCTGGCAACAATTTAACTCCAGCAAGTTGGAGAAATTCCACCTGGACTAAGTGTCCCACAATCAAACTGGCTGTGTGTTCCAGAAGATGGTTCACTGTCAGATGACAACTGAGAGTACGTTGCATTCCTCTTTGCATCAAGAGAAATATAATCATTTATGCAGGAATTTTACATAGGCAAGTGGGCCTAAATTATTCCACTTCGTGCTGGGCCTTGCTCTCAGAGCACTTCATGGGGCAACTTTTACAGAGCCCCAGGTCAGACTGGGATTCCCACTGAATCTGGCAGCAGTGCACTACCTTCTGGACTATACATTGCATTAATTAACCACTCCCAGATGTTTCCCTGTTAAATATCTCAGTTCAGGAATCAGGACCTACAAGATACAAAACTAAATAAAACAGAAAGTATTTGAGTGTTTCAGAGTTACTCATAAGAGAAATGCTAAGACATGCTTTTGGGAGCTATGCTACTTCTAATATAATTAGGAATGAGCCAATCCTGAATAAACATGAAAAATTTGAGAGCTACAATAATTAAAACATGAATACAGTTGACTTTGTGATGGCCAGCACTGTTTCATTCATGAAAGCGTTCTGTTAAGCAATCTGGGTAATATCCAGTGTTCCCCCCACAGAAGAAGTGATATGTCTTGGAATACCTTGCATCAGGTGCATAGTAATAGTATTACACAGCAAGATAAGGTTGCTGGATCTATTAAAATTACAAGAAACAAACAACTATTGAAGATACTTACAATTAGGATACTCTTTAAAATGCAGAATTGAGTGACACTTCCCTCTTATCCCCTGAGTCTCACATCCAGCCAGTTCTGCCCTTTCACCTGCACCAGAAAAAAAGGAATGGTTTAAGGTTTTAATGGAAAAACAGACATCTAATATGGCCTAATCAGTCATACAGATGTGGCAGCATCCTCCTGCCTTGCACATTCTCAGTGATATTCTCATCCCCTCCTAGACACCTTCTGTATCAATTTTCTCAATTATCCCTATTAAGTTTCTAATATAGAATTTCTACAGTTATGCAGAGATAACATGGAATTATTGCAGAAATATTTCTACAGTACTGTAGAAATATTTATTGGAGCTGAAATTCAAAATGTGCTTTCACATAGGAGGGGATAATCCCAACATTTCATATTCTGGTGCAGAGGCAGCTCCCTTAGACCAATCAATATAATCTGGATGCAATTATCTTTTTTTTTCTAGAAAAGGTCCATTTTTAGAACTTACGAGTGTTATATGAAACTTTGTGTTTTTAATGAGGTGATATTTTCTGTCAAAAGACATTTTTTTCTCAAATTATTTTTAATATTGCCTTAAAAAACATAGATTTGTCATGAGCAAAGGTAGCTAGAGCACACTGCACAGCCCCTTGTTTCCCGTAATGTTCCACTGAATTTCATAGAAATAATCTACTGGAGAACTACTACTCAACATGAATAATTGTGAGACTCTGCCTGCTATGTATCTATCATGATCATCTAAGATAGCTACAGTCCACAGCATTCAAACTGTGGAAAATGGCACAAAACTGCACAACAGCTACAAAAAACAACTAAGATTGATTTTCTAGCACCATTAGGTCTATTACATTCAAGTATCTTAAAAGTGAGTTATAATATTAATTTTTAAAATTACAAATAAAAGTCTAGCTAAGGCTACAAGGGCATAAAAACCAATGATGACAGACTACTGTGATGACAGCTCAAAAGGATATAATTTATTTGTGAGATTTAAGTATGTGCTACTAATACTTTTATTAAGTGGCAAAACTATATTTTGGAGATTTCTGTTCATGACATATATTGGAATTTACATTAAGGAGAGATGGCTACTCATAGACATTACTATTTATAAATCATATCTCTTTTATGTAATATACAAACTACCAGAATTATTTAAAGGAGTGCTGATACTGAAAAATGAGTATTGATTAAAAGACAAAAACAATCCCCAAGAAAATTAAGCATTGAAATCAGACAAAAACATTAAATAAAAGAATGAGCAGTACCCGTAACTTGGAGTGCCACTTCCTAAGAAACACATACAGTAGCAAAATCTATTTTAATTGCATATGGGGACTTTGCCTGGATTATGCCCAGGCACATGACAAACCACTACCAAGTCCCCTGGTGGGAGTAAAGGACAAAAAGGGCTTTTACTTGGCTTGTTGCCACTTTTCTCAGGAACAATAAGTCAGTCACTAGTCACAAAACAAGAGTCCCCTGCATCAAGCCAGCCACCCCCAGGGAGGCTCTGGCTGGCAGCCGTTCCAGGCAGCTCCAGCTTCCCAGTGCCCAGTGCTGGGGGCTGCCAGCCCCTCTCCTTGGCACCGGCAAAACTGGGCTCCCCAGTCATCCTCTCTCTTTACAACTCTTCCTCATTGCTCTGGATCACATTCTTTCTAAAAGTTATTGCATAGCAAAGAGAGGCTGCTTAAGACTCCAAGACATGAAATATTCTCCTGTTTAAGAGTAGTCACATTCTGTATTTCCAAATGGGATGAGTTGCATTGCCCCTGGCAAGAGCAAAACGTACAAGCCCACTGCATCATGAGTAGGCTCAGAATAATCAATGGTTAACTGGCTAAATAAGGGACAAAAACTATCGCTGGGACCCCAGCAAGGATCACGATAAAGGATCTGGAAGGCTTCTGGTTCCTTAAGAGCCTAGAAGGTGTAGAGTTCCTGTGAAAAGAGAGTTACACAGTCCTTGTGAGCACTCAACCAGTGCATTTCGAACATCCCACAGATGTCAGCAAAGGCTGAACACAAAATCAAGGGATCTTCTCAGCCTGGTGAAACAGAAACAATTTCAGCTACCCCGAAACTCTGTTTCAATGAAAAACCGAGGAACAAGATACAGAAAGAGATCATCTGCAGTACACATTTTTTCAATACTTTTTGAGCCATCTTTAAAGTCAAGGGAAGGAGTCCCCTGTCTATCTCACTGTGTTGTTGATCATCATGCTAGTACCATACGGACTCAACCTCCCTCCACCCTCTGAATTCCTAATCTGGTGATGGTATTGCTCAAAATGACATTTTATTTCCCCAAGAATCACACACTAGTTGAACTAATGCCTGATAAGGAGGGTTCATTTTGACATTATTCAACATTTTGTATACTTGAACTACAACCTGTTCTTTTATTTTCCAGTGCAAATTTAAATATTTTTTTTGCATGGCACAGAGAATCTTATCTGTGGATTGGTATTGTAAATGAATATTTTTCCATTAATACTTCGTTTTTCAACTAATGTCGGAACAACCATATTTACTTTTCTTATAGCATTGAATCAGTTTTACGTCTTTTAAGATTTGTAGGAGTTCTCCATCAAATATAGTAATATCATCTTGACAGAAGAAAAAAAAAGGAAAATTATTGTATTACTTCTGGATACATCAGAAAAAACCACATCAAGACCATAAAAATTCTCATGCTTATGCTTTGCCTGTTTTTATAATATGTCATATTTTTTACATTTTAAATACCACTATGAAAACAGCTGAATTGTTACTTTCCCTTAGAATTATGTCTGAAATGTTTTCAAATAGCTGATTCCCACCTTTTCAAAGTTCCTTGAAAATGCAGTGTGCATCAGTTAGCACACAATGCACTAATTAGCACAAGGAACGCTGGTTTATATTTGTAATCCTACCTAGGATCCATCTTTGCATTAGTTTCAGGTCAGAAAAGATGCTAAATGCAGTATTTCCATAACTGCAAGAAACAGACAATAGAAAAGCTGTAGGTTGGATTTCTCTGCTGTACTTAATAATACACACAATGATATATGCAATTTAATTCCTTTAAACAACTTTGATCCCACCACTGTGGTTTGCGCCTTTGTTAAAAAGTGACAACAACAGTTTCAATATCAAAAATAAAATGTAAAAATAAAAGTTAAGAATAAAAAACAGACATCCCAAGTGCTAAGTCTTTATTGGAAAGAAGGATGAGGAACCAAAGAAAAGGCCCCCACACTTGCACAAACATTGCCTGGTAAATAGTTTTTCACACAACTTCAGAGTAAACATTATTTGGCAATTAATCAGTTCCAGGTCTTATGCAGAAATGTTAATGCAACATATCTCAAATATGTGCATTTAATTGTTTTTATAATTATATATCCTAACACTGAAAACAACACTATGCCCAAATAAATGTGTGCAATTTTGGGGGGTTACTTTTGGAGGACTTCCTTAAGGTTTTGTTTCGCCAGTTTGTCTGATTTTTTTCTTTAAATGGTATCCAACCCCTGAGGCAACTTTGATAAAGTCAATGAAATTATACAGGTAGAAAGGACAAAAATGCAGTCTCTGGATTTCAAATAGTGACAACACCAGTCTCACCATTATGCCTGACACAAGAACCTTTTAATTTAAATGTAATCTCCAAAAGACCAAATTACCAGCAACATGTTCTCATTAATTCCTGTAAGGGATGCTCAAGCTTTGACCCCTTATTGTTCTCCTTATCGAGAAGTGGCTGAGTCATAGTATTAATAAGCCATCACTCATTTAAGTGGTCATTCACTGCTGGGCGGGGAAAAGATAGACTCATCCTTTTGAAGTGGGAATGGGCAAGCAAGGCTGCTGTAATAGGCTGTGATTATTTTCACTATGAATGCTCTCCCAGCTTTCAAAAATTAAAAGGAGCACTCATTTTCCTGCTTGAGTATTTCTCACACTGGCAAAAAAATGAACACTTTGAAATGTAAATGATTTAATCTTTGCAAACCCCTGCTTCAGAGGGAGGTACAGCTTCATTTACAAAATGAAGACATTTTAGGAAATGATTATCATTGTAAAATTGAGGTCAGCAGGGAGTCCGAGTTCAAACTCTTAGAATATCAGCAGTGTAACAAGTTTGATCTTCCTTACTGCATTGCTTGCATTTGCTTCTCTGGGTTCCAGCAGAGAGCCATTGTCAGTCGGAACTTGTTCCCACTCATTTCCCTTGGTTAAAAAAAATAGTTATGCTTATTACTTGGAGTTAGTCAGTCCAATAAAACTTTGGGCAAAACTAAAAATAAAAAAAGGAAGTTGAAATTTATTTTGATTCATGTATGCACTATGTGCATATTCAACTTAGAACATTTAAAGCCTGACAGCGCTGAGGACATTTTTTTTTTCTTAATGCTTCCTTCAGGCAGTAGCACTGGGCAGCGTTACTATACTGTCCTACCAAGGTTTCAGGAGACCACCCATAATGGTGAGAGAATATTTCATTTATAATTTAAACATTAAATCCTTAATCTCTCTTCTACAACATCCAAGTAGAATGGCAATTATTGTTGCTGGCATTATAGGGTTTTATGGTATCAGTCAGGCTTATTATGAACTGATGGAGATGATAAATTTGTATAACAAAGTGCAAATGATAACAGCTGCCATATGACAACAGCCATTATGGAGAGCTTCCCTGCACTGATGAGCGTTCCAGCTGAAACCAAAGGAAATCTGTCAGAAACGAGAATGAATCTGAGCAAAACAGAAAGTGAGAAGTTACAGAGTTTTATTGGTGATCTTGAGATATAAGTTCATCGTCTTTTAATCAGTGTTATATACTAATTGTCAGTGGAGTTACTGATCTTTCTGCCATTCCTGAAGGGCCATTTCTGTCTCCCAGCCTGATACACTGAAAGGGATAGCTAAAATTAGAATGTGAAAATGTCATTTGCCTTACAAAGATCCTTATGCACCCTCGAAGTTACACTTCAATAGGACAGATGAAGCTCTGTTATTGCGTGAAAGAAATACCCCCATATATATCTACAAGATGCAAGAGAAAAATACCAAATTAAGCAGAATTCAGCACCTGTCCAATATCTCAAAAAAGGATTGGTAAGAATGAAAGGCTGCTTGTATTCAAGTTAAAGTGATACAGTTTGAAGTAAGTCTAAAAGCTGGGTAGTCAGACTTGCAGGACACTTACTCAAATCAACCTTAAGGAGGTTTGTCTTTACCAGCGACAAAAAGCAAAATATTAGCAGTGGTTTTTAATATCCCAGGACATGAGAAGAAAAAAATGATTCTATGTACAAAACCGCACAATTTTTCAAAATTACCAAAATGTTGAAAGGTATGTTATAATATTTCAAAAGAGATAAAAGAAAGTCAGAACACCATCCACCAGTCTCAGTGCTTACTGGTTTTTCTGGTTTCAGCAGGTGTTTTGTTTGTGGGCACTGGAGTGTGAGGCAGCTGCTCTCTCGAGGTATGAAGGGCTCCATTATGAGCACCACCCTGCTCCCTTTGCAAGGCGAGTTCCCAAGCTGGGCAATTGCTGCCGTGGAGGAAAGCTCCACACCCCGGCCTTTGGGCAGGACTTTTTCTTAGAGGAACTATGCACCTGACAAACCGTGCAGGTGCAAAATGAAGGAGTGTGACCAGAAACAAACACGAGAAAAAGTCACGCACCGTAAACTGAGGTTTCAAAGCATATGGCAATGTGTCTTGCTGACTCTTGCAAACTTTACATGAGTTCTGGATAGCACTGGCCTGAAAGACAGCTGTTCAGCAGAAGACTGACTTCTTTCTGCCAATATTACTCCTTTAACTATTTAAAGGTATCTATGAAGTTTTAGACTTGATGCTTGTAACAGAAGCCAGACTGCTAGAGGTTCTAGAGCTGGATGAACTTAAAGTTTAGAATATCTATGTTTTGATGAACTGATTCTGTAACAGATAACTAAAAGCTGTTCCAGACTGTAAACTCCCTGGGACAAAGACTACTCCTTTTCTTTGCATAAAAAACATCCACACACAGCATGGTGGGTAGTAAGGTACCCCTCAGCCTCCCCCCATCTCATACTCTTCAGCAGAGGAGCCAGGTAACAGGAGGGAGCAGGATTCCATGTAAGGAAACTTCACTGAGCTAG
The DNA here is from genome assembly GCA_013397845.1 of Melanocharis versteri. Classification (NCBI taxonomy): domain Eukaryota; kingdom Metazoa; phylum Chordata; class Aves; order Passeriformes; family Melanocharitidae; genus Melanocharis; species Melanocharis versteri. The sequence continues at coordinate 519,907 of VZTG01008759.1, read as the reverse complement.
AAGTGAAATTCACAAAGATTCTGAGACCAGAACTTTTAAGCAGACTATGACTTTACACAGAAGATTTCTTATTTTATTATGATCATTATGAACTCTTTCTTATTGCCAACAATGCTTAATATTGTGCCTCCCAGTTATTTTTTTTCAGAAGGTTCAGATCAAAGGTAGGAGCATAAACACTGCATGAGCTCAGGGCAAGATGTACCAGTGGAACTCTTTAGATTATGCTTCTTTAGCTCCACATTCTGGGCAACTAATGCAATATTTTACACAATATTTAACTTCGGAGAAGTTGAAATCAACTCTGTATGACATCTTCTGAAATCATGATGTAGGGAGCTTAGCTACTTGCCTGGAACTCCTTAGGAATGATCTGCCTTGAACTTCTTAACAAATGCTGTGCTTTGTCATTAACTCATTACTTCTGAAGTTCTCACAAAATGCTCCCAAGCAATTTTCTTAATATTCTCTTCAGTGACAAATATTTTACCCATTAAATCTATTTTTCATGTTAGATCAAGAAGGCTGATGTAATCCACTGGGGGAACATATATTCCAGTTTTCATTCATGCTTTAGAGTATTGTCACAGTTCAGCACAAAGGAATAATCTGATTGTTTCTCATAAAGCAAGAACAAATCATGATTGAAGGATTTCTTCTATTTAAAGCTATGCTTTGCAAAGCCTATTGAGCTGGCTAGAAGAGTCATCTCCGATGCCTACACTAACTACACAAAGCTGCTGCACAGTTGCCATTCAAGGGCTAATTTAGTACCAAAAGGCCAATATTGCTGACTTGCAGATTACAAATATCACGAGATATTAATTTATTTATATTTAAATCAGGCTAAAAGATTAAAAGAACTTTCAGTAGACCCATTTACAATTAAAATGAGTGTAAGTTTGAATTACTTTTTTATGATCTGGGTACAGCTGGGGTTTAAAAGAGTTGCCGCCAGAATTATGCAAGGCATTTGCCTTTGACAAAGTAATGCAAAATTTGTGTAAGTGGGTGAAAGAGCATTAGGTTATATAACCTCGCAGGTCAGCTGGAAAATACAATATGTATTCCGATTATGAGAAAGCAGAGTGAGAGGCAGAAAACAGGTGCTGCGGGATGGGGTTTGGGGCGCCGAGGGGCCGCGCTCCGCTGCCGCTCCGGGCCGGGACCCGCGGGGCCGGCGCTCAGAGCCGTGACCCCCGGGCAAAGATAACTCTTTCATACCCCCTGTTCCACTTTTCCACTTTGTATCCAAGCCCTCCGCTATAAAATGTAAAACCAGCACATAGAGCACACTGCTTTGGAGGTCTGCCACTTGCATTCAGGCAACCATTTGTACTTTTGCAGGCGTAATCAATCTCCTGTTGCTATCAGCAGGGAGTGGGGCTTTGCTGCTTTATGGCTTAAAAGTAGTTTTGTGCAAATTCTGCTTCCCTCCCCCCTCCCTTTAGCTCCACTACTCACAGGATTTCCAGGGACATGGGCTAGAGCTGAGAAAAGAAGCTTGTTTGATTTAAGCACAGAGGGGTTTTTTGTGTGTGTGTTTATATTTTCTCTGCATCTATTAAGGGGTGAGGGGGAGAGACTTCATTTATATGTTAATATTAGCCGGCACCCTGACTAAACTGACAGAACTATTTCATGGGAAGCTGACAAATTTTGTCAGCTAGGCTATCTTTCCACATCTCAATAGTGGCAATAATCTTGATTAGCAAAACAATTGGGGGCCAAAGAAGTCCTGCTGTTCCAAAGACCCTCTTCTCAGGTTACAGTTTGCTAATGTGATGAATCCAGAGAGTCCTTCAAGCTTGAAAAAATTCCCCAAAGCAGCTGAATTTAGGCAAATGAAGGGAACCATTTTGGAGGCTGGACAAAAGGGGTTAATTTGATCGACCATGTCTCCATAGTCTTATAACAATCATTTACTTAACAAGCATATAGAGAGTCATTCCATGGAAACTGGTGGAGTTAACAGAGGAAGTTCGAATAGAATATCTGTTTATCCCAGATGTGTGGGAATTTTAGCCAAAAAACAACACCACATAATTGCTGCCTGTGGTATTGATTCTTACACAGAAACAACAGCAGAACTAAAGGGCTCTGAGCTCATCAGGAAGGCCTCAGCTACGAAGCAGTACAAGCTTCCATTTTTATTAGCTTGTTGCATTGCTAATAAAATAATCAGAAATTAACTCTTTCACAGAAACTAAATGAACTCAAAAGGTTTGTGCAGTCCTATTTTCAGTGCAATTTAAAGCAACTACTTCTGTTTGCAAAAATAAGGGTTTTTGTAATATTTTTGATGCATATTCATTTATCTTCTTGCTTTTTATTGTATTATTACATAACAAGCCATGTTCTGAATTATGTTTATACAGCTCTAATCAGGTGTATTTCTTCTAGAGCAATTAGGCTGCATTTGTTTTAAGAACAGGACCAAATAGTTACTAGAATTGTAAGCAGATGGAAATTTACTTGGTTCAGGTAAGCATAAATATATAATCACCATATAAAATAGCTCTCTTACTTTTGGGTCCTATCTCCTACTTATTTATGCATGACATTAATTTATAAATCTGTCATAAATTGATCTAAAATCATGAGATTCTGTTTAACTCTCTGATGCAATTTTTAAACTTGCATTGAAAATTTTATTGTAAAAGTACTAACTTAAGCTTCCTCTCTTTTCATACACTTGTTCCCCCCTGGCCCAGCAACATTTTTGGAATAATTTCTTATTCTGTTACTGAAATAAAAATTACTATTCATATCGTGTTTTGTAAGACCGAGGGATTTGACCTGGTGTGTACACACTGGTGAATATTAGTGTAAATATACATTTTGCCAGACATCAAATACAGGGTTCTTAAAAACTGCTGAACTCATCTGTCTCCCATGAGTTTCAGAACCAAACCTTATTTATACATTATACAAGTATGAAAGAGGAGAGGAAAAGAAACTCTGGCATTTTTATTTCTTGTTCTTTTGCATATCAATGGTGCCGTACACATCATCTAGCAGGAATCCACTCTTTAAAAGATGCCAGTTATGATTAGGAAGATTTTGATACAGCCATCAAACTCCCTCATTTCAAGTTATTTTCTTGGTAACTTAGAATGATGGAAGGCTCCAACTTCATTAACTTTAATGCAGCAAGTAATTTTTTTTCATTTTCCCTCAAATTTGGGATAGGATGTGAATGGGAGCATGTTTTTAGAATTGATTTTTTATACACTTGAAGATCTATACACGGACAGAAAGACTTATCCAAACAGAATTGGTCCATAGTCTTCCACAATGACAACAGTTAGGAAAAAGAATATGCAGAATCTCCACCAATAGAGAACCTTCAATATTTACATTGGCATACATTAATGCTTATTTATATTTAATTTCTAAGATGGATATCTGAACTGTAGCATCAGAAATTCCTCACTTCCTTTCAATGTAATGCCTTTAAGGATTAGGTAATATGGATTACTCAGAAGAACTCTGTTTGGTGGCAGGTGACATTTAGCCCGAGTTAAAAAGCTTACCAACAGCACGGCACACTTGCAGCCCATGAAGCAGAATTACAAGGATGTGTGTCCCCCCAGCTGCTTGAAAACTCTGCACAGAGCCTCTATTTCTTCCGCATTCTGTGCTTCCAGATGTTCAAAACTGGGTTAATTTTTTAGGAAGCTGAGGTGCTCTGTTTTATACCATCTGTCACACACTATCATAGTGAAAAAGAGAAGGAAAACATGCTATGTAACTAACATCAAACTGTTACTTGATCATTAAGAATCTCATAGTTTTCATCACATAGATCTCTACCTGTACACAAAAATCCATCCTATAACTGTCTGGTTTAAGGCTGCTTTTAACAACAGCACAGGTTGCAATGACAGTACCAGCAGAGAAGCTATGTAGCCCTCATGCAATGACACTGATAAGGATCTCAATCCACCTGTGATAAATAAGATATTTTTTCACTTTCATTTGTTCAATCTTTGAGAACAGCAGACAGTATCTAAATCTGAAGTTTTAACCCAGACAAAAGCTTCCTTATGGCCTCACACTTGGCTGGTTTCCTTTTAGGTTAATGTGGTACAAACTTTCAAACCACCCCTAAGACTGAAATCATTTGTACGACTCGAGTGGATCAAACCGGTGATCCTGACTGTGCACACCTCAGACTCTAGCAGTGGCTCTGAGGGAAGTTCTCCCCCTCCAGCCAAGCCATTGGCACAGACACTGGAAGGCAAAGCGCTCCGGGCTGTGTGACTGCACTGAAGTGCGTCCTCTGAGGGACCTGGACACGGCACAGAGCTTTGGGTCCACTCCCCCAGCAGCTCCTTGTGAGACAGGATATTTCCTTAGCAATGGTAGCTGGTGTTTACACAGTGACTTCAGATAGTGACTGGCCAGAGCTCCTATCAAACTGCAATTGTTCAAGGGACAGTTCAGGTCCTCTGCTTGATACACTGCCATTGAGAGAGACAGACAGAACTGCCATTCAGGCTTGGTTTAGGCAGGACATCCAAGGCTTCTGGCTGTAGAAAGATGGAACTAGCACAGGTACTAATACTGCTCTGTGCTCATATTTCCCCCTCTTCACACGATCCCCAAAAGATCATAAGTGAAGAAGAAAGTGACAATAAACATGTTTTGCACAATTTTAAGGAAAAGAGCTTTGGTCTGATTCCAGACATCGTCAGCAGGATGGACACAGAGGGCAACATTTAGTTATAGATTAATAATCCAAGTACAAATAGTTCTGAACAAATAGAAAAAACATAAACCCACCAATATTAAGCAAAACACAGGACAAAGATCACTCAATCCTCAGAGCTATATTATTTTTAAGTGGGGAAACAAACCATACAGAAGTCATTGAACTTTGTGATGTCAATATCAAGGTGAACCAGCCTGAAAGAAACGTGCCACAAAGAGTTATGAAATGTGAAATCCAAGTAAAGCATGTGGAGTTTACACGAACAGCAGTGAACTCATTGAACCAGAAAACACACATTTTTGCAGAAGTTCTCAAACTTCCTTAAGTTGGAGAGTATAATGCCAAGTTACACATTAAATAATCAAGAAAATTGTACAGGAAAGCAAATTAACTATAACGTTTTGTCATTCTTATATTACTGCAATATGTTAATGTCACTAGAATCGACTTGAATTATATAATCCTCTGCTTGCAAGATTTTACCTAAAATAAGTAATTAATTGTCCACTTTTCTATCAGTAAATGAAGACAACAAGAGACAGAAATATTTCTTCCAGCAGGAAAACAGCAACACTTTTTTCTGGAGAGACACATTTTGAGCTATTGCATAAACTGCCACGCGCCTTACACAGTCTGGTTTTGCACTGTGTTTTTCAACTTGTCATCCTGCAGCTCATGCATCATTACCACCGAAGAATTATTTTAAGAAAATTAAATGCAGTACAGGCCAGAACTAACGTGTAAAACCTGCTCACTCACTCCTCATTAGAGAACTAGGGATAAATATGAGTTGAGAGTTGAATTTTGCCATGAAGTTTGCATTAATACTTGGACAACAATTCTGTTATATCATTATTCTAGGGCATAAACAATTTTGTGTCATCCAGTGATAACAGCAGAATGGTCATCTGTCTATCATTGTAATAAAACAATTTTGTCAGAAAAGGTTGTTAGATATCACACAATGAATGCTAGGCAATCAAATTAACCATTATCTATCCACCCCAGACAATCTTCAGACTGTGTTTCTCCTCTAAAAATTAAAAGATACAACATTGTAGATCTCAGGTCACTGGCACATGAAAACCTTCCCCTTACATCAAGGTTATTTTATAGATAATGCTTCCTGCAAATTTCTGCTCACACTCCAATATGGCTCTTTACAAAATAATCCTTATTGTGTGATCAGAAAAAACCCAACACATTAAGATTGATAAACTAATAAAAAAGAGACAAATAATTTTGTGCTCTGGATTTAAACACAGATACTTCCCTTACTGTTGCAGTTTACTTCAGATCTTTCCTAAGATCTTTTACCTAGTAATATTTTATGTAGGTGAAGTGTCACAGAAATGGCTAGACCCCTAGTGAAATATAAACTCTGAAACTTGCACAATTATGCATTTTCTTTTGACAAAAGAAACGTGGTCATTTTTGCAGCTGTTTTTCTTTATGAATGTATTTCATTTTGCCTCATAGATATATTGAAAATAAATTGAAAAATTCCACATTTAAATTTTTAGTTCAGCAGCATAAGTTAACATTTATGATAAAACACAGTAGAGAAAAAAGATAATTTTTCGTGCTTTGAATTATCACAATTTATAAATGAAGATTTCCTGAACAGTCTGAGGTGTGCTAACACTTGTCATAACTGAAGCTTTCCCATGTCCTCTCAGCTTCAATTCTCAGTATTTGGCTAAATTTGTAATACTGGGTAATGCAAAAAACAGCTTTCTTTTATTTTCTAAACAGATGATTTCTTCCAGTTCTTAATGAGATATGAATCAAACTTTGATCTTCAAGGTGAATCATTCATTAATCATAAACAAAACATGATTAAGTCAGGGACACATCAGCACATATTGTAAAAACAAAAGCTTGCACAAGCCTTTTATTTAATATTAACTTCATTATGTTTTTATGTGAATTCTTGGAAGTTGGTTATCCCAGCTCAAAGTTAATATTTCCTTAGGAAAAAGAACTGTATCATGTGATTATTCTTCATGTACTTAGGTGGCTTTATACACGTTAATGGTTAAACTACTTCAGAAATGACATTAAACCAGAGAGGAGTGCAGAGAGTTTCCATTGATTCTCTTGTGTCTTTGAGTTGCTCTGACATAGAATACAGACCAAAGCACATACTAGGAAGAACGAAGAAAATACTTTCAGAGAAGCATACGCTGCTTTATGGAACTGCACACAACAGAGAAGAAAAAGAGAGAATGCATTTGCTGTTCTCTCAGGATGATCTGTTGGCCAGTCTAGCTCCTGCTCACAATTTAGAGAAATTCTGTAAATAAATCATCTTTCTTTTTTACTGTTTATTTTTAATAAATTGACCAATCCATTGAAAAAATATTCAAGCTGCAACTATTAATGAGAGAGGAAAAGGAACCTTACCTTTGGTAGTTATCATCATTTTCATTAATAACTGGTTGGGTTTTTTTTGCAGGGGGCAGGAAAAAAAAAAATAAAGGAATTCATCAGTAAAGCAAAAGTTTGTATACTGAGAATAGTGCCTCTAGATAGTACCTCTCTCCTTCATACCAATTTTATATCCACTTTAAATTTAATAAGCCTCAGGTTCTCTCACTTGGAGGATTTCCCTCCCACCACAGCAAGCATAAGGTCAAATAAAGCCTACGGCAGCTTTGGGAGGAGTTCCCTCATCTATCTGAAAAAGCAACAGCTGAAATGTGAATGCATTAGCAGGAAAACTTCAGCTGACAGAAGCCAGCATCCACCCCCAGGAATGCACTGAAGTAACAAACCTGCCATTTGGATAGGAATATCTTTTCTTTATTCTCTGAAGGAGCTGCAGTTTAAAACTTTGGAAGGCACATACAGAAAACCCCAGAGCATAACCTCAGCACCTGTATCTCTGTGAGCTCTTAACCTTTCAGGAAACCCTGACAGTCATAGCTATTAATGAAATATAGTTCAATGATTTTTTCTTTTTTCCCTGCAAAAATATTTATGTTCTATATGCCATACACACAACAGTAGGTCTTCACCTGCTATCAACAGGCCACGCATGCAACAAAGAGCCATGGGTTGTGTCTAACTCTGACAGAGACATTGCCTCTGGAAGATCCTCAGAGGCTGCAGGAGATGCTGTCAGGCTCAGGAGAAACAAAACATCTGCCTGAGGAAGCACCCGAGACACCCAGCATCACAGGCTCCTGTTTCAGGAAAAGCGTGGAGGGAAAGAGAGAAGAATGGAATAAATGGGAAAAGCTTTGAGAGGATGGATAATAAATGCCAGTATAACCAGATATTGCCCAGGTATTGCCCACCAACTGTCATGCAGTGGTTAGTCACGCTGTAAGGCGACATCCAGCACTCACAAAATCTTCCTCAGCAGGGAAGCTCCCAGATTCAACAAAATCTGTGAGACTATCCAGTTTTGTAAGCAGGAAGGCAGGTTTTAAGGAAACATCCTGGCTAATCATATAGGAAGCAGCAGAACTGAAAATCCAAACCAAGACAGCAGCCTGCACCCACAGGAAAGTTTGGTCCCAGGTGACCACGAAAGAGTTGAGACAATCATGTCCTTACTTTCAAGGGTCTCTGAGCACTGTTCCAGTGAAACACATGAATGAACTGGAATGGAAAAAAACCCCAAACCTCAAAAGACAGTGTCACTTTGTGTCACAAAATTCATGCCCAAGTTTTCTACAATTTACCCGAAGAAGTGATACAAGTCCTGGAGGGCTGCTACAGTGTCTTTCTCCCATCTTATCCCCTCAACCTCCATCCATTAATAATGAGCTACAGAATCCACGTGCCATGTGATATAGTCATCAAAAAGTGATGTACCTGCACATAACACATACAAAACAATATGAGAAGATATTTTTAAGAAGAAGAGAGAACCTTAAACATTAATAAGTGGCAAATCTGTGAAATCAAAGCATTTTCCTCCTTTTTTTATAATAGCCTTTCATTCCTTTTATGATTTGTCTTTGAAAGCTCTTAAGCTCTTCCTGTGGATGACAGTTGATATTGTTCTTCCATCCTGCTGCAGACAGCACAAGGGAGGGAGGGAAAAGAAAAAAAACCCTATTGTACAGCTTTTCGTCTCTGAAACATGATTTTTATAATTAATATATACAACTGAGAAGAGAAAGGTACGTTATAATGAAGTGCAATTAAGAGGTGTTTGTTCCTGTCCCACACATAAGATGACTATAATTTCCTTGGCTGTTTAGAAGTCAACCATTATCATTACATTTCACACATCTTTTCTACTATTTTTTTGCACTTCTGATTTTGTTTATTTTCAATTAAAAACTCCAAATAAACATACATACAGAAAATCTGATATTCAAGTAACATCATCTTTTAATTATATTGTGCAGTGATCATTAAACCTAGTGCTTATACTAACCTTTTTGGATTTAATTTCATAGGCATGAATGGATCTGTCAATTTTGCATTAGACTTAAATTCATGCAAGGGAGAATAGAATGTGTATTTTCACAGCCTATATTGCCCGTAACCACAGATGTATTATCAGAGGAGTAATTTAAGGCCATTCTTTTGGCATTGTTGTTTTTAAATTCCCCAAACCCGTATCACAGCATAGTTTTCTACTTTAAATTTTGCATTAATGTTATTTGCACTACCGCAGTAACCACCCTCTCTAATCTCACATACACCCACACAAAGAAGCAATCTCTGCCTGGGAGACCTTACAGAGTGAAGCTATTAAAGGGACAAACCATGAAGAACAAGACATATTCTCACTGACATGATGGTGACGTTTTTGTTAGCCTTAAATGCAGCTCCCTTGAGAGGGTTCCTTCCCATTTATGTCCTGGCCGAAGCTGGGACCAGTCCAGCTGAAGCCACAGGAGATCAAAGCTGGGAGCCTTGGCTGCCCTAACCCAGCAAAGAGCCCTGCAGTGGCTGGGGAAGTTCAGAACGACAGCTGAGTCTGTGCTTTGAGCTGAACTGCCATTAAACAAATGCTTTCTTTCCAGTTTAGATTTGTAAAACCTTTCTAAAGTGAACCCAGAAGGAGCTACAAAGGATTGGCTGCTGACAAACAGATGCAGACAGACAAATTGAAAACTATGGCCTGAATAAAGCCCACGGAATCACATGGAAAGATTAACATTGCCACGATGGGCTCCTGCACAGAGGCAATTTACCTCAACAGGAAGTAGATGTTATCTTATCTTCAAATAAGAAAATAATTTTTCTCTTTAGGTTCTTCTTTTGCTGAAAGTATTCTTTGACACTAAAATTACTTGATTTTTTTCCCCGGTTTTTCTCATGTGCCACTATTTCTGCTGAAAATTTTGATAGACGTAATTGTATTTCTCTATGTGCACTTGTGCTAATTAAGCTTAATAACTCAATTGTTCTTGCAATGAGTATGAACTCATTTACCAGAGCAAATATTTTCTTTCAATTGTTTTTGTATGTTTTTGTTTCTACAGAATACTTCCTGAGAAAAATAGTTCAGCTTTAGTTGTAACAGACTACTTCCAATCTATGTAAGGACATGGTTGTGGTTGCCACTGCTGTTTGCTCTTTTTTTTGCGGCTGTAGTTCTAAAAATAGCTAAAGAGATAAATTTATTACATTTTCCATATTGGAAAAATACATATCGTCCTTTTATCACTTTAGTTTACTGGCTTATCTTCATGTTTGTGCATTTTCCTTCTCTTAATATGCTGTTCCAACAAGTGATCAGCCTTATTTGATTGACATGGAGTTGATATAAATTAGGAGATTGATTACTATACCTTACATTCTTCAGAAAAAATTATCCACATTATTGTCCATTTGCTGCCTGTATTAAGTGCACTGACTTATAGTTGATATTTTCCTGACTTTAATACTGCTTTCTTCAAATATAATATAAATTGATGGACAGGCATTTTGAATAGTCTGAAATATTTCTTGAAACTATGCAATAGAATACACTCTCAGGTTAACATTATCTGCCATTGACATATTATTTTGCACTGTTTCCCCTTTATCTTCTGTTTTATATTAGAAGAAGTCATAAAAACTTGTGTTGCAAAAAGCCAACAATTCAATCAGCTCTATTCCAGCAGTTAAAAGAACTTCAGTTTGCCAAAGCACGGAGCATATCCCAGCTGCTCTCTGGTAAGATGTGTTAGAGTGACCATACAGATTTCTCACGTGCTTGATGAAAGACAGACTTGGTGGTATTTGTACTTTATTGATTGACTAGGAGCAAGGAGCCAGCCAGAGCCACATCTTTCAACAGCTACAGAAGATTAAAAGTTATATTTTTAATGTGAGAATACAGCACCAGTTGAAGTTTCCAGTCTTGCTAATTTTATCCTTTGGGTTGCATAAAAATAGTAAAAATAAGAAAAAACCCTTCCTATCTTGGTCTCCTTTCTAGACTTCCCAACCCCCTTATTAGCCCTTCCTTCTTCCTCCTTTCCCATTTTATTGGGAATCATCTATAAAGCATCTAGAAGTTGTAGAAAGGAAAAAACTGAAGCTGCATGAGCTAACCAGCAGCTGCCCAGTGAAGCTGCATGCAGCCTGTACACAAAACTCCAATTACTAGCTCTGCTGTGTCCAAAGAGGTTATTTCTGGGAATAAACATTCTGGTGTTCTAGCATGGACACAATCTGATCTAAATGGAACTGTGAAAGGGGTTTTTCTCCTCCCCTCTCTTGCCCTTTTTGGTAAAATCTCTTTGAATATTTACATGCTACCGGATTATTTCCCCACTTGTCACCAAATCCTACTCACTTTTATAACAGTATGGTTTAGACCTCTATTATCCTGTTAATCAGCCTTATATCATCTAACCACTTGTGCTATAATGACAGAAAATACTGAGAACTCAACATTCCAGAGCGATAAGCAGTGTAAATCATACACTCCCAACGAAATTCATAGCTTGAAGTGTTCCACTCTTATAAGTCATATTGTTCTAAATGAGGGATTTCACAACGCATCTTCACTTCTCCTCCTTCCAAGGTAGTCTTTAAATGCAGGCACAACCCATAGTTCCAGTTTGCTTTGCTCAGAAAGGCTCTAAATGCTCCCTGTAGCACAGCAGGAGGTGGTTGTAAGGCAGTTGAGATTGGTGGGTGGATAGAGAAGGCATGAGACCACAATTACACCCCATTCCAGTGATATGTCTGGAGCCGCAGTGACTCCAGACAAAGAAGCTGAAGTGTATGGAAGCTGATATCTCTTCAAGACAGACCTAAAAATACCTGTCGGGGCTGCAGATTTGAAGCAATTACCAAGAGCAATTCAGAGTTTTCCTGCTGGGAGCCAAAGATGCTGCAGAATCATTTACAGCAGGCTGTGTGGAGTGTCTGGATGTGAGAGAAGTGAAGCACAAATATTTCTGAAGTGCACTGGAGGGAATTCAGCACCAAGACAAGATCTGAAAGTCTGGAATAGGACTCAGAAGCAGACAGGATCTGAGCCACTCAGGATACTCAACATCTAAACTCAAAGTAGCTAAATTCTGCCATTTCCATGAAGTTAGGAAAAGTCTCTTACATTCACATCCCCACCTCCTGGGAAGAGAAAAAGCGTAGTCATGTCCTAGTCGCCATGTAAGGAATCTGCTTTTATGCCCTTATGGGCGTTATGGACTCTTGTGAAACTAAGCATCATCGAGATTAGCTCAACAAATCAAGACAAACAGCAAGTTTATGAGATGCACATCATTAATTTCTGATTTTGGCTAAAGCACTAGGTACAAAACGAATCTGGTGATTAGAACAACTGAGTCAAAACAACAATCTAAACAACTACTGACTCTCTGAAAATGCTTCCTACTCCCATTTTTTTTCTAGTGGAAATGTCAAACACAAGACCTTTCAAAAAACAGGAGAGAAAGATTTCTTGAGAAGTAATTTTTGATTAAGCTCAAATTAAAAACTCAGTCCTTTCCCTGAATTGAGAGGGACCCAAGTTTCTACTAGGAAAAGGAGTAAACCAGTGTTTGCTGATCCACCAGGGCATAAGACTGAGGACTCAGTCCTGGAAATAGAAACAAAATCCCATTTGACTTCCCCATTTTATTTCTTGATCAAGATATGGAACATGCTAAACCCTGTAAATAACACCTCAGAACACATGATATCATGTAAACATGATAGGCACAGCAGAACATACAGACATGTTGTGTAACAGACATGAGTTTATCAGCTTGCCCCTGAAAGACTTGGATGGAGTATTGATTTGAGCACTTTTTGAACTACCCTGACATTTAGAGATAATTCTGTGTGTTTCCTAAATAATAATAACAAAAAATCCTTTCAATATTCTCTTTGCATTGAGGCTCAATATAGATCTAACTATTCGACAAAATGTATCCATGTTTCCCAGATGTTGCCTTTATTTTCTGCAGCGTATCTGACTTTTCTATGGACTACCTTAGAACGAAACCATGCAGTAACTCCGAGATGAATACACACAGTGAGATGCATTTCACACAAACGTCTGTCTCCCAACACATTTCTACACCAGCCAAATGTCTCTGGAGGCCAATAAGATAATCCCTGAGTCCAGAGCTCATGTAGACACAACTTGCTTTTGCAGTTATTTAATTTGAAGTTACATTCTTCTGGCAAATCCTCACACCAAACTTCCTCTCTTCCTGTGTTACTAACACCTGCTATACCAGAGCAGCCGCCAGGTTTCAAAACCTAAGCTGTTCAATAAGCTTCACAACCTTCCTGTGTGAAGTAAGTACCAATTTATTATCTCCCTCTGAAGAGGAAGAAAATGTTTACACCGTGGAAAAGCTGGATGCAATGTTTTTCTTTGAAGTCTCTAGCACAGACCTGTGACTTAGGCATTTGTGGTTTGAAAAATTTGTAACTTAAGTATTTTTACCATCTGTTTATTTACACTGGAAGCTTTTCAGTACTCATTAGGAGCACATCACTCATCGTACGCTCTCATTTGCTCTGAAAATTAGGTGCTTTTTATTTATTTATAAAAAGCTTTATTGCTGAGCCGTTTCCACTGTTTTCTCCTAATTTGTACATTCTCCTAATCTCTACATGAAGAATTGTAAGTTTGAAACGTTTCATTTTTTATCCGGTGATCTGGAGCGCACACAAATACTGCACCCACTGAAGCAAATGAGGAAGTTTTTCATTTCAGTGACAGAATATCACTTGGAAATATTTTGAGCAATAATGTTCTCACAACTTGGTTGCACCACTACTGCGAAGATTTCTGTAAACACCTTTGCCTATCCTCATGCTAACCGATTTTACTTGTCAGAAGAAATATCACAGCTTTTGTGTTAGCTGAATTATGGAGAATGTGAAATTATGGAGTAACTGGTTAAATTAAAATAAGGATTTTTTTATTAACCTCAATGAAGGTAGGATTTCCTGATAGCAAGGAAAAAAACTGCTGAAAGCTTATAACCCTCCAGAATCTGAGCCTAATTATGGCAATACAGTGACTCTGTTTCTCCAGGTTTCTTCACTGAAATTTCCACTGCTCCCTAAAGATGGGGATAGTAGAAACTTAATTCTCTGCAAATCGTTTTATTAGCAGCAAGAAATACTCAGAATTAAGACAGATACAGACACCAGAAAAATACAAGTACAGATGTTGATGTCAGCTTTGACAGCTACACTGCTGACTGGCATATGCATGTTGACAGCTGAAGATGAAGGGCTAAAGTAGGAGGAGAAAAATATTCCAATTCAATTTAATTAATGCAAATGACTAAGACATAAGTAAACTATAACATGAGCTATGAAACAGGAACATCAGATACATGCAAATTTAAGTACTTTGTGAATTTTTATATTAAATATATACCAGTAAGTGATCAAAGTCATCCTCTCTAACCGTAGGTATATTTTTAAAGTCATCCTAAGGAAAAATACTGCATTTACCGTGATAAAAATGAAAGAACTAAGATAGTTCATACACTGAAACAGTTAATTACATACTGGATCACTTCAGCAAATGCTGATAGCCCAAAAGCTCTGTAGCCTAGAAATTAGCTGGGAAACACAGAAATACTCTCAAGGATAGCTATTTTGCTATACTTCAGGGAGGAACATACATTTCCTAGATTTATCCCTCTGCTCCCCATTATCTCTTGTTCATAAAATATTCCCAATTCAATATTTCATGAACAGAAATGCAAAAGACAGATTTCTGTTTCTCATGAACATTAGTTTATTTTAATTTGATTTGCCCTGTGCTGCTTGATGCACCCTTTTAGCTAAGGAAAGTGCTTAGAGATCTTGCAGAACTTTGGCAAAAATATTAACGTTTCTGGAAGGTTTTTCTGAAATCACTGCCAAACTTGTTCAGCAGTTACCATATTTGCAACTTATGTGAGTCTATAATTTCAAAATGGATCTACATTGAAGCCCATTCAAAATAACTTATTTATACATTGTGATTATCAAAGTAAATAAAGATCAAGCTTTGCAAAACATGTTCCACCTTCAATTCAAACTACAATTTTAAACAAATAAATTTTGAATTCTTTTGGCTGCAGCTGTCTTGCTTGACACTTTAAAAAAAAATCCAGAAAAAAAGTTTAGGATTTGTGTCAAATTTTTTTACTATCCAGGTTAAAAAAAGTTTTTTCTCCAACAAACTAAACAAAACAACCCAAAATGAAAATGTCTGTTTGGCACAAAATTAAATGTCTTCTTTAGAGCATCTTAACTACTTACAAAAAGTAAAGGCTTCTGCAGGTTGGAAATACAGGGATAGATACATGAAGAGAGGGAGGGAGGCAGATCCAACATTTTGATATTTCAACATGTCTTTTTTACTTGAATATGTTCACCAAGTTTAACCTGAATTCATCACTACTTTTAGGTGCCAAGAATTAAAGTACTCAGTGAATTGGTTTTTATCAGGAAAAAAGATACAAAGAGAAGTCATCCAGATATCTACTGCAACTTAAAGTATCCAGAGAGTAAAGCTCATTGGACTGAGTGTTTTAAAGATCCATCATGGAAGAACAAAAATAATATTTGAAACAAACTACATTTCTTTTTTTTCCCCTCATCCATAGAATCACCTTCAAACCAACTGCTGGAGCTGATATGTTACATACCCACAGGCAAAACACCTGCATGGGCAGAAAGCACCTGAAACACAGAGTTCACAGCCCAGGCTTTCCTTGTGTCCCTTCTGATCCTGATCCTGGGCTGCTCCAACTCAGGGAATGCCCATGGAATGTGGATAGATGGGGCCACTGCTGCTGACCACCCCTCGATCCCTGCCCCTCAGGACCCTCAGCTGGAGCTGCCTGGGTGCTCCTGACAGTCTCTTTCCAAAGTTCCCTCCCACGCCGAGCTTGGACCATGCGCATTGTCCATATAAATAAGGGGCAGGAGGGCTCTGAGTGAAGCTGGAGTTGATTCCAGCCATGGGACAGCTTGCCCAGACCACAGTCCACACACAAGAACTTCATGATAAAGTAAATTGCCAGCCAGACTGAACAGGCCCAACTGGCCATGAGATCTCTACTTCCAGGGGGAATCAAATGACCCCGAAGCCTTGCAAAACACTGCTGGCATAACTCTCCTGCATTCTGCTCTGTATTTCTGCATTGATCACCAGAGGACTCTGAGCTGCAAGCTGTTTATGCAAAGAGCTGGACCCCACCTAAATTAGAATCCAACATCCCAATATCAGTGAACAGGAAAACTAAGGAATATTATTATTTAAATTTTTAAAATATTGGACACACACACATGCACACAAAAGGTCAATCAGGCAAGAAAATACCATCAGTCAGAGGGAAGCCTGTTTCATGGGTGCTCCTAGAAGGCTCAGTATCCATGAATGAAACATACTATTTCAGTCCTCAAATCTGTGTACAATTTACTATGAAATGTTGATTCATAATTCTTCTCAAGCTTTTAATGCAGGAATTATATGTATATTTTAAGATAACGATACAGGCCACTTCATAAACACTGTCTTTGATGCAAAAGATCAGACAACTGTTACTGGCTTTTATTAGTGGAGGAGGAAAGTGAGGCTTGGCGTCAGCAGACAGACTATTGTATGTACAATATCTGTGACTTAAGTTTACTCCAAGTTGGCTCCTTTTTAAATTCCCCAGGCTCTATGAAATCTAGAGTTGGGGCTGATAAAAACACTGAAAAATAAAAAGGCATCCAAAAAAGCATTTTATAAATGCAGCATATTTTATAAAAAGCAATTTCAAATCTGCTCCAGGTAGACACATAAAATCTTATGAATAAGTTCAAAGCATGGTTAGAAAACTTTTATGCACTCCCTTAAAATAAAAAAGAATGCATATGCATGTTTGGAGAATCTTTGATATAGGTACGTGTGTGCACACTACAGAGTCCGAATTAAATAGTTTCCTTGGTATGAATATGTAAACATCAGTTTTTGCTAAAAAAATAACTTATTTTTGCTCTGACAAACAGATGCTGCAGCACAGATCCTCTAACTCTCTACTTGATTCACGGCGCTGTTCATTTTCTGGGAAGTTCCATACGTAATAAGCCAATATGGGGAACTGCCCTGGCAGCAAACTTGATGAAACCATTCCTCCATCCCGAGGGACCCAGCTGGGGCAGGGGAGTGGGTGGTGGAAGCCGGGGGAAAGGCCATGCCTGTGGGAGATCTGATTCACTGGGCCTCCCAGAAAATAACTGTTCATGGGGTCCTCATATATTAAATGTAAAGGTGAGTTCTTGTGGTGGAATCTCAAAGAAGCAGCAGCAAAAGTGTTGCTGTTATCTTTTCTCCTAGAAAGTGAGACCCCCCACACCTCTGGAGGTACACAAGGATTGATCAGGAGCTGTTGGTAACAACCAATGTATTTTTTATACAATGTAGCTTTAATTATTCCAGTACTATTTATGACATTTAAATACATTAGCATTAGTTGATGAAAAAGTACTTTCATCCTTCTCATCTATCAAGAACAGAAATCCCTTCTACAAGTCTGCTGTACTCCTTGTTTTATGGGAGGGAGGGGAAGGAGGTGTTAACATGCTAGCTCACTCTTTCAGAATCAGATTTTGTGTATTCCAACAGAATTGTTTTGTAATCACTGTTATTGCAAACCCATATATTATTGGCTTAATCCACTCAGTACCTACAGAACCATATTTTCAGCATCCATTTAAGGTATGCTGCCATTAAAATATGGAATTAGGATACTATGATTCAGCCACATGACAGTGAAAGCAGAATGTGAGGCAAGGGCTCTTCTCCTAGATCCTAACCTTGCAATCCACACAGGAGAGCCATGCAGTGGCTAAAGGAATCAGTTACCAGCAGCTCATCTAAATGAGTGTCACTCTGACACCCACCACTCCATTGCCAGCTTTCAGGGAAGTACTGGGATTTTCCCTGTAAAACCTGGGGACATAGAAAAGAATTTCATATAAAAAAAACCGCAAAGGTTACAAACAATTATCTTTAGGATGAATTACAGGCTTATTATAAGGTATAACAGAAAGAGCCCAGCCTCGAATAAATAGACATTTCAACTGTTCCGTGAAAAATATTTGAACACTTAATAGGAGCAGAATTTTGGTTAAGATACCTGACTAAAAAGGAGGAAAACTGCATTCTCCTCTCTGCTTTGTCCTAGAGCTCATGAATGTTCTATAAATCTGTGATTCAAGGCATAAATTCATGAGTTTTTTCTAGCAAGAAGCAGTGGCTTAAGCACTTCCTAATACTCAATTCAGTGCTTCTGTCCCAGCTGTGTCTGACATTCACCTGGCAAACTGGATTTGGGTTAAAGATAACGAGGCAAAGATGGACATTTGAAAGACACCTCTGTTTCAAGTACCATATTTGATAAATAAAGTACCAAATTTGATAAAATATCCACCTTTGGATAAGGTATTAACCCAAACCTTTTTCTTACTCTGGGTTTATCATCTACCTACATACAGCCTGGAACAGGATGTGGAACCAAGAGTGACTCAAAAATATACATTTGGAAAGGCAAAAAGTAATATTTCGAGTAAAATAATCCCTGACAGTAGCATACAGAGCATTTAAAGAGACAGATGAGCAGATAAAGGGAGGTATTATGGGCCAATGTAATTTCATCAATCACAATTGGAACGTGGCACCCTTTGGAACAGCACTGGCACGTGGGAGCCTCATGGAACAGTGGAAAAGGGGAAGATGAGGAATCATTCATCAGTGCTCCTGACCTCCAGAGAAAAGCAAAAATATCAGAGGCTGGGAAGTAGCCGTTTAGCATCCCCTTATTTACCCACTTCATTTAGTAAATGTATTAAATTAAACTGCAGATGTTCTGCTGTCAGCACAGCAGGGTACAGGCAGAGTATTAGCAGGCTCTTTCCTGATAGAAACATTTTATGTACTGTAAATAAACAAACACAATTTTGTTAATTAGTAAATGAATTATTTTTCAAAAATGCTCCACTAGGCTCTTTATAGCCCAAGCTACTGTAGTTCCTATTTTTAACAGAGACCTTACAATCAAAGAGGGAAAATGCTCCAGCTCTTGGAAATTGTAGCTCTTGAACAACTAATTATCACTATTCCAACCACGTTTTAAGCTAAATATTTTATCAGTACTTCTAAAATCAAAATCACAGTAACTAGATTGAAAAGGAAACCAGACTGAAAGGAAAACAATGTAAGAAAAATATCAGCAATATCAAGCTCTTATAATTAACTTCATTTTTTAAAATACTTTTATTATTAATGATCACAGGGAGATTCCCTAATAAACTTAAACACAAAGACCTGTATCAGTTATCCCCATACTCATATTAGAAATGACAAGAAGAAAGTCCATTTATACTTCAGACAAAAAACACACAGAAAAGGAACCCCAAAGTAAACCTTGTATCTGATAGTTACATTTCATTGCATCATCGTGCTCATTTGTTCCAACTTGCTGGCTCAGTAAAGTTTTTAATAGACAGATGGCTAATTTTATCATTTCAACCCAATTTCTTACTGGACCAGCTCCAAAGATCTAGTGTTAGTGTAATGCCATGGATAAGGGTCAACAGAATAAGAGGAGAACATATGCTAATGTCAGTATTTCACGTAGTCTTCTTTAACAGAATATACAGTGCTAAGCTGAGGGATTTGCACTGGCTCAACACTAACACCATATGGGTGGCCTGTTGAAAAGTAATGATGGCCTAAGCATAGAATCTTAATCAGGTACTGATGGCCAATGAATCAAATAGCACCACACAAGTAATCACTTAGTGATTAAAAAAATTACAGAAGATGTATTGCTGAAATTACTCTGCTAACTAGAGAAGTGATTTTGTCTTAGCTAAAGCCTGTCACATCATTACCTCTTAATCTTAACCCCAATCTTTTTTATCCTCATACAAATCTTTCACAAATAAAAGGAACTCAATTTTTGGTTGTTATGAACATTCGTGTGCATAAGGAAAATGTACTTGTAATTTAGTAATTCTAGGTTATTGATTGTTAGAATTTATGAAAGGTTCACATCAAAGGCTCAGTTAATTGTCAGTAAGCAATAGGAAAACTTGCAAATTTCGTAGACAAGCCTTCATTTATTTTCAAAAACTTTGTATGAATTGATGGAATTACTTGGTTTTATCAGGTAAGCAAGGCTTGGCTCTGCAGTACATGTCTAATAATTGTACCACACATTACTGCTGCACATGTTAAAATGCTGCTCACTACACAGGGCAGGTTGCCCCACTCCACAGAGATCTGTGCTGTGTGGAGGCAGGAGGGCACCTGCATATCCTTCACTTTCTTTAGGAAGAGCGTGCTGCCTGCTGAAGATAGCCTTGAATATAACTAGAACTTATCAGAGGCAAGGCCATAAAATGGATGGTTAAATATATTCAATTTGCTAAATAAATAAATAAACAATCAGTTAGTTGAGGAGTTGCAGACAGTTTCCTCAAAGGAGCGGCTACAGAAATGCCTGAGAAGTTGTAGCATTATACCTAGAAACCCAGTTTCAAAGATGAGTTCACTTTCTCACCCCACCTTCAATTCCACGATGTATCTCACAGGGAGCGGTTTTGTGCCACAGCTAAAGCAATCTGTGTAATCTAATCTCAAAAGGGGCAGTCTCTTCCCACCTTGTCTGATAGGTATTTTCATTTTTTTCCTGCTCCATTTGGTTCAGCAGAATATGGAAAATTTTCTATTGCTGATAGGAAAAATAGAACAGCTTTAAATTGGATCAGCAAGAAGACATGTACCTCTAAATTAAATGGAGGGTGGGAGGAAAGGGGTTTCTAGAACTGCCTCCCTCACTCTCACATTAGCATAGATGTTTTGTGAAGAAAGACACTGAAACTTATCTGCTTAAATCTGCAGAGAGATGAGATGATTTCAGTTTTGAGCACACAGATGTTTGGTTTGTGTACACTTGATTTACATGCATTTAACTGGGGGCATGGGGGGCTGGGGACAGGACGTGCAGAAAACAACTCAGACCAGAATGCTTTTTCTTTAAAAACTGCTGTAATCTTTTAAAAATAAGCAGTTACACTTGAAAGAAATAGTTTCAAATAATTGACCTTGATGCTCTTAGTTCTGAGGTAGTGGATACAATGCTAACTGATATGAACACAAGATATTTTTGTAAATAGAGGTTTTGCATTGAAGTGGTATCCTTCTTTTCGTGGGACACAGTTTACACTGAGAAACACTTCACCATGCAGATGGGCTACCCTCACAAAAGGAGAAAAGAGATTTTAGAAGTGTTTCAAATCCTCTTTTATGAAAACTTGATCAATTCTAAACCCAAGTAGTCCCTGCAAAGAACTTTGTTCCCTAAATTTCACTTCCTGAAAATGACTACCAACCCTTTCAGGCATGCCCACAGGAATTTATTCAAAACAAAACGAGTAAGTGGAACAAAGCCTAAGATTCTATCTATAGAAACCAGCCTTCAATAATGCCAGGAAAATACCCTTAGAACTCAACTTTTGTAAATAAATGCTTCTATCATACTACTTTGAAGGGTTTATTTAAATATCCATAAAGTATTGCATTTTATTTTTACCCAATAAGTACTGAAAGCAGATCCCCTTATAGTGGAATAGCTCTCTGATTTATATTTAAAATTAATCTGGGAAAATGAGAGACTCACACTCTAGAGTAAAACTTCTGCTGAAAGCTTAGAATCAATACAAATAGAAAACTGTTTTCAACAGATAAAAGTGGTTTACAACAGAAAAATCTCGAGGTAACTCAAAGATTATTTGAAACTAGTCAAGGAATGAAATCCTTACAAGCTTTTTAATATTCAAACCTAAATAAATATAGTCTTTATTTTTGCTGCTAATATGAAATGTTCTCACTAAATTTAAATATTGTGAAAAAACATTCAGACTAAAAACAAAACACAGCTTAAAGAAATGTCAGACATGTACAAAATTACTGTGAAAGAGGAAAAAGAAGAAAGAAAACCCCCCAGAAATTAGGCCAGTTTTTAGGCTACAAGCCAACTGTTTGCTCTACTTTGCTTTATTTATTAGTTCTTAAGGTATTTAAAACTTCAGCATTAAAACTGGAGAATGATTTGCAAATGAATGCAGTTGCAGTTGTGAAAATATAACTCACAGCTGAATGTGGGTTATTCAGACAAATGGCTGCTTTGTTAGAGGAGGGGAAGTGAAGTTCTGTGTTAATTTATTACAAACTGCAGCATTTCAACCCTGATGTCCAGGCAACAATGTTTTTTATTTCAAGTAATTTATAAGTACTTCCCATAGCACTTAACAGTGATGTCTTTGGCTGTTTCACCATGGTACTAGAGTGTATATGTATTTACTGTGGGAATTTGTTTTTAATAAAACTGTTGTAAGGCATTTTTATTCCTTCTCTTTGTTACATTAGAAACATTCTCTGCATAAGTAATGTATTTTTTCCAACTTGAAAGGCAGCAGATTATGGCCGGCACTGTTTTTGGTTGTGTAAAATAATGACAGGCTAAGTGATTTCTCAACCAAAGCAAGTTATTTCACTTGTCATGATTTAAATATTTTTTCTCCCCCATTTTAATACTGGTGATGGTGCATGACTTCTTTAAGGTCCCTGTGTTGGTGTAATTATGGCAGTGCCCAGATAAGATCTGGTCAATATGAAAATAAGAAACCAGAAAAAGAAATGCAATGTCTGACGTATCAAAACGGTGGCGTTTTCGAAGAAGTGATGACAAACCTGCCATATGTCAACAGCTAAAATTCCTTCAGCAGTTCATCTTTATGATAAAAAAAAAAATAAATTACAAGTAATCTTCTTTTAACTTCAGTTTAGATGAATATCCAACCAATGAATATTGTTAGGTCCTAAAAACTTAGGCATCAGAAATGTCTTCATTCATTTAGGTAATGTATCACTCAAAATAGTCCTGGAATATGTTTCTCCTCATACTCTTAATCCATTTGTTTCAAAGGGTTAAATTATTGCAACTCTTATGGCAAATATAATAATTTTAATATAACTTAGTTGTGAATGTCATGCTCCAGAGGCTTTTGCAGAATTACTACAGCAGTGGAAAAATTTGCAGGCCAAATACATCCTCATTTAAGTCCCTTAACATTGGTTAGTATGTCTAAATATGTGACAGTTGATTTCTTCTTGTCCTAGATTATGTTGCTTTAACAAGAATATTTATAAATAATACCACAATAAAGCTTCTGTAAGAGTTGTTTTACACGTATGAAGTAAAAGAGTTGATAGATATTGAAACATATAAAAAAATCGCAGGTAACAAGTTTGTTTTCTTGGACAAATTTAAAACTATCAACTTTCTGAGACTCTGCTTTAAGGTTCAGACTCCTGCTTACAGACAAAGCGTGAGACTCTTGGCAATATTACCATTTCTTAGTTTTCCTTTTAACTTTTTAGAAAAACCCCTCAAAACAAAAAGATTGCTGAAGTGAAAGCCTCAATTCCTCAGTTAGCAGACTCATGCCTGGAATTTTATTGGCCAAATCCTAACATTCAGTCCATTGTCAGCTACTTTATATCTACCACGAGCCACTTTGACATTATTTATCAAAAAACATTCTCGAGCGGTTCTTGCGTAAAAATTATGCAGAAAACCTCTCATCTTTGGTTAAAAAAAAAAATTATTTTGTTTCATGTATTTGCTTTATCCTCTTCAGAGCAGAGAGAGAAAAAAATCAAGAAAAAGTTCCCATAAAAATGCTCTTAAGATGTAATGCAGGGAAATACAAAATTTCACCTCAGAATATAAGTGCATATTTGGCATAGTTTTAGAATAATTTTCATAAAGCTAAGTAAACACCTAAAAGTTCTCTCACCAGAGCAAACTTGAGCCTGTCACACTTTCTGTAATCTTAGTGCTTTTCAGTAAAAGGAGATGGAGTTTTTGGTTTGGCTCAGCAGTTTATCTCAAAACCCTTTTTTTTCTTCTCTTGTTCAATGCCAAGTATATTTTTTATTCTACTTCTGAATTATTCTAATATATTATGTGGGACCAGATCATAAACCCTGACAGTAACTTTTCATATTTAAAGGGGCAAAACAGACTTCCCTGCTCCCAATCTGAGTATCCATCCCAGCAAACATCACACAGAAACAGCGTGGGGGAGCAAACCCTGCAGAGCCATCCGTGTTTCCCATGGATGGGACTGAGTTATCAGCCCGTGTGCATGGAGTGCCAAGGGAGAAACACAAAACCCACGGAGCGAAGTTAAAACAGCAGACAGCAAATTTCTGTGCTTTTGTGAGGCCGGTTGCCAGTGTTACACCAGAAGCTAGAGGGACTGTGAAATATGGTTTATAGATAATTAGTTTTTATCTATAGAGGTGGAGAATTTGGAATGCAAAATACCAGCTTGTGATTATTCCTGTATGTTGTCATCTCTCTAGGTGAAGCTGAAGAGAATGGACATCCCTTACAATGCAATGTCTCCTGTGGAAGTTTCCGTACATTGAAGCAGATTACAAAGGAAATACCCCAACAACTTCTAAAACACGTCCAAATCATATGATTCTCAGTAACAGCTAGGGGAGTCTATTAATTTTGTGCATATCCACTGGAGTTCTTCAAAACACAAAACCATTAGGGTTTATCAGAAATTAGCGAGGCCCAAAAAGAGGCATTTGGATGATGATGGAACTCATGAAAGAAGCACACCTCCTTAACAGCAGGGCTCAGTGGGGAACAAGGCATCTGTTTCATGAAAAATTAAGACCTTGAATTATGCTGCTTTTCAATGAGAAACAAAACTAATACCTGCTGTCATTTACCATGAAAAAACTGACAAAAAGTACGACATCTCACCGAGTCAACAGCTTGGTGATCAGAGGTATTCATCAAGATTCTAGAAACATCATGTCCTACTTGAAAAACCAAGCCAAACAACCCCAAACCCGACCATGATGATTTCCCTTGCCATCAGTCTGCCCTATCCAGTTTTCTAGACAGTTCCTAAAAAACATAAAGAATTCCTCCGGAAAAACTTGAGCTGCCTGAAATGGTACCTGACATTTATGCAACTTTATGCTTCTTTTCTCTCATTCGTGGATTTTTGTTTGCCTGCTATTAGTATTTTTGCAAATGGAGAGGTTCCTACAGATAATTCTTCCTGACAGGCTCTAAGAATTACATTCAATAAATATTTTAGGAGCACAGATACTGAATACATTTAAAAGTGGTAAAGAATAGTGTTTAAATAACCATCCTTCAGCCATTGTCACATCTCCAGCCTCTTTGTGGAACCATTTTCTGGTTTTTAAGCCTGTGCATGCTTTGAATGTTTTTCTAGGAGTGGGTAAAGGAGACAGATAAAACCAGTGAAGAGAAAATAATCTACTTGCAAAGTGTGGTTTTGGCAGATAAATAAGCTTATGTTAAGTTACATCTTATACTCCACTTAGGTTGCTTCAAGACAGTCTAGACAGGCACACAAGAAATTATCCAAAAAAACTCTGTAGCATGCTAAGTAGGGCACACACAGTGTGGGATACACCCGCATTAAAGCTGTCTCCGCATACTTCAGCTGCCTTGCATGCATGCATGCAGATACAATTTTAAATACTACCAGAGTTTTTGTTCTCCTTGTTGTGCAATGCAGTTTGTATTGCCACAGACTCTGTAACATCATGGGGAAGGTTCCAGGAACTATGAAATAGGCTGTAACATCAGAAAGGCTTAATCTGTCTTTTGAGATTTCCAGTGTTCAGGTATGTCCAGATTATTTCCAGACGTTTCATCCCACCATGACGATCGGAAGTCTTTTTTTTTTTTAATCTGCATAATTAGATTGTCAGTTTTTCTCTCTACAGAGCACCAGAAATACCTGACACATTATTCTACTCCCAAGGCAAAACTCATAACTGCTGGGACCAGTGCACCAGTTATTACAGAGCTGAGACAGCTCAAAGATGTCTTGTCATCCATACTTAAGTGAAGAAGGAAATCTGCAAAGCTTCTTAGGAGGTCAGGTTGCCTAAAGTATTAATAGCACATTTTACAGTCAGGAACACAAGGTGTTTTGCTGTACATGTGTTCTATGGGGTACTGAACAATTAACCTTGTCCACTATTATTCCTCTGATTTAGGCTGGGATTTCAGAATATAGGAAAATAAATTTTATTTTTCAGAACAGATAGGAACCAAAATGATGTTACTCAGCCTGCAAGCTTCTCTGATGCAAGATTCTTATTGGCATTATTAGGAATGCTTGTACTGATTATACACTGAAGATAAACAATCCCACAGCTGATAACACCACCACCACCAAACTGCAGACTCACACTAAACTGCTCAGATGCACCCCCTGGGGAAAAAAAAGTTGAAAGTAGAAAGGGTCCATTCCACGACACTGAGACACAAGTAAAGCGAATTTGCAAGGCAATGCTTTTCTTCCTTCCTGTCATAGCTGATAGGTCTCAAGGTTGAGAAGTTCAGGACTAGAATCACGAGAAGCTGTATTTTTAATTCCCCCATCGTATAAATTGGACATCAGAAGCACACCATCTTGAAGGAATTTGGAGTTCTCAAATTTGAACATGCATTTAAATCACTGGGATTAAAGGAGACCCCTCAGAGACTCCATGAACAAACCAGCAGGATTCCTATTTGAAGACAAATAGATCTCATTCTTGTTCTAATAAGCATGCTCACAATAACAGGGCACTGCATTAAAAATGTTACAGATAAATGACGCTAGCGTTTGAATGAATCAGGATGAACAACTACATTTCTAAACACTAGGTCTTCAAGATCCAGTGGTCCAAATCCAAGCTTATATCAGAACACTCACTTGTAGAGCCAAAAAGTTCTAGAAATACAAGCAAAAGCATCAACATGTACGCTTCAGTCTGTGTTTGCAGTGCAGATGAGTCGAACAGCACTAGACAGAGTGGGAAGAATGAGGAGGGAATGGCAATTTCCTCTCCCAAGACATCTGATGGCTTCTCCTTGACATGGTCACTGATACTTTCAAAGCCTGGAAATACAAGAACTTCGCCATTTTATCTGTATCTCGGAGACAATTTTAGCTGTACCTCCAAGACAGATTGTAAATGTCTGTATTCTTCCCTATTTCAGTTAGATGCATTCCAGTAAACCAGAAGAATTACAAGCCTTCTGCAACAGACATTGAGAGGCACTGACACCAAAGTTTTGCTCTTTCTTCCTGTGTATGTTTCTGTAGTCTCATACTGACTTAGAAAAAAACCAAACCACATTGGTTTCCACAACAACTTATTTTCTACCTATTTATTCTGAACATACAGTAATGGTAGACTGACATTTCAAAGACTTGACAAATACAACCACACAGAGGAACTAAGGTAAATGACAGAAATAAAGCTCTTCTCTGCCTCGCTGCTGGGGAAGCCATTTTGACATTATCTCTAAGCTCCAACTGAAAAGTAGTATCTTTTAGACATTTAAATATTCCACATTAGCTTAATCAGCAACACACAAAACTGTGTTTTGACTCCTGCATCTTCACCTGTTTGGTTTCCAACACCTACCACTCCTGAGCTGCGACAGAGACGTTCCTTGAACATTCTCCTAAGAACCAATTACACGCACTGCAAACTTTCTACTCTGCTCTGTGTTGTACATCAGTTGCTTTAACACCATTTAAAAGCCAACAAATGTACATACACAGATTTCTGTGGTCAGGACATCTGCACTTTCTCAACTGTTTCTAAAGCAGAAGAAAATGCCTATTAGTTTAAAATTTGAAGAAAAATTGCCCACAGGAGGAATGGGCATTAGCCATGCTTCACTTCCCTCCTTTTTGTTGACATATGAAGCACTTTTTTTCTCTTTCTTTCTTCCCAATTCACAGTGAGTCTAAAGAGGTGAATCAGTGCACAGAGAAAAAGAGAGAAAGAGAGGAAAAAAGAAAAAAAAAACCCCACAACCCTCTTTTTCCAGGGTGGGTATGAAATATGAAGGCCCAACAATTGTCTGAGCTCAGTGCATTGGAATAACATTGGTTAAATTATGGATAGTTTTGAATAGTGTCACTTTTTTTTTCTCTGCAGATGGTTGTTCACACAAGGAGTCTGGCCTGCATAATTGTATCACTAATAAGCAGTAAGGCAATTAGTTGTGTAAGTGTGCTATAATCATTCTAACAGAAGAGATGACGAAGAGACAAAAAAAGGAGGGGGGACAAAAAATGTCTTTTCTCAATTCATCAACTGACAGCCATAATTAGATATATATAATTGAAAATTCCACAGTAGGGGGGCCAGCTTATACAAATGAATTTTCTTTGCTTCTCTTATGCATTTTTTCCTTTTGCCTGAACATTCCCCCCAAGAAAAAGGCAGAAAATTTGTCATTCCAGGGGAGCGTATACTGTATGAACCACAGGCTGCTCATTCAGAGCAATGATGTCAGAATAACATCTTTCCCCCCCACTAAGAAATAGACAGCTTTGAACTGAGCCTTTATTAGCTGTTTTCACTCAGTAGCGAATTAAAAAAACCCCAAAACCAAAAAACCCACAACACAACAAAAAGAACTCCAAACCAATGCAGTCTTGGATGATCTATATCAGTTTGCAGAACATGAAATGTAAAACTCCGAGAGGAGAGGTCACCTTTTTTTTTTCCTATTGACATGAAGACGGCTTGGTTTTGGTGCTGGGGGAAGAGTTCTGAGTTATAATAGAGCATTACATCATCAAGTATTATGGGAAGAAGGGGATTTCTTTTGAGCGAAGCCTGATTATCAAAGGCTATAATTAAATTTAGCCTAAAAATGCCCAAGTGCTTATGAGTTTGTGGAAACTATGCACAGAGCAGCTTTCCACTGAATTAATCAGCTTGCAAGTTTTCATTATTCTGGAGCTTCTCTTTTTAAACTGTAAGCTCACTTTTTTTTTTTTTTTATCAACAAACTCTTCTAAAATTTAATTGGACAAACCTTAACTGATTTTTTCCCCTTAAAGAGAGAGAATGTTAAGGCTGGAGCTTGTTAATTAAGTTCTTTAAGTGCCCCCAGCTGTGCAATAAATTTTCAAAGCTCCACCACTGCATTTTTTAAAATATTTGCTCCCATGTTTTTTAGCTAAAATATTTTTTAAAAAAGAAAAAGAACAAGCAACAATAACAGAAGACTTTGGAAAATTCCTATACATATGGATGATCCCGAATGCTGAAAATTGAACTATTAGCAAACTGCGGCTGATTAGAATGTAGCTGCAACTACAGGAATGTTTTCAAGGACTGCAGTTAATTAATTTCTTCTAAAATAACTAAGCACCTCTTTTTTTTATTTTCTTTTTTTTCTTTTTAAGAAGGCTTGTGTAAGATGTGAATGATTTGAAGTATCCCATATAGCCGTTCCACAACAAAATGCTGCTATCTAACATCAGTGAAATGTTTTCTGAAACATTATGCAGAAACTTCCACTAATTCAAGGACCATATGCTTGGCAGAATAAGTCAACATAGTTCTATTATCTTAAAAAATATCAGTGGCCAGGGTTCAAATCTGAAGGCCTCACAATGAGAGGATGAAGATGACATGAAAACTTGTGTCTTAACATCAGGTCACCTAAATATATATTTTCATGATTTATTAGCTAGCTATATATATGCTTAACTTCTTAATGTACCAAAATATTCAACACCCCTTCTCCTCTACACAAGAAAATTAGAGTAATGAGATAGATACCTAGAAGGGAAAATGTATTGAATATGCTGATCATTATAGCTACAAGTAATAAACTTTTGGCAACTTGGGGCAGCTCAGAAAGTTAATTTCTGAAGTACAGAAATAGCATTACATGATCCAAGACTTGAAAAATTATTGTCTTCTTGCCTCTCACCAAATCACTAATGGTCTAATGGGAGATCATTGTGTTCTCCCCGACGAAAAGAGCTGATCCTGGAGAAACCCAGTACTGACTTTTACTCATTTTAGTGGCCAAATTCCCTCTACCTTCTCCAAATGCTCATTGTTCTGGAAGTCTGACACGTCCTAACTGGCCTTGAAAAGGCTGAAGAATGCAAACGAAGACAGCAACCTTACAGGCCAGTGACAAACATGAGACAATACTTTGCCAGCTCTATAAAAGCCAAATATGTCAAAAAAATACTTTTGCAACACTTTGTGTCAGGTGAGGCCCTGAACTGCCGAGTTTAGCAGAATCTGTCATCTCCAGACTATCTGAGTGAAGTTGAGACCTGGTGGGGCCAGGCCACCTCACCAGATGGAGGATTTCCAGCTTTTCTGCTCACACGACGTTGTCACAGCTCTGGCAGAGGTGTCCTGTCCTGGCAGCACAGGAGGGGGTGACCTGGCTTGAGCTCACACATCCTGCCAGCCCTGAGGTCTTGGTAGGCCAAGCAGTGCAGCGCGAGTTTTGCCTTCCCCTTTTAGGTTAGTATTGTCAGGCCCAGCCTAGGCCTAAGAGCTAGCCAAGTTAAGAGCTTTTGTTTTGGTGTGCTTCCACTTAAAATTTCATATTTCCATTACAGAGCCTGGGGCTGTGCCAAAACTTGGAATGAAATCACTGAGCACTGAAACCCCAGTCAGTCTGCTGTTGATCTGCTGGTGATTACTGTCAGAAGCATCTTCACATGTTTTTGGCTATTAGGAATTTTCTGACTGATCCCAACACACCTATGCATCCTGCTGACTGTGTGAAAAGACCTACCACTGCAAGAATACATTTCTCAACCTACAGTATCTATCACATTCCAGAAGAGAAAATAAATATTCAGTTAACATCCTTACTTGTTTGTTCATTATTTCAAGCTATTTCTTCAGCTCATAAGACAACATTTTTCATCAGCAAAAATAAAATTGGACACACAAAAAAAATGAGAGTTATTTGGGAAATGCCTTTTTGAAAACCAAAAAATAACAACTACATTTTTTCCTTTTGTTACAGCAGCTGCCTCAGGTGTTCTCTTTCTTGCAA
This sequence comes from Melanocharis versteri, assembly GCA_013397845.1. Taxonomy (NCBI): domain Eukaryota; kingdom Metazoa; phylum Chordata; class Aves; order Passeriformes; family Melanocharitidae; genus Melanocharis; species Melanocharis versteri. The sequence continues at coordinate 488,800 of VZTG01008759.1, read as the reverse complement.
GCAATATATTTTATCAGATATTCTAGAAATCTATACTTAAGAAGTTCAATGAATGCGCATTCTACTGTATTATTTTTCTTAAAGAATTAAGGGTTTTATTTTATCTTAAAAGATTCTTGGCTGCATTTCCATGGTGCACAATGACACATTTGGCTCTTTGTGTTTCTAACTAAGTAATGACATAGTTTCTCTAAACCATGAAAAAGGTTGCGTTTGACCAAACAAGAAAGGATGAACTTCTTGGAAATTCTATTGATTGGATCTTGAATTAGATCCAGAACACTGGGACGAATCCTTTCTCTCTGCAGACCCCTGCTAAACCTGGCTATAGCTGCAGTGGCACTGCATTGTTTCCCCCTTATTCACTGGGTACAGTAGTATCAACACAAACTGTACTCAACTGCTGAAAGCTTGATTCTCAAACATATGGATATGTTGAAAATTAAATTGCAGGGTTTATTTGAATTTATAGACAGCTCGGTGAATGTATTTTTGAGATATAGTCTCCGTCAAGGAGATAGATGTCACCTGCCATGAGGAACATGATTGTATAATGTTAAAATGCCACATTCTCTTTGTAGGTAATTCTATTCAATTGCTTCCTGCAAAGATTTGGGTAATGAACACTTGAGCATCTGTGGTGTGGCTTTTTTTTTTCCCCTTTTCCTACTACTCTCCCCCCACCCCCCTCAGAATCTTTCTCTGCGTTTGTATTTCTTTACTGAATATAAACCCTGCCCAGATTCTTTTTACCAAGTCCCCTTTTGCATTATATTACTGTGGTTTTCTACTCTTTATTAAGATCCCTACCACTTCTAAATGGAGAAAATGTTGCAGGACAGAGTAAAGAAGATCCATGTGAAATTACTGAACCTGTGAAGCAAATTATTCTCTAGAGTCAGCCAACAAAGTGGGAACAGTGCAACACCCTTTCAGTTAAAGAGTTGCATCATCTTGCTTGTTTAGATTCAAAGACTTCTTTTTTTCCTTTTAATCATCTAGTCAATTGCAATTGTGACTTCATTGTACAACTTAAATCCAAGCAATATTTCTCATATCCAACCCGTTTTCTGAAGAATGGCATCTGGTCTAAAATACTGGGTTCTGTCACAGCAAACAGCTTGAAGGAAATAATTTAGTACACACAACTCTTCTCTCCACCTGTACTTTGTTTTGCTGCTTTTACCCATTCTCTGATTATTTAGATTTTTAAAACACTTTGAAAAATTTATTCCATTTGCACACAGTCTGTAATCCTCAACTAACTGTTATTTACTATTGGGAATTTTATTTACTCTGATTAGCAGCTCACAAACAGAATGCTAAACTAAATTCTACTTCTCTTTGCTGTAACTTGAAAACATATCATGCCAATACATACTTATCCATACCACAATCAAAAGTAAATAATTATACCAAACATTTAAGTTCAACCAAAACAAATATCAAATAAACACCAAAATAACACAAGTCATCTGATATCCTTTTCTTCTCCAACAGGCTCTCAGGTGAGATTAGAAAATGCTGACGAGAATAATTTAAAACTACTGACAAACTGGAGTGTAAGATTACTTGATGTAGACCTCAAAATAGAAAGAGGAAAGTATTTTCAATGCATTTACAGACCATTTCCATGATTCTTTTACTTGCAGCGAGGTCTTAGAAAAGAAAGCAAGGCCTTTTAAGGAGATCAGATACCACAAAACTTTGCTAAAAGACTTGAGTAGAGACAACTTCAAGAAGTCAGAGATCAGAGATTTGATTTTCTGATGGGAAAACATATATATAGGATGAAAACTTCTTACAAAGAGAAACAAACCCCAAAAGAGCAGCAGGATGATAGTAGCCAACTATCAGAGCTGAATATGGGAATAAACTAAACTGCAAAGCACAAACTTCTTTAAAAGACATTTTAAGATGGGAAGTACATTAAAAAGAAAAAAAAAAAAAAATCAAGTAGCATGAAAAGCTTTCCAAGATCATGGTGAGATGATTCTGACCCCAAACACACTTGTATTCCACAGTTCACCATGGTTTTCATTGTGACACATTAGCTGTGCCAGCATCCACCAAAACTGAGAAACTGTGATGGAGCAGGAGTCAGTCAGTGCCACCTCCAGAATGGGAGAAAATGGGCTGGGGAAATGTGATACAGGAAGGTACATCAGGAAACCTTCTTCCACCCCACTGGTTAATTTTTACTAGCAAATCCCTTGAAAAGCACTGTACTGTATCAAGGGCCTTGATGTTTTTAAAACAAAGAATTTATGGGCACTAGAAATGTAACCTACCTTCCTTTGTTCACTGAAATACATCATCATTTTGTGTCTTGTGGTAGCAAAAGTAATTTAGAGGATCCTGACAGAAATAATATATATATCATTAAATCTGTCCATTAATACACTCGTGGTATTATAAACATAGCAGTTTGTGGATGACAGAATCTAAAACCAACTCATTTGTTTGTGTCAGTATTAAAATGTAATAATTTTCTTTTCAGATTCAAGCCAAGTGAGGAGAGCTTTCTGAGAAGAAAGTTATCTCTAAACAAGGCACAAAGAACTCAGAGATTAAAACGTAACCTTTGGACATAATTTCCAATTTGCTGCAGCTCTTAGATATATTGAGAACAATGGTCTCAGCTCAGGTCTGAGATCAGGTTGCTCACAAACAAACAATGCTCATTATCATAAATAATATTACTACTTGCAAGGGAGTTATAAACTGTAAACCCAAGGCTTTTAGGGGCCTAGTCTGACATAATCAGACACTGGAATTAATAATATCTATTTCCTGTAAAGAAATCCAAGCTGGTTTATCAGAATGGTAAGACCAAAATGAATACTGGGCCATGCAGAATCCATATAAATAATTCTTGAGACTTTCTACCTGGACAACGTAATACTGCATGAAGCACACTTCAGTACCCTTTCATTCATACATCAAACATCAGTGTCTGCTTAGGTACTGATGAAGGACAAGAGTAAAGTTACAGGAAAAAGGTAACTTTTGCTACTAGACTGAACAGGCAAAGTTTTGCCAAGTAGGAAGCGATCATGGGGCATCTCAGAGGTTAAGCACCCCTGCAGGAGTTTGCCCTAAGCCAGAGCAGCACCACACAAATGGCTGGTTACAAGTAGGACAGGGTATATGAAGCTACCACTGGTCTCCTGAGATCCAAAGTCTATTATTACTATTCTTACTTTAGAATATCATAACATACAGTATCTATAAGGCATAGCAAACATAGCAGCAACACCTGTCAGGAGAGGAATCAAACAAACTACGTTGTTAATATAAACATGTCTGGAAAAAGTCTCCCATCACCTCCTTGGGGAATACACTAGTAAAGTCTGTGTGCTTTCTAAAACTTTCCAACTATAAAAGAAAAAATTACTAAGTCACAAATGTGGCAAGCCCAGCATAAATAATCCCTGAGAATCCTACAGAAAACAATAATATATCACGATTGGAAACATCACTGAATTTCCCAGTGGGTATACATGTATTGCCTACAAAGTGGGAGCAAACTTCCCCATTTTTCTATCTCCTTTGTTTATGTCTCAATATGCATGTCCAGAGAAGGGCAACGGAGCTGGGGAAGGGTTTATTTCTATTCTACTACAGTAAAAAGGGGTCTTTTGAAAGATTCTAATGGCTGCACTGAATGTCTGAATTATCAGTTATGAGAATCAACCTCTTTATTAAGGTCTAAGATGCTGCTGTAGCTTCCCACACAATGCTAGGACACAGAAGGCAGCTCTAAGGAAGCCCTTTGAACAACAGTCCACACTAAGGTAATTGATTTCATCAGCATGACTTCAGTTAGCTTGCTTTCACTGGACATTCTTTATTTTTCCGGCATCAACAAATGGACATTAGGACTTTTGTCCAATTTTTAATACAAGAAAAAGAATCTTAACCTCAGAAATACTACATCAGAGCAGGAGTGGCTATGCCAGCAAATCTCTGAGAGCAAGTGGAGTAATAAGCATAGTATGTTCAATACAAGTAGTATCATTAGAAAGGAGCAGAGGCACAGCATTGACTAATGCAGGTGTTATGCCTTTACCAAGGTTACTGGCAGAGCACAGTGATAAAGCAGCCAAACCACTCAATGTGACAGGATTTGTGCTAAGATCTCCTGCAGAGATCTGGAAGAACAGCTGATACATAACACGAAGACAACTGCTGTGCTTTTCTTGCTTCTGCACATGCTCCAGCACCAGAATTTGAATGGTTGAAGGGATTAATTCAGACAGTAAGGAATTCCCCAGAAAACTGAGCAATAAATGTTCAACAGGCACTTTACTGTTCAAATATTTTGTGCCCGCTGCAAAGGATGCTAATGAAGTTGTTGACAGTGTTCTCATTTGTGCTAGTGAAGTGAAATATGCACAATATCTGGTGAGGCACCATGTGCCACTTCCTAGTGATAAAGAGATTTGAAAAAGAAGTGCTGATCAGCAGCAACAGTTTTATGGGAAAAGAGTTACTGAAGAAGCAAGGCCACAACCTGAGGTAACATGGGCCAGGGTAGCTGAGAAGTGCCCAAGCTTTTTGTTTCCCTGAAATGGTGCCACTGTCAGATCTGACTAGAGGACGACCAACACCACTAGTGACCGGTGTCCAAGTTTCACACATGCTGCTCCATAGAAAACAATTGTTTCCTGGTTCCCATTTTCATTGTATGTGCACAAATGCATGTACCAAACAGCAGGGATGCTTCCTGCTTCGCAAGAGCCAGGTCATGTTCTTTTTCTGCCTGATTCAAAGCAGAGATTTTCATCTCTGATCACCCTATCTCGAGCAGAGTAGAGATATGAACATTCTTCTGCATCCTAGAGCAATTTCTAAATTATTTCACACAAAAAAGCATCAGACATTTTCTGTTCATCCTCTGCTTCATGAAGCTAATTACAACTAAATCATTTTACCGTAGTATGTTAAGCTGCAGTTAAAGTTTCCTTATCTGTAGAGTACTGAAATCTGTCTGCAATTCTCATTCTATTTTGATTCTTTTTTTCACTTGTTTAGTTTTACATTTAGGAAGTTAAAGTCTGCTGTCAAAACCTCATCTTGATCAGCTGGATTTTCAGAATTTGGTTCAGGAGTTCCTGAAAGATCTACTTGAACAATAGCATCCATCTCCACAAAGTATATGAATAAACTGCCTAACAAATTTAAATTACTTCTAATTAATATATTGCAACCGATATGCTCAAAAAATACTGATGTGATTCAGCTGCTGAGCATTAACTAGATGACTATTCATGATTACCACCTTACAAGTATCTGGTTTCCAAAAAAAAAACCAAAAAGGCATTTACTTCACATTTCCAAAGCATTTGCTCTTCCAATAATAGAGTGAGAAATCTGGGCTAACAAGAAGGAGTTTATTTAACCTTATTTCTATTCCTTTACAACTCTATTTCTGGAGACCACTTATCAGAAGTTGCAACTCAGCAAAAATTTAATGGGGCAAAATGGACAAGGCAGAGGGGATTGTGCTCTGAGCTGGTATTGAGGACCGGCCAGCTCTGCTCCCAAGAAACTCATCCTGTTGCACATATCCTCTGCCTGGCTAATAACAACAGAGCTGTAAAAGGCGTCGTTACCCCAAGCTCATAGCCAGAATTACTGCTCTTGTACGGTGTATTACTGCAGGCCTCCCAGAGAATGCTTGCCAAAACCAGAGTGCTTTATCTGGAAACGGGATTGGCTTTTCTAATAGCCTGTAAACAAAACATCAGCGGGACTTAGGAACAAATGTACAGTGTGCAGTTTCTCTTTCTGAACTCAGATTTGATTTCAAACTCTAGTTTTTACTGTGCTTATATATATGTATGTAAACATATCTACATACACACATATCAATATACACATCATACCATGAAAAAGTAGACTCTTACATAGATTTATGAAATTATTTTGCCATTTTGAACATGGCTGAAATTCTATTCTCACTGCAGTGTAACACACTCCATCAGCCTCGATATCAGGCATCTTGGTCATTTTCTCCCATCTAATTTACAAAGCGAAAAATCCTTTTTGCCATTCCCCCCTCCAAAAAGGGGAATTTTCCCCCTCATGATCAATTTCATGCCATTTACTTTAAACAGAGATATCAAATTGTTAAACATTTTAACCACAGTATGTCCTGGTAATTCAATCCGCTGGATTTGCTTGGGTGTCCCAAAGTGTTTTGAGTTCAAACAGCAGAAAGAAACTGCAGCGCTGGTCAGTCCCCTCTTAAATCTTCTCATGGATTTCATTTGCTGTGTGGCCTGAGAGAGGTCAAAAGGTTTTCTCACAGAAGTAGAATTTGAGAAATAATCACCTTATAGACCCACTAAATCAATCATAATTAATGCACTTGCCTAGTTCTGTCAGAGAATTGCTGCTAGAGGGCAAAATAAAGAGGCCCCTTCTAATACAATTTGAAAAGAGATCAGATCTGTCATTTCATCTAATAATTGAGCCAAATGAGAAAAGAGAAGGGTCAGAGTTCATCTGGTGACCTTATGTAAACCCAATAATACATAATTCATTTTCATTTTATGGAATTTATAAGATGCTGTAAACTGTCAAGATACAGACTCATCTGCTTGAGCTTCCAACAAAACCTTCCTGCTCATCACGCAACACACGCTGAGCTGCCAAAACTTTTAAGTGGTATATTCTGGCAGAATAATCCAAAAGCCTTCAACAAGGACTGGTATTTAATTCATTCTTCCAAGCGTGTGAAGTTAATAACTGAATAAATCACTCGCAGCTCTTTCTGAATGATATAAAACCTGTAATTTATTTACGGAGTGTTACAAATACAGTTAAAACATGTTTTCATGCAAAATGGTTTCTTTTCTTTTTTATTATTGTTATAAAACATTTTTTTTGTGAGCATAGAACAATAATACATATGCCCTCAGAATAGACTACTTCATTCCAAGTCTTAACTGACCATATTCAGTCGAACTCATTTCCATTATTGGCTGCAAACCAAAAGTAATCTGAAGACCTATAAGGGAAATATTTCTTTAGTAGGGAGGTTGCCCTTAAAGCTGCATATCAACTGAAAATATCCAAGAGTTACCTTTTCAGTCTGACTTAGCTTTTTAGTTCCTGTGCTGGGCTACATTCTTTACCCACTCACACTGCCACAACCCAGTTAGAGCTCTATCTAAGTAATAAAGCTGAATTGATGGTTTATGAGTTATTCCTCAGTGCTTTGTCTCCTTTACTGTCAATACACCCAACATGCAGCAGAGCGTCTGGGCGTTCATGGCAGAATTTCCTAAGGCGAGTCTGGGCTTCTCGGGAGAAGAGATTTTTTTATTGAACCAGTCAACACGTAAGAGATGGGGAATCAGCAGGGATGCTTTTGACTAATTCTTAAGTTTGAAACAGAAGCAACAAACTTGGAAAGAATAAGAAAGCTGAGAATAACTCTAATTAGATATACTAATCATAACTAAAGGTATTATGATCCAGCACAAAATTTGACTTAGCAATGTCCTTGGACTATCACAGCTAGGACAGCAGTACCGTTATGAAAGTTTATAAAACACTTCCAGTTCTTGGTTTGTTTAGAGATGAGCGGGTTTCATACTGTTTTTTGTGCCATTTGTGAAATACTCAGGGCTGCAGATAAGAAAAAATGTTAAATAACTGGACCAAGATGCTCTAGACTATACTGTCCACTACAAATCCTGCTGAACAGAAACTTTATGAAAGATAGTGCACTGTCTGTTCAATGTTTCACTGGCTCAACACGCTTAAGCTTCAAACTCCTGCCCTACACCGAACAGGTTTGTAAAGCTGAGACTATAAAGCTGCCATAAAGGAGAACAGATGATTCTCCTTGACATAATGCATTTCTGTACTAATTATTTCCAAGGCCTAGTAGAAGGCTGGGTAAGAAAGTACTCAGCAGACTTCATGTCATGGTCAGGAAAAATCATACAGTGCTCTGACAGGTTCCCAGCATATTCAGCCAGCACAACTTAGAGTTGTCTTAAATTATTGCAGAATCTGTTGTGCTATCTGGCCAGGCAATGTAATGGAAGCACAGATTTGTATTAAGTCCTCTTTCTTCTCAGCTGTAGCAGACTGAAGACTGAGTCTTTTTCTTTCTGTAGTACAACTCCACAGAGATCACTTGAAGAGAGAAAAATAAAATTCCGTACTAAACTACCACGTGGTGTCATGTTTCCAGTTAAATGGATAATATATAAAACAACTACTCAGCAGCAGCACTGATAGCAACACTGCATTGCCCTCCTGCACTACCATGGGTGCTTGATTTCTGAACAGCTTCACCAAGGATCGTATTCTGTAATATTTATAAAGAAGAAAATGAAGGCACAGCAATAACAGGTTGTTTTACATCAAACACTAAAACTGAAACCAAATCTTGTGTTCTTTGTGTCGTGTACCTTACCAGCACCCTTTCCCTTGTAACTTTGACCTCATATAGCAACCCATCGAAGATACATTACTCGCTATTTAATGGCAAAAGTCGATTTGTATACATAAAACCTGCAAGAAATAAGTATGTCACTCTCAAGTTACCCTTTATCTATTTACCCTTTTTTAGTTTGAAATGACAACATCCTTGTATTTGTCATATTGTTAAAATCTGACCTTTGATCCTAAGGGTCATTGCACCCCCCGAGGTCATCTGCCCATCTGATTAACACATTCCATAATTTTGGAGGTGGCCAGTTTAGTGGTCTATCCCATTAATCATGGCACTAGAAGCAGCATGAAAAAACCACTAAGGTTATCAAATCCCCACAGGAGATTAGGAAGTTAGATAAGCACATGAAGTTTAACAAACAAAAAGTACATGGACAAACCAAAAGGCATTCAAGGCCTGAAACCTGACACAAGCAAAGCAGCATGAGAAAAACAAACATCAGAGACTCTTCCCACTTCTTGTTTTTCTCTTAGTAGATTTCATAAAGCTCTGATATTTCCTTTTGTAGGTAACACAAGTTTTAGGTCAGAGGAAAACGTGAAATTATTTTAGGTTTTAACACTATCCAAACTCACAGTACCATAGAGAGCTCAGAAACAACTCACATGAGAGGAGTCACCAGCATGGGATACCACTGCCAGAATAGCATCAAACATCCATCAACATGTGCAGTTATCAAGGAAATGATTAGGAGTGTTGAAGCTTGGTCAGCTCGTGAATTAGTAACTAAGAGGAAAAAATACATTTCTCATTATGGGCCTTTTTATATTGTTTATTAGAGAGCAAATAAAAATAATAATATAGGCAAAAATAAACTAGAATCAGCCTCATATAATAGAATATTATCCTGAGAATAAGTAAAGTTTTGCATCTGGCCACTTTGCTGTCTAGGAGAGTTATTCAGCATTTTCAACTCTTCCCTGGTCTTTCCTTCAGGCATTTTCAGACAGCAAGAGCTGGCACCTGGTTACTGTATGTCCAGTTGCTATCAAAGTGAGATTTTGCTTGACAACTTGAACAAATACAGTAGCTGGATTTGAAGAGAGACCGAGGCAACTGTCTCACATGGTTCATCTTTCTTTGCATTTCTTAATCTAATACAAAAACAAAACTCCCATCCCAGTTCCTAGAATAGCCACTTCCAATCTTGGAATTTCTGTCTTAAATTAAGCACTCCATTTATTGAAATGTATTGATTTCTTATGAAGAATTATATTCCAAATAAAAATAGTATTTTTTTAAAAAAATCCCATTAAATTAATTTTCAAAAATATATGGTTTATAATCAATCAAGTCCTGGTATTCTGTTTCAGAGAGCTGTATGGATTTATCATTACTTTTCTCTTATATATCTGTGTAGGTGTAAAGTGTATGATAAAATACTACTATTGGCACATTATAGCTGAATGTCATTTGACATACATTGAAATGCATGACATTATGTAATATTAGCCTGTCATAATTCTACTGCCTGTTACTACAATGAAATGTTACAGTATGACAATAAATAGATTACAATTTTTTAGATTTAATCTAGTTTGAAAATTTAGTTACTTAGTTCTGGTTTGAACTACCTTATCAACTTTTCTGTAATAATGAAATAATTTCTCACCGCATATTCATTACGCATCATAACTTTGGCTTGCTGTGAAATGTAAAATTCAATAAAGTAACAAAAAGAAAAAAAAAATTAATAGTTAAGGAATTATTTCTCAAAATACAATATTTCATATTTAAGTGTATAAAATTAAGTATACTTTTTAATATTTAGGTGTATAAAATTAATATAAGGTTAAGAAATGAGTTTGTGGAAACAGCTCTTGCTAATGGAAAATTACTACATTGAGATTCCTAGTTCTTTTCCCTAAACTTTCAGTTATTAATATGATGGAAATAAGCACGGGATAGTAAATATTCCAAACAAAATAACCCTATTTCCACAAGAAAACAAATTGGCAATGACTGGCTGGAGCTGGAGAAGCTGCAGCAGAGTTCACAGCTCCCTGGCAAACACAACCCTTTCCCTGAGCTGTAAATCTGCCCCACACGAGCAAATGTCAGGAGGACAGCCACGTCCAGAGGAATGATATTGCAACTCAAAGGGAGATAACTGGCTGGGGGTAGGGGGTGGGAACAATGACAAAACAACCAAAAAAATCTACCCAAATCTCCAAAACTGCAAACCTCAAAGCAGAAACTGTATTTATCTCTCTGTTTCTATTTAGCACAATTGTGTTTTCCACCTCTTAATCCATTCAGATTGAATGCTAATGAATACAAGGCTTTAACAAAAAGGAGATTTAAATTTGTGCCATTAGTTTTGGATGTTTTACCGTTAGCTCTCATAAAGATACAACTCGTTTGTGAAAATGTGAATTTATCAGGTCAGATGGAGGTTGAACAGAAAATTTCCACCTACTTTCTGTATCATCTCAATTTACTGTTCAAGGCGTTGTTAGTACACTGACCACGGCTTGTATGAAACACATCCCCCATCTGTGGCTAAACATTTAATTGAAGTTTACAAAGAGGTTTAGGATCTGGGTCACCTGACAGACAGAAGAGATAGAAACCACTGTAGATATAAGCAACTGCAAATAGTTCCATTTCTCTTATAAGATTAGGAGGAGATTTAAGCTGCTTGAAAGCATGCTTGCAAACTTTATCTGACATGGGAGGAGGGGGCAGCTACAAGCAAGGTTCTTTGGAGGGTCCCAGTATTCTTCAGCCTGGTCTGAAATGCCTTCTTTACTCCCCCCCTGCACAAAGTCAGCTATGACTGCCTTCCAAAAGACATTTTTTTTACCTGACTTGCAAGAGAGAAAACAAAGTGAAGCTACTCCTAATCTCTCTGTCCACCTAATGGCAGATCACAGCTTTAAATCAGAGTGACAGACCAGTAAGAAATAAGCAGGATCTTCTCTGTGCCTCAGGTGCAGGGTAGTGCACACTCCAAAGGGCCTTTATTTTCCTTCTACCTGAGCAGGTAAGACAAAGACCCAGTCTAGGCTCACTTGAACACCTGTGTGCACCGAAAATCTTTAAGAGGACAAACATTTGCGGGATCAGACAAATGATCAGTGCAGCCTTGACTGCCAGGCTTCCAAGTAGCTCACTTTATTCTTGGTACTCTTTCTGTGTTGTTATCTCATAACTCATCCAGAATTTGCATGTTCTGCCCTCCAAACCCCAGTGAAAGGGCACAAGTCACTTCTCACAGGCAGATGCACAAACTACCTGGAGTTGTTTTCTACATGAAATATAGAATCATTATACTAACTTTAAGCACTTTGGTCATGTTTTGAAGTATAGAATCTACTGGACTAACAAATTTGTAGTTCACTGTGCTTCAGAGAAGTACATTGTTGTGGCTGTTATAAACAAAATGCATGGAAAAACCAAAATGACCAGGATTTGGCCACTTACTCCACTTAATTTGTGCACTCATTTACTTGACATTGGTCTAAAGATGTTGTTGGGATGAATAGGACATACCAGCTGGGAAAAGCAAACCAGTTCATGCTGAATTAATACTGAAGCAATTATGGAACTAGTGCTAGAGATAGTAAATAGCTCCTCTGATACGTGAGTCACAACCCAAGGAGAGGCAGCACAGAGTACTCCAACCAAATGGGCATGGGGTGCACCAGGGGAGGAAGGCTGATGTGGGAGGGGAAGAAACCCACAAACCCTTGGAGTACAAATTTCATTTGGTGGGGTACTTGCACTCACCTCCTTAAATTCCGAATTTCACACAAGTGGCAGAAGTTTCACATTATGCTATAGAACTTAATTGATAATTTAAGCACATACTTGTCTTTTAAGACAGTGAGATTCAGGCCACTGAGGCTTTATCTCCACAAGTGTACAGGTTTTTTTCCTGATCTTTCAAGAATGAAAGAAAATAAACTCTTGGCCTTTGAAAATTAACTTTTAAAAAGTTTTCATACTTTTCACCACGAGGCTAAGAAGAATATGAACAGGACTTGCCTAGTTTAGCATGGAAGTAGAGAATACCCTGTTTCCCAGCTGTCACAGTATGTTATGAATGACAAGAAGGTGCACAAGGCCACAGAAGGAAGGCTTTGATATTTCTCAAAATTTATTTTTCCTGTTATTCTGCTCAACACTGTCAAAGACACTCCTGAGAAATGAGGGTGCTACTTAGAGAGATGTAGCTCCCAAGTCTGACAGACAATAAGGAATCGCAAAGCTCGGTGAAAATGCCATAAAATGTTCTCTTCATATTTTGATTGATTTTGCATTATCTGTAAAATACTGTCCTGATATTCCTAAGCCTTTTATTCAGGTTCCTTTTTACTGCTACTTAAATATTTTTGACTACTTCTCTGCAAAGGTAGAACATGACAGACACCTTATTTTTCTAGTGAGGAATTGCTTTACCTGGCTTAATTAATTTGGACTTCAAATTCTTTTAGAACAGTGTCATCTTAAACTCTACCCACAAGCCCAGCTCTAGAAGAAAGGCGCAAGTTAACAATTAGTATGAAATGTGTGATCACAAGCTGATTAGAAGGGGCAAAAGGAACCACAAATATCTTTTCCACAGGTGAAGTGAAGCTCTGCAGTGCAGGTGGTATGAATAAGAACGTAAGTTAAGATACAGGTTCAGAATCCTTGGGTTGTATTGGTCCAGATAATTTTAGCTTTCCTGTCTTTTTTAATATATTTTTTATCACTGTCCTCCATATAATATTCAAACACAATATCACCACTGCTCTCTACTTGTAACCATGTCTAACTCATCCCCGAGTCCTTGGCAGTTTTTAAGGTGTTTATATCTTTACAACAGTGAGATAATGAAGTGACACAGTCATTTTGTTGGTGCAGGAACTGAATGAGTGCTTAAATCATTCAGAGGATCTAGCTAATAAAATTTAGGGTCTCCAGTTCCTGACTCCCAGCTGCCTGCCTGGGAACAGAATCCAGAACCGTGTAGGTAGTTTGGCACTGTACAAGGGGAGGATCTGCTTTCAGAAGTCTCAGCCCAGCTTTTTTAGAGGTATTTCTGTTTGACAAGCACCAGATTCCAGTTTCGCTCCTGAAATCTATGAACTTTCTACCAAGACTGAGCACATATTCCTCCCTGCCCTAGATCTGCATTTGTTCTGAAAGCACAGCTGTGGCAGCAGAGTGTGTGGAAGAGCAAGAACACAACCAAAGCTTCAAATACCTGCATCCTGAACTGACCCTCCTATTGAACCTCATCTCTGTATTCCCAGACATACAGGTAAACAGATCACCCCACTAATTCCCACACTGCTATTAAATCTTTCTTTATAAAAATATGGTGGACAAACTTATTTTCCTCCTTAATTAAGTAGTCTGCCAGATATTAAGAGAAAAGTACTTTCCATTCTTGTTCAAAGGAGGGATAAGGCAATTTCAACAAAAACACTGCGTCAGAAGTTTTGAACGATACTTCTTTGATATCTTGAAACAACAGGCAATGGTTCTGTCTTTCCCACGCTGAGGAGATGCTCATATTTAACAATGCAAATGGAGAATTATGATTGTTATCTAAAGTAGGGGCACAATTAAAGAAAATGAGATTTGTTTATGGAACAACATTGGCTTGTTTTTTTCTTAGTTACTAATCATGAGTTTAATTTTTAATGGAAAAGCATTGCTAGCACAATTAGCACTCAATTTACATGTGCATCCATAGACCCAATTAATTAAATTTTATTGATGCCTAGTTGCTCTTTAAAATGCTTTCCAAATGCCTTCAAATTGATTTTAAATGGTTGATAGTGAAAGTCAGTATGTTCCTGGCAGTAACCCTACTGATTTTCATACGTGTGTACCTTCCCTACTGTAAGCACTCACTGCTTTCCACTTGGTACCTGAGAATGTATTCACTGCTGGGTAACAAAGCATCTGGAAAAAAATTACACAGTGAAATGCAAAATGTCAAAATTCGAGTTTGTGATGAGGACTTTCTCTTCTCCCTTTCTTTAATGATGTGTTACTTATTTTTTTTTTAATGATACTATAACGGATGTGCTTGTGTCATTGCAGTGCTGTCCCAGCTAAGGAATGAATGAGTTCATCCTTGTGACAAGCCCTCAAGACAGAAAGTTGTTATTCCTTCTGTTTTGTGTTTGAGGAACTGAACCATAGATATCAAGAAACTGATTTATCTCTTTGGATCACAGTAGGAATTTGTAGTAGATTTTAGCACTAAGTGACTTTCCCAAAGTCACAGAGTAGGTCCCAACTGTGACTGCTTAAATTTAAGCATAGTGTGCTTGTCAAAAGCCCTTGACTGTGTTTTTTATTAAATTAACTGTATCCATTTTCTCTATTTTAGCTACTTTTTCCATATTTTACTATTATTTCTGTTAATGTGCCCTTCATAGTTCTGTGGGTGGTGGAAAGTTTGTGCTTTGTTTCCTAGCCAGGGGGGCTGTGTATTTGTGTCATGCATCATTATGACAAGACCCAACAGTTGTAAAGCCTTCTCTTGTGGCTCTGTGGGAGGTTGATTTCCATGACATACTTTATCCTCTGAGTAAGCACCTGCTTAGCCTGATTATTACCTTGATGTTTCTTACCTAGATTATATCTAATGTGAAATGCTACCTCAGCTACAATATGAAAATATAACTGTCTGCCTGTCTCATAAATATGTTTTTAGTAATCACACTTGTTACAAATATTTTTAACACATACTGAGTTTCACTGGATTATCAATTAGTCTAAAAGTCTAGCTTTTAGTCATACTTAATAATTAGCTTTTATTTATACAGTTTATGTATTTTTAAAAAGCCAGGAAAGGGTATGAATGTGCATTCATATATATATTTTATAAATGTAATATTACCAAGAGACAATTTAAATGTTATAAACCTACATTCACATTTTAATGAAAAAACATTTTTCTAAATTGAGTATAACATTAAAACCTCTAACAAATACTATCCAGAGGATTCTACACTATGATTTTTCATTCACTTAACATTGTGATTTAAACAATATTAACTATCATATCATTTCATGTTAACAGAAAGACAATCAAGATGAAATCTTAATTACTAAAGAACTGTCAAGAGACATTAACAATTTAATACTGAATTTTATAAAAGTAATGATTGTCCTATTACATATGCTGTAATTTCCCTTTCCTGACTGCTCTAATAGTTTCCTCACTCATTAAACACTTATTTTCTCACTACCTGCCAGCAGTTTCATAGGTGGCCTCATTTAAGGGAACTGAAAGAATATGAAAGAAGATAATATGAAGGAAAAATTACAGTTGAAAAGAATTACAAATGTAAAATATAAACCCAGGTTACTTTGTAAAAAGAGTACATATACACAGTGCAGGTGCATTTGAGAAATGTTTAAAGGGATAATGAATTAAGGAAGAAGCTGATAAAGTAATATATGTAAATTTTTTCCAAGAAATATAACTTTTATGTGTCCATTTGATCTGTTCCTTGAGATAAAAAATCTAACACTAACTTGCCACAACAGTGTGAATATAAAACATAGAAAAGACACAACATAGTACAGTTTTCATATCAAAAACTGGTATCAACATCAAATCAATCATTTAGACAATTAGTTGGTTTCCAGGTTGGTTTTATGTGCTGTTGAGACAAAGGCTGGAATGACTCCCAAAGATCACAGTCCTAACTTGTTTCACAGTGACATACGTGAATAGCTGGTGGAACCAGGAATATGGATCCTTTCACCAACAGCCACTTGGGAATAGGAAGTATTAATTCTTTAAAATGAGATATTAATTTCAGCTTTTTCATCAATTTTCTTAATAAAACATTTTTCTTCCCCCCAAGGGAAAATCAGAAAATTCTTGCCTTCTCAGACCAAACAAAATTTTAATCAAGGAAGATCTTTTCACATGCCCTGAAGTCTCGTCAGATGCAAACAGCTTCCAAACCAGTGAGGACTACCCAGGATAATTACCTACATTTGGAGGAATACCTTTGAATAATTACCCTGCTCGATTCAGAACAGAGATTTGGATGTGTTTGCCCTGCAAATCCAGGGAGTGATGGAGCAGAGAATGCACGTGCACACATCCACAAGACTGAAAGGTTTCATTTCCTCCCAATAAAATCAGTAGCATTTTTTCAAACTTTGGTTTCATCAAAACAGGCAAAAAAATTCTATTAGTGCAGGTTTTAATTTTAATATTTTTTTAAAGGAAAACTAATAAAAATATATTTATGTAATCCTTATCGGGGAAAAAAAAAACCAAACACCCAAAAATCCCCAAAACCCCACACTGAAGTTCATTAATTTTCAGGGGTTTCTTTCAGCAGTAAGTATAGAAAAAGAGAAAATTTCCTAAAAGTGTCACAACTACAGAAAAAAAGAAGGGAAATTCCTACAAATTTTTTTCTAAACTTAACATAAAGAAGGATTGCTAGCTTTATGACATCACAGTAATCCATGTACAGGTTTTATAAAAATTCTGTTTATCTACTCAAAGAAAATGTATCTGTAAAATTAATTTATTTTTCGTCTTTTTCTGCCATCATTTTTACTTCTTAGTCTAATATTTCTTGAGGTCACTGAATTAAAAGTCCCAAAACTTCAGCAATGTTCTGCTCAGAATCAATCACCTTAAAGATCCTTTCTGTGGGCTAGTGATCAGGTAACTGCTTTTAGGAATGCATTAGCTAAGGTTGAGTCTGTTTCTTACCCACCCTTCCAGTGCAGGACATAAGCTGTAAATCAGTGTGCTCACAGCTGACACCAGCCAAATACACCATGCATGTGTGAATTGCACAGGAATGTCACACACAGGACCAAACTCTGGCAGCCTTGAGAAGGTAAATTTGCAGATCCCATTTCCAGACAAGATTACGTTAGAGACTAGGAAACAGAAAATGTATCAGAGATGCTGAAAAACCCCAGACACAATGCTGTAAGTATGCCCAAGAGTAACCTAAAGCTGAAAGACCTGCTTGGAATTCATATGGTGTAAGCTGAGAATTTAAGATCTGGGTCATCAGATAATCATCAAGGTAGAATCTAACTGGCTTTTGGGGTTTAGGAAAGATTTTCCTTTTTTCCATATGGAGATTATGGCACTGTCATGATGTAAGAGGGCTTGTGCATTTCATTCACCTACTTCTGAAGCCTCTGGTCAGACAGAAGATAATGGATCAGAAATACACTGGGTTTAATTCAGCACGCTGGATAAGCACTCTAAAATTTCTGCAGACTTGTCAACAGACACCTTCTACAGATGCTATATTCTGTTATCTTTAATCTGCACCAGCCTTTTATATTAACATTTTAAGTAAGTACCAATGCCAGCAGAAATAAGAACAGATTTGAGGGCTTTAATCAAGCTGGAGCCACTCATGGGTTGCAGACCATGTCAGTCGATTTCTGCCTTAAGCAGAGCCTCCAGTACAGTAATCTCCATTTCTTCACTACTTCCAGGGCTCGTGGTGCCAACCTCTCCCCCTCTTAACTGCTGATTGAATCTGAATGGAGTGTTTAGCTGTAATCCAACAAGTATATCTGAAAAGGTGGCATATTTTTTTAGCGACACACATGCTCCTTATTCAGACAGCTGCAGAACAAAGTTAAAGCTCCTCAAACAGCTACTGAGTGCTCGAGTTTTGTACAGTCTGATGGAGATGCTATGGGCCAGCATGTGGGCAATGTGGAATTGCCTGGCTGTTGTCAATCACTGTCAAATCCCTAATTCTATTTAAACAGGAAGTTTTGGCACTTAATTTCAATCCCAAAATAATAAGAGCCCATAGGATTAATTTGTGAAGTGTTTCAGCATTTAGCCCTGCACTGTAAACAACAACAACACAGTAAGTTCAACATGAATTGAAATGTTTGTGTTTCTGGATTTTCCTGTTCAGAAATTTTCCTTTAAATTGGGATTTATTGGTATTTCAGTTCCAAGCCAACAGAACAATATTAACATTCTCACAAGGATGTGTGAGTAAAAGTAATCACTAATAACACTGAGAGAATATCAGTAACTGTCATTCAGGAAAGTTCTTGCCCTTCCCCCTTGCATCCAGATTTAAATACATCATCCTCTTTAAAGTGGGATTTAAAGCCCATCAATGCATCTTTCATCTTAAAGACAGGCCTATGCTGCACGGTGGCATTGTATCTCCCACTACTTAATATTGCAGCAGTTTCACAACTCCTGATGATTGGCAACAAGAAAGTTTAAGGATGTTCTCTCATTTCACTGTGCAAGAATTGAATTAACACAGCATAATAAGCTCTTTGTGCAACCTCGTCTTTCTCAAATATTCACAAGAAATATACTCAAAACCAAAATGTTCACAAGATCCTTGCCGGATATTATACCCTCCCCATCATTTTGAAATACCCTGCCTCATGCAAGGCTTAGGATCCTTTTCACCCCTAAATGGGGAAAATGCGGTAGAGAAAGAACAATGCAGTTTTGCAAAAAGTAGCATTTCATCTAATAATGAGCTGTAACAGAAACAGCATACTGTAAATTCAGCCTTTACGGAGAAAATCTGGGTTTCATTTTTTAGACTCCATTATTATCCATCTGTTGCACCCAGTTATCATTAACTTAGTGTTTGTCAGGATCCATTAAGGCCAATTAGCACGTCAACAAGCACAGATAATACAGTTAAATATCCATCTAAAGCCCCTTCATACATGGAGTTCTTGAGCATGTACTGAAGGCAGCAGCAGAGACAGGCATGTGTACCTCCACAGGTACCTGCTTTATTAATGCTGACCTGGAAGTGACATTGATACAAGACAGTATTTGAAATTTGGATTATCAATCACTGGAGTAATTCTTTGCTTATTTGGATACTTATGAAGACAAATGACATAATATAAAACCATGGATGACAAGAAATAAATGCTTCAGTGTTGTTTCAACCGTAATACTGAAGGATGCAAGCCAGATGAAAATGGTGAATTAATTAATACCTTTTATTAGAGTGCCAGTGTGGATGGGAAGGAGCAAGGGAATACCTCTGGAAACTGAAGTTATAAAAAAAGACCTCAAACCACAAATCAACCAAAACTACCCCCAACCACAAAGACACCCCTCAAGCTCGCCAATTTACTAGACTGGGAAATTTCACATCACAAGGAAATGCACAAAGCTGTAATTTCAGTAATATTTTTTGAATCCAGCTAAGCGAGCCACTAAGATCATCCACAAACACGTAACAATACAGTTTACAGTATGTGAACAAACTTAACTGAGATGACAGCTGCTTCTTTTGGATGACTTCCAGCTAAATGAATTAATACTTTGCTTAGGAGTAATGCATTCTATTTAAATTTTCTTTAAACACCTCATATCAATCATGTACCTCCAGTTTTCTTATTTCCTCTTCTTATTCCTCTTATAGAAGGAATAGAGTATAACAGCTAAATCCTGAGTATTTGAATGGATCAACACAACTTCAGGTGTGATTTTTTTCATCTATGAAAAAATGTGTTTCAGCAATTTCAAAAATTGTATTATAATATATTCTTACACTTCCTTGGATCCATTTGAAAAGTATCACTTTATCTTGTCCAAGATAAAGGTAGTACAATGGAAGGCCTTACAGATCAATCAAACCCCTGAAGGACTTGAATTTTGTTTCAGTTTTGGTTTTCTCTCCATCTTAGCCATACAATTCCCAGCTTGGACTACAGTTACAAGTGGAAGAAAGAGAAAAGGTAACAAAACCCCTGTAGCTGCTCTCCCTGAATGTGCTGGACCTCAAATGCTTAATACTTTATGGAGCACATTTCTACAGTAACAGATCATGTGGGGGATGAAATCCAACAGTTGCAAATCTCAAAGCCATTCCACAGTGCTGAACAATTGTTATATTTGCTCTTACTTTTTTTCAAGAGTGATTTTAACTGAATCCAATAACCCACCCGTGCAGATTTTATTTCCAAGCAGGAAGAAAATATGCCAAGAACAGGAAGAAAACCTTCAAGAACGTACTTGAATTCTTCGAAATTTTACTGTATGGGCCAAAACTCTATCAGAATAACTCCCGAGATTTTGCTATTTATACCCTAACCTAAATCCAGTTCTACCCATGATATGTCTTCAAATCTAAGTATCTGATTTTTGCTAAAACTTAAATTTGTACTGAAACACCATTTGACTGGGCAGCTCTCTTTAATTTATATGCCATTAAATTGCTTAAAAAACCTTCTCTTAAAATGGTCTGTAACAATATAAAAGCTTAAATTAATTATTTTACACGGAAATTCTAATAGAGAAACTTGTTTTCTTCATCCTGAATTTGCATGTTATCAGCTCTAGAAGGAGACTTTAAACTAGTGGAAATGCAACCAAATATAGGAAACACACAGACTACAAGTATGCCATTTTCCAGAGCAAGAATGACACTTGAGAAGTATATATAAAAGTTATAACACTATGACTGAAAGTAGGAAAATATCTTTTAATTCAGCCTGGATTTAACTGACAAAAAAGAAAATCAGTTATGACATAAAAGGACCAGCAAGAGTTGCAAGGGGAAAAATTATTTAGAGCCTCACAAAAGGATCACTACAAAAGCAATAACCCCAGGTCACACCTGTGGTAGTGCACTCTTTTTTTTTTTTTTTTTTTTTTTTTTTTTTTTTTTTTTTTTTTTTTTTTTTTTTTTTTTAAAAATTTTTTTCCTTTTTTTTTTTTTTTTTTTTTGGGGTNCTTTTTTATTTATTTTTTAATGGGGACTTCAGAGGCAGTTGTTAGACTAAAAACATCCCTTTAGGTTTGGGATGAAACTAAAAATCAAAATCTTCCTCACTGTAGAGCAATATTACATTTCCCCTCTTGCAGACTTATTTCATAAAAATGTCAGCTATTAAGTTAACATTATTTAAAGGGCTTTGGTTTGTAGTTACTGAATGCAACCTAAGCTATATCCATAAAGGTCTGACATTGATCCCTGGTTGTATAAAACATGATACAGAGAGGCACTAAATAAATAATCTGTATACTGCTTCCAAAGCATCTCTATTTATCACTGCATTAATGATAAGGATCTGATTTAAAGTGAACTCTAGCGAGGGTCAAATCCGAGCACAAGCTGTAATATGATCTGCAAGAGTGCTGATAACCTGAAACAATATGAAGAAACCCTGTCAGATAAATAAAACAAACCAGTTGACCATTAAACAGCTCAGAAAGAGGCCAACAAGCCTAAATACGGACTGAATTATTTCTTTTTTTCTTTCAAAATTTATTTTATTTTAAAGAAGCACAGAAAAGCTACACCTGAAGATTGAGTCAGTCTAAGGCTAAAGAAATAACACTGAAGAGAATAGCAGACTGGTCTTTAAAAAAAACATACAACCACCCATGAGAAAGTTTAGATGTGCTGTTGCATCTCTCAGAGACCTCAAGAATTACCACTAACCTCTAAAAAATCAAAGGCAATTGTTTCCAAGGCATCATCCAATATCTGACATGAACATCCCAGATTGTGACAGAAAACTGTATTTTTTAGGCTTAAATATATGGATTCTTTAAAATCTTATCATGTAAATGAAACTATCTCATGACTTACTGAAGAAAATTCTCATTAATCCTTTTCAACAATGCCAAATGTTACAAACTCTTGTGGAAAAACAGGGAAAAATTATATTTGATCAGTGTCTGTCATAAATACGTGAAAAAACCCCGAAGTGTAAATTGGCAGAGAGCCCTTTGTTAAGCTGCAGGCCCACGTGGAACCCCTGCCCAGCATCCTCCTACCTGGGGGCTCATTCAGGTTGGTTTCTAATGTCATTTGGGTCATCAAACAAAGCAATGACCAGCTCAGGACTGAAACTTGGGAAATTCCTGTTCCACGCCCATTCTGCTGTCCTCAAACTTAAGCATGTGAAACTAAACAGATCTATTCTGATCTTTTGCTTGTTTATGTTATTTTTGTTGTTTGCATTTCAGTAAATAAGCAACATCCCTCTACTTCAGGCATGGATTGAACAAACAAAGCACTCGTTGGCCTGAAGACCACACAGATGACACGTCAGGGAGGGAAACCAAAGCACTGATAGTTCCAGACTCCATGCCCATCTTTAAATTTAGAAAGGCTCCCAACTCATAGTTAATAGCTTTTACTGACATTGGAACTACTTTCCGTAGCTTATTAATTTAAACAGAAGAAATAGCAGAAAAAAACTTGCATTAGTGGCACTGCACTATAAGGCTTTGTTCTACTGGACACAACATTTCGTGCTTAGGAAGGTGCAGAAAACACTCTCAAATTTCATTCACTTTCTGCACACCACAGTCTCACCTATTTTGCTTTAAGCAAGATTTCTTTCCCCTTCAATTCTATAAGGCTTTACACAAATAAATGAAATAAACATATTCTAATTTTTCTGAAAGATCATGGAGGGAAGCTACAAATATAGAAGAACATGTATTTGCTAAGCAAAAGTGAACATCCCCGTGAACTTTTTCCCCTCTTCCTACCTCTCCTAATGATAATGAAAGCAATAATTAGCATACAAAGGAAAGAAACCAGGTACTTAAATAAAGGAAAATATGTGACTCTTAGAAGTTATAAAAAGTCAGTAGCAAAGAAAGAATTAGGAGAACAGGAAGGTTGGCCATATAGAAGTGAAAGTACAAGAGGGTGATGGAGAAATCAGAAGGGATCAGAGTACAATGAAGACAAGATGCGTGCAATAAATTCTTGGAAAAACAAATGTGTTCACAGCTATGCTTTCCTCTAACTTTGAGTACATGTTTTTGGTGTTTTTTTAAAATATGTTTACATTCTTGCCTGGTTATTTAAGCATAGTGCGATGGTCATGTATGAAGAGGTGTTCATAACTAAGATACGAAAAGGTTTCCGAAAAGCTGAACAAAGAAATCAGACTCTGGGTTCCAAGATTCCCATTGCTCAGCTTCAGCTATCGTGTACAGAAAATTATATTTCATCAGCACAGTGGCAGTGGTAGAAGCAGCACCTTTAGACTGTATTGCCATGACCCAGACAGCCACCACTGAGAAAAACAAGTAGATGGATTATTTAATCATGCAGGTTTGAACTTAGGTTTCAAGTAGTTTCAGAATCTTTATAATAAACGAATACATGAATAAATGAATTAATGAATAAATAAATAAATAAATAAATAAATTCCTTTAGCACAAATATATGGGGGGAACAGGATAAGCAAGCACATATAATATGCTAACAAATGCATAGAAAACTAGAATTTTGTCTAATAAGATCCTGTGCCGAAAAGTCTGGATGGGAGCAGCTGGGTTCTTTCATACTACCCAAAGTTCTTGGTAAATATAGGAACTCAGTCACAGAAAGGTGAGAGATTCAAAGCAATACAAGAAAGAAAGATGCAAGCTAGCCTCAGAATTCTGATCTTTGCCATAATTATTAAAAACATCACAGAATCCAAAGTTTCATCAAGATAACAATTTTACTAAAACTACTGATAAAATCATAAAGTAAAATTGATACCTCTGACACTATTTCAAATTACTTATATTGAAATGTTTGACCTCGAACTTTCCTGTAATTTTGCTTTACTGAATTTATGCATTTGCTTAAATTATAAACATAATGTTTTTGTTAATGGTTCCAATTAACTTTGAATTCGAACTCCTTTTCAAAACAGTCCCCCCAGATTTTGCAACGAAGACATGAGGGCTGGGTATACTGCCCAATTAAAATCAGTGATAATGGAACAATTACTATGGAACTGGTGGGAACTGGGCTTTCTCAAGTGTATATGTCTAACAGAATCTTTTCCTTTTTATAACAATGTACATCATTCATGTAAAAGGAAAGAGCAGTTCCCAAAACAATTTCTCTGACAATCAAATGAAATATGACAACTTCCTAGCAACAAGTTTTCTGGTGAGAGAGGAGTTAAGTTTGGCCCTGCTGCTGCATTATTCAGGTACCAAACAATTCACTCCATTCAAAAGAGATAAAAAAAATGGGGGGTTGTATTATTGGAGCAGACAATTCTGTGTTTGCACCATAAAACGTACCAGGAAATTTTACATTCAGGTTCTGCCCAGATTTACGCTCTGAGAAATGTGATTTAGGAAAAAAAGTGTGTGTGAATGTCTCAGGCACATAACTTTTATGAAAGCAGTGTTCTGCTGCCTGGAGTTGTGGCCTGGCTGTGTGAGACAAGTGCAGTGGGGCAAAGACAAACTGAAGCATTTCCTCCAAGGTCACTATTAATTACCCTGCTGTTCTGCCCACTCCCCATCTATCTTAAGTAAAACCATGTTAACAAGACGATTATACACCTATTTAAAGGAATAAAAATATTTATTGTCTGAAACTCCATTAGAACTGCCTGCTCAGGACTCTGACATGCTCTGCAGATACATGCAGTAAGTAGTGAGCAGCAGCTTCACAAACATCTGGTTTTCCAAGCTTTGTGCTGAAGCCTCCGACTGCTTCGCTTACAAAACTGTGTGTAGTTCATTTTATTTCTATGAAAG
Source organism: Melanocharis versteri (assembly GCA_013397845.1). NCBI lineage: Eukaryota > Metazoa > Chordata > Aves > Passeriformes > Melanocharitidae > Melanocharis > Melanocharis versteri. The sequence continues at coordinate 463,844 of VZTG01008759.1, read as the reverse complement.
AGAAATAATTTCATTAAAATACCCATTTAAAGCAAATTTAATGAAACGATGGTTTTCATTTTAAAAACCTGAGAAAATATTAGAATTAGAGCATTTTTAAGACAGCTATTATAAAAATTAATATTTGTACATTATTCATGATCTTTCGGGCAGAGCGTTTGTTTGCATTTTAGAAAACTGCATCTCTAGGCAATTGCATAGCTCTGATTTTGCTAATTGCTTTTAATATGTATTTAGTCAGAACACGCTGAAGCGTCTTGATGTCTTAGGAAGCCAAAATGTTGCATATTACAGGCCAATTATGTGATCACTCCCAAACTACTAAATATTATTACAAAATCTGAAACAGTCAAGGCTACACTTTATCCTTAGCATATGAGGGATACCTTCACTAATTTATAAGATTTATCTACCACCTGAAGATTGGAAGCCTGTTGCAGGGTAATTTACGATTACAAAGGTAATTATATTGATACAATATGTGGAGATTCTCTCTGCCTGTGTGTGTGTACTGATATGGCCATGGGAGCTGCAGCCCCATAGTGAGGGGTGTCCAATACCCCCCCAAAGCACCGCCAGGAGAGGGACAGGCAGAGGAAAGGCAGAAGCCTTTTCCCTCTCTGCCACTGTCTTTTGTTCAGTATCTGCCCTCCCCAGAAATCATCTCTGTGGGAACCTAGAGGACAACTTCCAAAACTTCAGCCAGTTTTTGAAGTTACTGCAGATAAGAAAGTCAGGCTCCTTTTTCTCCATCAGCTGACCATCCACACAAAAGATCCTAAAGAATACTGTGTCCTGTGTACTTTACTGCAGGTACAGCCCTGGTTTTCCCCACCAATTATCACACTCCTTCACAAACAGACCTATGATTTATGTTTGTGATCTTTATGCTACTAGATCTACAGCTTGCAGCAAAACCTCTGTCTGCACCTGGATTTTAGGAGTGTGCTGCACCTCAGCACTCACCAATCTTGTTGCCTACTTATAGAGGTGCCTGCATTGACTCATATTTTCATAAGAGTTCATTTATTACTTTACCATTACTATGAAAATCAGGCCATGAAAAACCTTGGAAGATACACTGAACTGACACAGAAATATCGGATCAAACAAAATTTTTGCAATGACAGAAGAAGACAATATTTGATATTAAATTCTATATTTAAGATCAAACAAAGCATTTCATTTTGAGATGCTTCTCAGGAAAACAAGGGACATGATAAACTGTAGCCACAAAGATGGCAAAAGAAAGTTCTCATCTTTCCTCATTTTTCCCCCCTTCTTCCTTGGAGAACACATGCCTGAATCCCCCAGTCCCTGGGAATGCCCTAATTATCTGCATGTAGTGTACAGCTCCACCTCTTGCACATTTTAGTGCCTGCTCCATTAAATGTTTATTCTAATTAAAGAGAAGAGAGTCCCATATCTCCAGCTCAAGACAACTGCTTGGAGGTAAAAGTGCAGGTTCAACAAAAGTAACCTGAATTTTCAAATTTTTTTTAAGGCAATGCAATACACACAGACTGATAATAAGAATTATGGAATATTAATTTTAGATGACCAAATCTGTATTTTTCAATTACTGCAACATTCAAACAACTTCCAACAGCTCTGTCACTAAGCCAGTTGAACTCTGCATCCCTCAAAAAGGCTGAATACCATCCTAATTTTACTGTTGCAATACTTGTGGTGAAAAGGAATTTAAACCATTAACCACCTAAAATAAATGCTGAATAATTTTATCAAAGACAACAGATACTTGTTTTCTACACAACCACAAATCTGACCCGCTGACGTTTACCAAGGAGCTACTTTGTGTTTTCTGCACTGACAAGAAATGCCATGTGTTCATACCGTGTCACAGCACAGAAGTAAGTCAGCCATGGATTAACTTCCATATGTTCTTTTAATTGATTTAACAAATATAGATAAGATAAAGATACTTATGTGGCATTGTAAAGAGCACAGACTAAGACCTGGTCACCTTCTGCGCCTTCCCAACACAGACCTTTGCGGGCATTTCTTGTGAAAGGAGCCAAAATTTCAGCACATATGCAGGAATTTAAGGATGACACACAGGAGAGAGGGGGTTCAGTTTGAGCTGCTTGATAAAATTAGTATCACAAATTTAAAACTCTCAAAATACTTCCATAATTGCTTTCTTTACAGTTTAAAATAATACTAACGGTATGTTTCCAAGCCTAATTGCTATGATTTCACTTCTATGGGGATTTATAATCCATTTTAATCTCTCACAGAACACACCCTTTAAAGCAGAAATCAGCTTTCTAGACACCCTAGAGAACTAAAAGCCTTTAAAAAGAATATTTTACTGTCCCTTTGCAGGCATGATCACTCCCAGACTGCCTAGTTTTCAGACTCAGGCTCAGAATGGATGCAGGGGCTTGTTTCTTTTTGGTCATACCACATTACATGCTGAGACAGTGACGATCTGTGGGAATTCACTAACCCGCTCGGAATTCTACATTTTATAAGAGAGAAAATGTCAGATGTGGTCAGCCTCCTACCCTTTTATGGCTGACTTTTATTATTCACTCCTGCCTCTTACTGCCTACACCTCCTGAGCAAATGTTCAAAATTCTATTCAAATTGCAGAAGCCTACTTCCTCTGCAGAGAATAATACAGATTCAAAGGAGGACAAGTGTTGTTTATTAGCAATTATCATGAAAGCCCTTCCTGTAATTAACCTCAGCTTCATGGACACTACTATTTGCACTTCAGCTATCTCATAAACAGGGGCTACATTTCCATTATTGTTCGGGAAGATGAGTCATTGCAGAAGAATGCTTATCTCAAGTCAGTTTTAACTAGCTTTTGTCTGCATGAGATATTAGTCACTGGTACCTACAAGATTACAAGAAAGTCGGGATTTGGGCTTCTTTTTTAAAAACCTCTTTCCTCTTCCCCTTCATACATTCAGAATTCATCAGTACCAGCATAAAGGCTGAGAAGTATATAAAATGCTCTTTTCAATTAAACCTACACTTTGTCTGTATGATCACTGAATCATAACCAAGAAGAATTCCAGATTCTGCCCAGCTAATGGGAGGTCTAAGACACTGAAAACCCCAACATTTGCTCTGTAGGCCATAAAGAGACAATGGTGAAGGATTTGTTTCAACATTTTTCAAGCTCTCAAAGAGAGCTGAGCTACAAATCAGTGCAGTGATGTATGCCTTCTGCCTGGTGAAAAAACTCCCAAACAACCCCCCACTTTATTCACAAGACACAGTCAAAAATGAAAATACAATGACAGTACACATTCCTAGACTTTTGGTTTGCACTACCCTTTTCATTTATAATTGAACAGTCTCGACACTAGGAGATGTTAATAAAGACACTTATTGCATAGAACCTAAATGTATATCTCAGTTTCTTGAAACTAAAAAGGCTAAAAATCCGACAGCTTCTCATGACCTAAAAATACATGCAGGCAGAATTTCTCTATCTCAGAACTACCTGCAGCTATTCACCACAAGACCTGGGGCGTTCTGAAGGGTATTCAAGAACATCTTTACATGTTTTACATAAACAGAAGGAGTACACAGTAAAGCCAAAGCTTTACTAGCAATACAGTATTAAACAGCATAGTTGTGACTCTTGCAATCTGACTGCATCCTAAATTAAAACCTGATTCAAAGGGGCATAGCTAAATAAGCAAAGTAGATAAACACATTCAGACTACCAAGCAGAACTCCCAGAAAAATAAAAACATTAATTAAGACTAACTGGACTTGAAATTCTTCCCATACTCATTGGTTTGAGTGATTTCATTTCACATTCCCAAGTGCTAATTCAGAGAGCTACATCAAAGCCTGCAGAAATTTATGTAAACTGTGAGGTCAGAGATGGGAATATTCCTTTAGATGCAAGTTTACTGGGCATTTGTCATTTTACTGTTATTTTCCTCTTGTGGGAAATGCCAGGTAACAGCAAGTGTGAAGAGTAGACCTGGGTTACTGCATGCAAAAGCATCCATATTTCTACATCCATTTTGCTGCAATGGTAAATTTTAGGAAAAATAAGTTTTTTCTATTTCTTTAAGTATTTTTGAATGCTGTTGATACAGATTATGTTTGAGCCTAATAAGGCTGAATGCCATTCTCTTGACGAGGTTTTTTTCAATGTATACAGTGAAACAACTGCAGACATAAATTGTGTACAAGCTTGTTTTTTTCTTTCCCAGTGGGAGTGGCAACTGAAATCTGGACCTTTGCCACGTTGGTTGTGCAATTCAGATCACAGTACTTATAGAGACAGGATGGTCAGTGCACCAGCATACTAATGCAGCTGACTGCCAGACTGGCCTTTGTTAGCATTTTATAAATTAAAGTAAAACCACAGTTTAATGTCAGACCATTCCTTGTAATTCTAGATGTGGAACATAACTTCTGGTCTCACCACCTACTTCTAAGCAATAGTTTTCTAAACTCACTGTTTAAGTTTTCAGCAGTGGCATTGAAGTTTTCAAATATATTGCAGAGAAAACGAATATTTTCTAACCTTTTCTTTCTTTTTTTCCTCTGAAGCCCATGAATATACAACTGTATGGCTTTCTGTTGTGCGTAAGAATTATCTAACAGTTTACTACAATCAGTTTCTGGTTAAGACAAAAGATAAATTAGCTATGTAATAACATAACAACAAGCCTAAATAAATCATCATTGCACTTATATGGTTCATCCAGAACATCAAATGTGACTTTTAGTCAGTTCTCCTCTTTCAGGAGTAACACACTGACATATTAAACAATTTTAACAATAATAAGAAATAAATCACAAACAATTGGACTACAGCACATTATATTCTAGTATCACATCAAAAGTTAACAAACTCACTGTAATCAGTTTTTGTTTGAAGTATTTTCGTATTCATGAATCTTTTAGCATAAAATAATTTTTCAATGAAGAAAAGGGAAAAAAATCACATGAAAAGATATGGACATTTGGAAAAGCTGCTAGGATGACCTCTACATTTTCAGAGAAAAGGGAAACATTTTTAAAAGATGCATTACTTGTTTTGAAATAATTTATCTTTTTGCGTGAGCATTAGGAGTAGGAATAAGTTTTTCAGCTCGAAGGTACTGATAGGGATTATACTGAATAAGCTCTGTTAGCTTTCCCTTCTGTGCAGCCTTTAAAGCATGCTTAATTATAACGAAATGGTACTTTGCTCTGTCAACAAGTTGTGAAGTCACTTGCTCAACCTTTTTCCTTTCATTCCCTCTGCTATTCCTCTTCTCTGGACCTGTTTAATTTTTGCATTTCCTGATTTTTATCTTGGGAAAACAAAAGGCAGCTGCACTAAGTTACATGAAACAGCAAAGTGACTCTGCTAGTTAGTGATTTGCAGGTTCTAAACAGTGAGTTGTGTGAAATGAAAAGGGGAGTGTCATGTTGCAAAAACTCTTTTCTCTCCCCTTTCTACAGCTGTATTTCTAATCAGCAGAAGATACATCTTGCTTGGAGTCAACCCCCTTTCTCTCTGCACATTCTTAACCTTCTATCTTATGCATGGATCACTGGTTAGCTTAGAAATGCACAGACACAAAAGGGGGAGCTGACATGTGAGGTTTGATGGCAATAATGGCTGTTTATAAGCCTAATCCATCACATTTAGTGGACACCTCCATTTTTGTCCCTCTGAAAAGGTATAAATAATAAAATGGTATAGCTTCGGCTCAGAGGTGCCTTGGTAAATATTTTAACTATTTACAAGATCACATCAATAACAAAAGAAGCATCTGTACCATCCATACAGAGGCCTCTGAATCATTAGAATAGTACCCAGATGGTTCTTACAATTCATCAACAATAAAATGTCTTCATGACAGAGCTTTTGTGACATCATTGATATTTTTATATGCCACTGTTCAATACTCCAAACTCTCATTCTTTTCTCTAAGAACATCTCAGTAAATATCCTTTCTTTCTCAGGAAAAAGGGGAAAAAAACAGAAGAAAAAAACTTAAAATAAGGATCCACAAGGTAGATCTGGCTGCATCCTTCTCTCCAAATAATTGTCTCCTTCTCTCCAAATAACCAAGGATCCAGATTACTAATATCTGGAATACATCAAGGTTAGCACTGTGTCAAATCCCTTGGTAAACTCAAGCTGCTACTGGCAACTTGGGCAGTGGCAGTTGAGAGTTTTTCTTTGATTTTCCTTTGCCTGTATCAATATCACATCCTAACAGCAGCATGTCAGGAACAGTAACAAAACACATGAAAGGAAATTCAGCAGTTGCAAAATTAGTCTGGTGGGTTTACTATTTGAGATCTAGCAAGTCAGCTCTGGGGATAAAGTGAAGTTTATTCAATTTCTTCATAGAACAAAATACTTGGAAGTGGCAATACATAGGTATAGAGACAGTATTACAGGTCTTGGTTTATCTAGGCAGAGGTTTTGGGTACCTGGAGTTTAGGTGCCAGATCAAAACCAGGAACAAACCAGGTGATTTTAGAAAAGTGCTGAACACCCATTAGTTAAATAAACCATATGCTTAAAAGTTTTCATACTGAGTCTTTAGTTTCATTGAGTGATTATAGCTGAAATTCATAAAAAAAAAAAATTAAAACATATGTCTCCAGTTTTTGGTAGTTTTAGTCTTATTCATTCATATTATAAATTGGTCTTAAAAAGTCTTGCATAAAGGATTTACTCAATTCCATCATATTCCTTACAACTTTAAAGTTTCAGTCACTAAGTTAAAAATGTCCCTTAAATGCTACTTTAAATGGCTTCAACTGTTATTTTACAAAGTCTATGCTCTGGTACTAAACATTTTGTCACTAACGGATCAGAACCTTGATAAAATAGTTGAATTCCACCAACGTAATATGTACATGAGCATGAACCTACATAAGAAAATGAAGAAGACCATTTCTAAAGAATACAATTATATCCATTTTTTTTATATCCCTGCACATACACACATGCACACTTTCTCAGAAAGATGGGAAAATGTGTTACAGAACAATTCTAACAATGAATAGCAAAACTACACTTTTTTCAAATTAGAAATACTTTTCAATAAAGTTTGAACCCTTTCTCCTTCCCAAAAATAAGAAAAATGGCATAGAAGTAAAGCAATTCAGAAGCATTCCTGAATATCAATGCTACCCCAATTCCAAAATTTGGTCAATAAAATTAACAGCCGTCCTTTGAATGCAATATCACACCTCTAAATGAGTTCAAGCTGGTGCTGTTATTGTCCAGTGGAATGTGAGATTTACATTTCACAGCTCCTCACCAAAGTAATGAATGAATCTGATCTCATAAACAAACAATTCCAGTTTCATGTTATTTCAATGGCCCTCCAACAATGTGTGCCTCCACAAAGAAAAATATTTATCATGTTTGTTCCCAGCCCCAATTGTAAATGGGACTGTAATAAAATGACACCATAAAAACCATTTTCACAGCTGAGTTTGCAATTTAATAAACAGATGCAAACAACAGTCTTTGGAGGTCAACAGTTAAAAATAAATTAAGAAGAAGACTCCCCACATCACAACGGGAACAACTGGAGTGGCCTCCAGCAACATGCAGTAGAGTCACAAGGTGTGTCCTTGGACTTTCCACAGGCATCAACCTTTGAAGAATGTTATCGTGACATCAATGCAAATCAGTCAGACTATTTCAAGGAAAGGCCAAAAGCACTTTGCTTTCTTTGCATGGTCCTAAATATTAAATAATTACTCTGCAAGCACCAAGTATTTTCAGACATACTATATTTTCACTGTGTTGGCATATATAACATTTACTAATCCATTCTTTTCCTTACTCTCTGTTACTCCAAAAAAAAAAAAAAAAAGCCACCAGCGTGTTTTTGCACTGGAAATGTTATAGTATATTTAAAAAACTTTGGATCTCAAAAATAACATTTGAACAGTGTGTTGGATTTCATGCAGAGTTCTTAAAAGTGCACACGGTTCATGGAGTTTTCCTTGAAGTCAATGGGAACTTTCCCCTCAATATATGTGAAGTAGTTAATCTGAGTTCTTGAGAGTCAAACCTTTCAAATAACACACTGTCCTAAAGGTGCTTGTGCACAGTACTGGATTGAAAATGTATTTTAGTGCGACGCGTTGAAGACGCGTTAGGATTATCATGAGTGGCCAGAGATGTCACAAGAGCTCAGCAATTCACCAACTAAACCTTCTCTTCTCAGTAAGTCTGAATCTTGTATTCCCTAGTGCACAATGACACCACATTAGATCAAGAGCAGCACAGTGGAAGGGATGTAGCCAGAAAAGTGCCTGGATTCCCAATGAAATCCTGACAACATGCCTGCTCTTTCTGGATTGCAATCAGGCCTCATGACTGCCAGTTTCTCCCCTGAATATGGGTATAAGGTATTGATTGCAACTCAAGGTAACAGACTCACACAACTGCATTTCTACAGCAAAATATTTACATGGTTAAAGCTATTAGAAACACACACGGTCACCTGAAGTCCCCAAAGTAAAACACTGGGAAGAGCAGAATATATATATATATATATATATATATACACACACATAATCTCTCTCCACTTTATTCTATGACTCGCACAGTCTTCCTCATTGCTGGTAGCTCAAAATGAGATGAGCATTTAGATTTTCATATTCCTTAAGCAAAAAAAGTACTTAGAAGCCTACTTTGTAGGATCTGCGTGTGATAAACTTCAGGTTAATATCTATTCCAGTATTTAGTATCCAATGTATTAACAAGAAAACAAAGTGATAATATGATTCCTCCCTCCCATCCCCTCAATAAGCCTCCCAATAGAGCAAGTTTTAATGAAAAACTGTACTTCCAAACTCTGACCTGGCCAATGGCCCACACAACAGCTCTGCCTAACAACAGACTCTAAACATAGTCTCAGGAAAGAACAAATAGCCAGTGCTGAAATATATTGTCTGTCCTTGGCAGATTCTTTGAATTAATTAAGAATTAATTTGGCCTTTTGAATTGTCATGAGAATCCTCCGATACATGTACAATTATATTTTGGCAGAAGTAGTGCAATAGCTAAATTGAACACTGATAAGAGGTTCAAGGGAAATATCACCTGCAAAAATTCAAAAGGTTTGAGAGGGCTCCTGCTCTTTAGGATAAAACAGAAGGATCCCACCAAATTTGTCACAATAACCTTTGAAAGATTACATGGTCAGAAAAAACAGTGACACACGAAGCATTTTCAAATTACCTCAGACACTAATTCTTAGTTTGAGGATTCTGCACATGCATTTTAGGTCCGCATTTAAGTTATACTTTTGAGCGATCTTAAAACTACAAGTATCTTGGAATATAGTAATATTTATCACACAGCCTTGCTATGCTAACATACACATTCATTTTAGGGAAGTATTTGTGAAATATGTGCTACTCAAGGAGAGTATGAGTTAAAGGTTATGTAAAGGTGTCACAGAAAATGAACTAATTGGTGCTCCTACAAAGTACCAGTTAGAGCAATTTTATCAAGGTACTCTAACAATTTATAAACTGCAATTTTAAAAAGTGATTTAAGAACTTGAACTTCAATGCCTTTGTAATTGAGAATCACCTCAGAAATTAACGATCACTTTTATGGTAGTGCACATCATAGAGCTCTAATGCCATCAGATGATATTTTGAACACTGAAAGTAGTGTCTACTCCTCCCAAAACAAAGTTAGTTCACATTCCTTTAAGATGAAAATATAGCTTAAAGAAATGGGCCCTGAACACAAATCTGCAATGCTTGTAAGCATCCCCTCAGTGCACTCAGGCAGTCAGCTGAGCACAGCATACACTGCATTTTTAACAGTCTTTTCAGGATACAGAAAAAACAGGTAGCAAATTGCTTCTCAGGTGATTGTGCAGGCTCTGATCCAAACCCCACTTACAAAAACAGGAACATTCCTGTTTACTTTAACAGGCTTTGGCTCATGCTCCAAGAAATGCACATTTTGCTTACATTCCAGGTTAGCACAGCTCCACTTCATTATTAAACATCTGAGAAATATAGACATTCCTCTATAATAAAATTTCCAGTTACTGATAAGAAAATACTGATATATTTTTTCTCACATGAAATTAATGCTCATGGCAGATGTGATATTGAAACTCTACATTTTGATGCTGGAGGTCTGTACTCAGTCTTGCTGGAATTAATGGCTGAATTTAAGACAATGACAGCATAGAAAGGGACTTGACTTCATCACAACTGAACTCTTCAGAGTTTTCTTGGGTTTGAACTTGCACCATGCAAGTGTGTTATTGTCAAACAGGGGGATTTTATCAGACAAATTCAGCCTAGGTCGATGTGTGTTATATGCCAAATCTCATCACAGCAATCAATATCTAGATCAGACAGACTGTAAATGGAAATTGCTGTACGAATATTTGTCATTTGACATTACTTTTTATCTTCCATTCACTTTAACAATCACACATTTTAATATTTCCAACATTTAATATTTCCAGTTGTTTGTAAAATATCTCACGTATGAAGATAAAATCTGATTTGGATGGAAAATTATTTTTATTCTAAATTAAATTTGGCTTTCACAAGCTCTTGCAGGCTTTCCAAATACTAAAACTGAAATGGAAGGCAAAATGTAAGAAAGATGTCATTAACTACCCCATCACTTCCTTAGTTTTGAAGTCACTCTATGTAGGACTGATACAAAGCCGAAAAAGAATTTAAGCAGGCTGTGGAATACTAGCTGATAATGGTCCTGAAAGGCTGACACCCTGTCCCCTTCCCTGTGTGTGCAATCGGTTTGGATGACAAATTGAAGGCACCTTTTTTCTCCCACTGAATTATCTTCACACTGTGGTGTTTCTGTTTGCCTCGTGTTTGTTACATCAGCTCTCCACTGAGGGTTTGCCACAAAGCTAACACGAAACACCAGTATCGCATCAAAAGAACTTGTCCTACATATTTAACAGTTTCTAGGTATTGTTACACTAACCAAAGCCTTTTCTTGCAGGAGATTGCTGTTGGAGACAGATTCACAGCCTAGGGCAGTACCAGCACATCCCTTCCAGGATCAAGCAAAAAAGACTCATCAAACTGCAAAATGGAAAGACCTGTTGTGTTCCAAGACATCGGCAATTCCCAAAACATTTCCAAAACCCAGAATGAACAGATGAGTGATTTATAGCTTTTAACATACGCACAAGACCTGATTCTCATGTCAGTTGGTATGGAATGTCTAAAGCTTTTAATGACAGAGGATTTGATCACAAGAGAGCTTCATTCTTCATTCATGTTGTGCTAACCCAGTGCTAATTTTGGGAATGGTAGGGTCACTCCAATAAAAATTCACTGTATCGACATCACGATAAAACTGAGGTCATAATTTGACCCCTTCACTGTAACAAGGGTGGTAAACCCCTTACCAAAAAGCCCCATTAAAATAAGCCTTAGAATGGAGAAATATTCATAGCAATAGAATTAAATAATACAACTGTCTTAATAAGGATTTTACCATGAGGTGTTCAATTAACAATTTAATAGCGTCACTTCTTATAATTTGCATTGAATGCTAGACATAAGGCTAAAAGATCAAATTTCTTAGGGTTCATGGTCTTCTATAACTGCTGGATTCATCAAGTGATGGTCAGGTATATTTCACGCTGCAGTTATGCCTCAGTTTCTGTATGTGTAATTTGAGATGAATAACAAATTCTATCTTTGAAATAGTTCTAAGCCTCTCTGTCATCTACATAAATTAAATTTGTGTTGTTATTAGTTATCTACAACAAATTATTCCTTTGCCTATTGCCAACATGGTTCAAATTACACAGTACATGTATCCATGTATGTTTCGTAACTTTAATTTACTGATTTTAGTAAAAAACATCTTTGAAATTAAATGCTGCTATCTACTTTATTGCTCAGATTGTACTTCGCTTATTGCTGTGTGTCTGCCAAATTCATCTAATCAACACAACAATCTAGCTACAATCAAAGACAGTGGGAGTATTTATAAATCCAATCTGCTGCGGCAAAGAGGAAAGAATACAGACATTACAGTATTCAGTAATAACAACCCAGAGGGAATTAGAATAGGTGCTGTTTTCAAAACTTTTTCTCCTACTCCTTCCATAATTTCATTTACACTTTCCTTATGAGTGAACAGCCATGCTACGTTTAAAGGCATTTGCATATAAAAATTTAAGCTAAAATATCAAAATAAAAGAAATTAGGAAGTCCATCATTCCAATACATTATGCCAACAGAGCTAGCCCTCACACAAGAGAAGGCATGTGCCTTCTGCCCATGGCAAGGAAAGACAATATATTTTCTCCTGTCCAGATACATTGCACACCTCATCTGCACTGGACAGTAGACCCCATCGTGCAGGAAGCAGATTTTTTGCAGAGGTGGAGCTGGTGGGCAGGAGATGGGGCAGCAGCCTGGCTCTTGCCCAGCTGTTGGAATGCCCTGGCAGCGTGGCAGGCGGGGGCCATGCCAACTGGCACAACCGTTGTCACAGCTTTTCTTTTTATCTCAGCCTTTCGCACAAAGGGGCAGGGGTTGACTGTGAACCCAGCCACTCATCTCCCCTGCGCTTGGGAGGCCTCCAAGCAAAGTTCTGTTTGATCCTAGGGAACATGGAAATCAGGGGAAGATGCTGCCACCAGAAATGACTCGGGAATTGATGCACAGGGTAGATGAACTGTCCATATCTACAGCTTTTACTCTTTTCAATGCTTTTGCCTCACCCCCCCAACACGACAGTTGAGGATGATGACAAAATGAGCCATTAACCACTACTCCTTTTTACCCCCTCTTTCAACATATGAGTTGATCCTTTATTTAATAGGTACTCTGCAATTCCTGCTTGAGAAATGAGCTGCTAATTTCTCATCAGCTTTTCTATGACCATCCTCACTGTATTTCAAGCCCTTCCTAAGCATTCATGCGCTAATTTTTAGGGAGGTTTCAAATACAAGGGTATTACTACACCTCTTGTAAGACAGGAAATTACAGCAGAGAAATGTAAGGTCAAAAGTTTTCAGTAATTCCAAGTGCCCACTTTGGAAACCCTGTCTCCCTAAATTCCTGCACATAGCTAAGCAAAGCTCAGCACTATGCGGCCCACAGGCTCTGAGCAACAACGACATTCAGCATTCCATCACCCTGTCAGATACCATGGCAAGATGTTTACACTAGAAATAAATGATCATAAATTGATTTTTCTGGCATTGCAGTATAATTCTGCAGCACTGATGGATATATCCATAGTGTGAGTATTAGTTAAGCCAAAAAAGAACTTGCATGCATCACATCATCTAGTTTGAATTAAATGGCTTCAAACTGGCTGTACAACCAGATATTTAAACTTAAGTCAGTCCCCAAACCCACATCTAATTTACTTCAAGTGGCAAGTTACTGGGCTCACACGAGAGAAAGTAAATGTGTAAAAGCTCAGGGAACAATCCATCAGTTTTGTTTAGGATATGATCTTGGATGGGAGCTGACAGGATTATGTTTCCATGGCCATGTAGCCCGTATGGCAGGTGCAGAAATATATCCTAATTCTCCAGGGCAACTTAAAACCATTTTCTTTCTACAGATGATGCATCTACTTTCTAGCCTTCTTAACCAGTCTGCTCCGGCCTGCTGCTTTTCACTCCTACTTTGCTGCTGACCCATTTGTGGTCTGTTTCTGGTCTTGGTCTCATCTGCATTAAGCAGAAGTGACTCCTGTGACTACATGCATGTCAGATCAGAAACCGTCTCAAAGTGCAATAAAAATGAGGTTGCAGATCCATGGTAGCTACAAATTTATTTCCACTGTACACGGAGCTGTGTTCAGGAACATTTTACATTCCTAAGGTGCTGCAGTTTCAATGACTTTTAGGGATGGTAATGGATGATTCTGGCCCATAGAACAAAGTAATGGGGACTTAACTAATTTTTGTTCTCTCAAAACGAATATGTTTTGGTACTTTCCTAGCAAAGTATTAGACTTCCACTACAGTATTGAGAAAGATCTGACCTCTTCTGGCACCATTTCACTTAAATGTTGTGGGGTTGCCTGTTAGTTTACACAGAAACACTCATGTTTCTCAGCAAGCTTGAGTTGCTTTCAAGTGGACCTGTCAGAGGGCATAGTTTTGCCAAGGCAATTGAAATTTTAAGGGAAAAAGCTATTTGTTGATTAGTTTCTTTCAGACCAGTTGAATGTTTCAGATTGAAAAACACTTCATGGGTTCATGGAAAGAATTAACCCAACCGTACTTTAGAGTCAATTGTCAAGAATTCCCATGCTGCAAAAACCCAGCTGTCCTGACTTTCTTGACCAGCAAAGCACACCCTAAAAGTTATCTGTGTTAACCAATACTTGAGTGAACCACTATTTTTCAGCCAATTTTGTCATTTTTAGGTTTGTGTTGGTAAGACTTGCAGTACTTGAACTAAACAAGAAACTAATGAAACTATATGACTTTTTAATGTGAAAGCAGAAAGTACCGATCTTTGAAACAGAAAAGCTTAGAAGAGGAGTGGAAATTTAATTCAGAAAATGAACTTTTTAGATACAACTGAATCTTCGTTCAAGGCAAAGATCTGATAAATATTGAGTAAATAAGTTCAGGTTCATCACACCTGAAAAGCAGCTCAATTTCAACAATATCATTGTCAGGAAAAACAAATACAAACATGCCCCAAAGCTAAACAACTTTAGAGAAATCAGGAAGAGGACAGATAGACAGACAGTAAGTTATGAACATAAAACTCTTTGTACCAAAACCAATTAACCCTAACCTTAGGCAAGCCTTTTTCTTCTAGCCCTTCATTTAAAGGTTTTACAATTTATAGCCTGTGTTTCTCAGGGGAGGTCTTGCTCTGCTCTGATTTCACATTTCACAGCAGCACATGTGTAATCCTGCTGCAGCACAGAGCACATGACCCAGCTGATATCAGGAAATCCACTTTTCACTAGTTGGAAACACACTGGAAGTGAGATGTAACCAGAATTCACTTCAGTTGCAACAGGCCATGGGGGAATGTTTGCAGAAAGGACAGATTGGGGAATAATCATCAGAAGTCTGGCAGTCCCATTCTGCATCTGACATCCTTGGAGGGCAAAAATCCACACAAAACCAACCCACTACACTATTGTTTGAAAGACAGCTCAATATTTGAAGTGGATCTATAATTGCCATTATATCAAGACTGGACAATGCAATATGACAACCAATTCATTTACTTACTGCCTTCAAGCACCCAGAGAAATGCATGCCTTCGAGCCTCCATGTGGTAGGAGTAACTCACCATCTTCATAGAGAAAACCCCCCAGCTTGCATAGAATTGCATGTTTAATGACCTTTTAAATTTGGTATGATCTCAAACCAAAAGCGAAATACACACACAGCTAATCTGACTTCAACATAGAGCTGCTCCAACAAAACAGTTTGGAAGAGGATAAACTTTGCTATGCATCTGTAAATGAAGGGAGAGAGGAAAATAAATCTGTTCTACAGTAATTATTTGTAAACACACAAAACCTAATTCATGCCATGAAATTCATTAAGTCAGTTTAAAAATTCCACAGATATGCTTAATAAATTCTACAGTATTTAGGGTAAAAACTTTCTTTTTGTTTTTTTAACCATACAAAAGATTTATGTACGTATTTAGCCTTATGCATTTCTATAGCTTCAGAACATAAATATAGATGTAGATGGTATGCATCTTTAAAGGTACTCTCACTTTGTATTCTTAAAAAACACAGTTAATTTCTATTATATTGTAAAAGTACAATTTTCTTATGAAAATTTATATAAGAACTAAATTTTTAAAACAAATTACACTTTTAAAAAATTGCACAATTTAAAAAATATATCTATCTCATCCATACTCATCTTGTGGAATTGCATTTTTGCTGAGCATTATCCTGGGTGACAGCTTTTCTAAAGTTTCCACCAGCTTTCTCTTAATTATTTGGTTATTTTTACAACAAACGGTTTGGGTAGGGAATCCAGAACTATATAGATATTGATACACACACGTGAACAAAGAAGAATCAATAATGTCAGGAAAACAAAACAAAACGAAAAACCAACAAACCAAACAAACAAAAAGAAAGCTCAACATTTTAGAACAGCTTGATCCAGACAATGTTACTATTTTATATTGTATCCCAAAGCTACATTGTAAGCAGGTGGAAGTACAGTTTTCAAGCCTATATATTCTTTTCTTACTTCAAATCCAGAGAAATACCTGTGTTAAACAACCTTTGATTTCCCATTGTGAAAATAGTTTCCGAAATTATCCATTTTCTTGGAAAGAAATACTGGTCCCATGATGGACTGGAGTAAAACAAACAGGGACACTGCTTCAAAGATACTTAAAGATTTTATTTCATGGTTTTATGCCTACAAAGTGCAGCTGTGCTTCTTATACATGGATACATGTTTATTTCTGAGTATACACCAGACATCTGAAGAGTGACTAAAAACTTAGAAAAGAAACAATATATTTTCTAGTGATTATCTAATTATCTGTGGAGTTAGAAACCCAGTTCATTTGAGGCAATAAAATGAAAAGGCAGTTTATAAGCTGTTTCATGGTATAAATGAGCAGCCCACCAGCAAGCCATATCCATAAAACACAGAGATGAAACCACCAAAAAAGCAGCTTGATAGACGATCAAAAGAATACGTACAGTACCCATCTCAAAGCAGACATTTTATTTCAGTTTCTTATTCATACTTATGCTTTCACTTCAGGTAAAATTAGATTCTATATCTTTTGACATCCTAAGACTTGACAGAGGAAATTATTAATTGCAGGAGTATGTGTAGTTAAGTCAAAAGGATGTATCTGTTAACATAGTAGATGACTTTTTTACCTGAAGAAAGAAAGGCTACCCAAAAGTATATGCTGTTCACCCAGAGACTTTTCTTCAACTGATTCCCAATACAGGTGCATACAAAGATCTAAAGCAACTATTTCTATAAAACAAATGAACTCAAAGCAGTACTATGCTCTGAAATCCCATTATTCCCTTTTGGAAGGGTTCAGATATAGAATGGAAAGCTGGCTTCTTACCATCCAAAGATCACACTATATTAAAGAAATTAAGGGAACATTCAATCCTACCTGGTTTGGCTAAAGCAATCTTCTTCTGGCTGTGACCTCACTGTGAATATCACTTCTAGCCTGCAATATGTTATACTTTCACAGAAAGTTACTTTTCACTTTATATAAACAGGGAGATGGATTGAATTTGAGTGCCTGTTTTCTGATCTGTCCCTTCCCTGCCCCTGTTACTTCCAGCTAAAACCCAGTTTATCACTTTTCCTTTCTGTAGCACTAATCCTGACAAGCCTCCTCCCACAGGCCCATTGCCTGTTTGTTTGGGCAAGTGGCAGCACCTGGTACCTCGCCACGAGCGAGGAGTTGGGCACTAAATGCACAATGAAAGACTGAAATACTCAGAGCTCAGAAATGATGAGATGCTGGGTCTGCCAGCCCTTCCCTGTGTGGGGCTGCCAATTCAGCAACCTACCAATTCTCATGAAAACAGTATCTTTGTAATCTTTAATCCTGCCAAATTTAGGAGTGAGACAGACTGAACTAAGATTATTTATCACCAGTGAATCCATACAAGCCTTGTTTCCACAGTATAAATCTAAGGATGTTTCCAAACATTCGTTTTCTATGACATAATACGAGCATGACTAAAATCCACAAGGATGCTACACTTGACAAAAAATTCAGTGTAAGTAAACAGAAACAATTTATCCCTCTCTGACAAACAACAACACGGAGAACAAATGCTGATATTTTTCCTGCTATACTGGTGGTATTGAAAGCAAACATCCGTGCCACCAAAATGCAAGGAAACCTTGTCCAAATCAAAGATCTCAATGCTAAGTTTGCACAAACTTGAAACTTTCAGGATTCAAAATTCGTAACAAGAAATTTCACAGATATTGGTTGTTAGAGCTGCTTGAGAGAAAGAGCAAAACAGTAACAAAAAAACCCCAAAAACAAAACAACAAAAAAACAAAAAAAAAAACCCAAAAAACCAAACAAAAACCAACCAAACAAAAAGACAAACAAAAAACCAAAAAAAACCAAACCAAAACAAAAAAGATAAAAACAGAAAGCAGAAGCAGCAACCATTAATCCAGAACACTTCAATGTGATAAAAAAAAAGCTTATCCTAGCATCGGGGAATTCAGGATTATGCCTTCTGTTTTAAGGTAAGATTTCTTGAGCAAGAAGATGTCTTTTCTTCTCCCTCCTTCTTCAGTGCGAGACATGTCACTTGAATAGCCCTTATTACACTTCTATTTTTAAGAATTTGTGGGGTTTTGTGTATATGCAGATGAAAAAACCAAAATCTCTTTAGGTCTTCTTGCACAGTTATATGCGATTCACAAATACTCCTGTTAGCACTTCATTGAGAAGTGTGTCAGGTTAATAATTAGATCACAACTGTTTCAGTGACATTTGTGAACAACAAATGTGTACCTAGAAAGCTCAGGATCCCAAAGACCTCAGTCTGTTAAGGAATGCTTACATGCCAATTTTTACCTGAAATCTCAACATAGGAGGAGCACAATGCAAATTATTCCCTTCTGTGAAGCAGTGATCTGTGCAAATGGATGCTGCTGAACAGAAAATGGGCACAAAGCACTTGTGTTTATTTGATCATGTGCATTAAAGAACATTTCAAAATTTATTTTTATAAATTTAATTTTGTAAATACTTTAGCACTTTTTAGTGATCTTTTTGCCATTGTAAGCAATTTAAATTACTGGAACATCACCTAGATTAAAGAAGTGCTCATCATGTGGAGAATCCATAGCAGTAATAAATTTTCTGGGAAGAGTAGACAGTATTAAGATTACATTTAACACGTATGAGGGTACTGTTTGTCATCTAGAGCCTATAAATGCTTTTCTCTTTTTATGGTAATATCACCATTATAGACTTTTTAATGTGTAACAGAAACATCAGTTTCTTCCTTTCCATGCTCAGATGCCATTATCAGCCCCCTCCCTCTCTGTTACGTATGATCACACTGTTCATGTGTTGATGTTCCTGCAATGTGCTCTGGGCCCAAATAACTCTTCTATGCACTTCTGCAGGAAACAGAAATTTGGAACCTGTCCTGCTGCCTAAATAAGGGTCAGTTCTGTTCTGAGCCACTGATATAAAACCTCCAGCGATAAGGCAACAGCAGAAGATTTTTTGGAAGCACGTTTATGCTAATATTTGTGCCTCAATAAGCCTGCTTCATAAGTTGTTTTTAAATATATGAGTTAAAAATCTTGCCTTAATTTCAGAGCTGAATGTCTGGAAGTGTTTCCATTTCATGGACTCCTCTTGAATCTGTTCTGTGACTTACCTGAGTTAAATATCTTTGGAAAATAAAGGGAACTATACGTACTGGACATAAACTCTAAAAAATGAGGTTACTCGTCTTCCTTTCCCCAGCCTCTCGGGAGGAGCTGGGTATGATAGGTGCCACCTGAGGTAAACATACTGATCAACTCTTCATGGATTTCAGGTAAGATCCTCAGTATTTGTGCTCTGTGCAGGGGAATACAGAGCGTGACAGACGGTTTGCTTACCTATCTACAAGCACCACTGGAATTGTCTAAACATCTTACACAGATCTAGATTCGAGTCCCAAAATAAATTATACATGATCGTGTTATATCCTAGGGATTCTGGGACTTCCCAAACCGTTACGACATCAGATGAGACAGAAAATTAATCTCTGCCAAAACGGTATGGAGGGTGAACTGGGAAAGGCTTCTTCAGGTCAACTGTTTCCCAATGGAGATAAGAGAGCAAGAACTTCTCTGACACAAGCCTGCAGGCTGGATGCTGCACAGCTTCTCTGGCTGTACCATTCTGCTGCTGAACTGCGTTTGTTCCATACCTGTTTCTGCACACATTGCTGCTGTTCCACGGTGCTGAAATCAAGCACAAATCAGGACTGAGCTCAGCTTTGCCATTTTGTATTTCTGATTTAAAACTCGTATTTATGTACTTCACCCATTAACTAGAAGCTATGCCTGTAGCTAGAACTATAAATAACCAGTGTACTAGAAATGTGAAGAAATCTAGTTGTAAAAGGGCAGAGAGGAAGTGCCAAAATAAAGTAAGTTGGCAGAAAATAATATAGCAAACCTCATTAACACATTGTGGAACAACCTTGTAAGTTAACAAAGACAGATATTTAAAGCATGTTTAATTGACATGCAATTTTTCAGTATATACCAAGGAAAAGTTTATAGTATAAAAGTACTGACAACTGGAAGTTATCTACAGAATTTTATAAGAAAGTACTTGCAGATGGAAATGTAAATTACATTTCAGACAAAACAGCCAGTGCAATAAAAGTGGCTTTTAATAAAACATGAGTGCAGTTGGGTTTTGCCAGTTAGTTTCAGAAAAAACATAATTATTCTTTCTCTAGCTAATATGTATCACTGAACAACTGCACTTTGCTATTATACATTGTAATTATTTTGATTAGTTATATTTTTGTTTTAAAAATGTTTTATTAATTAGATTCTTTTGAAATCAAGATCTATGCTTCTTTCAGCTACACATTATGACCTAAAAGTATAAAGACTGTTTTTGCAGAATTGCTCTTACATATCCTTGGAGGGAAGATTAAAACAAATTACTGAGCTCATTTCTTAAAACATCCAAAATATCACTAATTACCCCACAACAGCCAAAGCATCAGTTTTTAGATAATATTTAATCAAGCTTATTTTAGTAAATGAGACTAACTTGAATCTTGACAGGAAGAGGTGTCAGAGGGAGTACCCATTTTCAGATAAAACAAACCATTCCAACTTTTGCAGACAAACCCTAAACAGATTTCATGTTTTCATCCTATCTTTGTGCCTGCAAATCAAAGGTACAGCAAAAAAACTATGGAGAGCATACAATAAACTCATACTTCTATATTGCAGAGAAACACATTCACATGACTAAAGTCAGCAAATAACAAAGTCACTGGAATTATTTGAGCACTTAACAGAGATGCATTCTTAGCAGTAAGACTAAAAAGGTCACTTGTTCTCTGTCATGATTAGCAATATAATACCAACCCTCAGAGGAAAGAATTTCTCTGCCTAAAAGAATTCAGCTTGAAAAAATAAGTGTGATAGTGAATTTGAGAAAGACTAAAATCCTGGCAAATAAATTGCTAATGGGTAAGACGTGTCTGATATTTGACTGTTTTGGTTCAAAGGTAGCTCAGGATGTCATATGAAAAGCAGTCTAGGCTAAAAATGTTACTTTTGTGCAACAAAGTAAACAACATCATCACCATTCAAAGAAACACATCACTTTAAAAAAAATATTCCATCTGTATTGGATCAATTGATCAATTGAGGAATTCTGGGCAGTGGGGTTTTTGATACACTGACCAGCGAATTCAAAGTGAAGTGCATTTCTCCTAGATACAGCAGCCAAGCAGATCAAATGTCTTTCTTAAGTATTTTTAAGGGTACAAGCTGATAATAAAACCCCCTCTCAACCTCTGTGTCTGACTGCCTCTGTTCAAGCAAAAATTGGATTGCACCAAAACTTGCTTTGACTTGATTGAAAGTGACACTGGAAACAACAAGTAAAGGTAAGGTAGGATCAAGGTGAAAAGGAAAACTCACCTATGGAAAAAGCCTTTTGCAGATTTGTCTACCATAGCAAGAAATTAAGATCATGCACTGAATTCTTCTTGACTGATGGCAATATCAAGGTAAATAACAGTACAGCTTTAAGAAATGATGCCACCAAACTTTGAAGGCAATAGCATATATTTTTATACAATATAAAAAATACAATCTCTTTTTTTTCTATCATTTTGAAAGCCTTTCTTGCCCAATGTGTTTGCCTTATTCTGAGGTAGAACCTCAACCTAAAGAGCAATTTTGAAATTATACATATATTTACTATAAGCACCATTATTTTTATTTGTTTTAGACTTTAAATGTGAATAATTAGACCTCATTTCTGTTGTGCTGGAGAAGTCATGTTCTCTGCTTAATCATCTTGTGCTTTTACAATCATTAAAAAGCCACCATAAGATAAGGAAAAATTATTCATTTGAAAGCCACATATTGTGGGGAAGAGAAAAGGCAATAAATAGTTTTAGTTTTGTAACTCTTGGCAGGAGGATATGACAGGGAGTTTAGCCCTTCAAAGAAGCTGCATTAATAAGATTGCTGTTGTTTTCTCTTTTCTTATTTTTCCCCCAAATTTTCATTATCCTCAAATTGAAAGAAAACCTCAACAACCTGAAACTGTACTCATATTTAAAATATCTGTACTACAAAGTTTCAAAAGGCAAAGTGTTTAGCATAGTGCAAAATAAAAGTAAACTAACAGCTTAAAATAGAGCATATTCTTATATCAATTCCTACTCTACCTGCTATGGCACTGGTATTAAAACTATACTGTAATATTCTGGATACTCCACTGAAAAACTCTGATGGCTGAATACAAATCTATTACTATATCTGCTGCTTCACACTTCAGTTTACTTTGCTTTATATCAAAACACTTAAATGACACTTGTTTATCTGAAAAATATTCCAAACTTCCACTATTAATAGTCATACTGCAATGACAGAAACGTCCCCAAGTCCAAACTCATAGGATCCCAGAGTCTCTAGGTTAATGAAGTTCACTGCAGAGAATTAAACAATGAAAACCACGAAACAAACAGGAAGGTTACAACCAGAACACTACATTATGAAATTATATTCTGATGCAATTTTGTAGATTTTGTTTTATAGACGGAAATAAACAAAGGAAAAAAAATGGTCGAGGGAACAACTTATTCATGGTCTTTTATCACGCAGTTTGCTGAATGACAATTGTTCAGGATTGTCAGAAGGCAATCTAAAGACCAGCTAAATTCTTGCACAATATTTCAGCAGTGTTACTGCTGAGCAAAATCCCAGTGAAGCACAAACAATAAAGTCAGGAGAATGCTTTGCCTTCCCCCACTCCCCAGCTCTAAAAGAAGACGTGGAGATCAGTTTTGATTTTATTATGATACAAAAAAAAAAAGATTCTATTTAAAATTAAAGATTTTGTTTCCTCTAAATCTGTCTTAGCACTTCCCAGGCTCACTAACTACACAAGGAAAATTTAAACATGGCTCAACACAAAAAAAAGAAGGCACTATGATGCTCCCATTGATCACGACTTTGCCCACAGATTTGGGATAGTTCCCAGAGTGCACCAGCAAAGTCATCAATCACAACACCGTCACAGAGCTGCTGTGGTTGGGATGCAGGGGGACCCATCACCCCCTTTCCACAGCAGTTGCCCTGTCTGGGGCATCCCCATGTGCATCAAGCACTGCACACTCCTCCCTGGGTGTAGGGGGAGGTAAATTGTTTTCGTCACTCAGTTACAGCAACAGTAGGAACTAAAGCTCTGCAAAGCAGCTTTGACTTAGAGGAGAATTAAGACATTAGTGTAAATCTGTTCCTATGACTTTATGTAAATGTATGTTTTTCTTTAAGTTATGTAAAGAAGATTTGTTCATGCACATGACAAAAATCCCTATAGCCTGCTCTGTGAAAATTTCTGTATATTCTTTTTTTATGCCAAGACTACTTTTATATGTGCACACACAGTGAATGGCTATGCACACATCATATGCTAGAAGCAAGCAAAGAGCATTTTGTGAAACAGAAAACTTGCAAGTTAATTAATAATCAATTTATAATCTCTCTGAATGTGTTATTTTTTTTTAATCAAAGCAGATGTTCAAGTGTAGTACTTATTAAAAACTCAGTTTCTACTTATAATATAGTGATGTCCTTGGTTATCTGACCACGACCAGAAATTTAGCTGTAAAATACAAATCTGCACTAAAATAGATGTTATAAATTAATCCAGGTTGGTTAAGGATTAAGGCTAAAACAGATTTTGACACACAAAATACCTGAAAAATTATTTTACGACACTATAATTTTGCAATTACAAACAAAACCCAAGAAAAACAAATCTAAGCATCTGCTAAAACAGGATCTGGTCTATTATATAAGAATGTTTGATTAGCCTTTTCACCTGACTGAATTTTTAATCCTAATACTTTTGGAGGTTTAAGGCATTAATAGAACAACTTGTTATTGTTATTTCTGTTTTGATCCTTCAACAGAGCATAATATCTGTATTAATAAAAATTCAAGCAATGTGAGATGCATGGAATGTTTCTACCAATGAAGTAATTTTCATCTCTAGGCCATGCAGGCGTAACACTATAAGAACGAAAGAGAAGTTAGTAACAAATATTGGGCTTGTACACAAACTTTAAACTAGGCTGAATTAAGCGAGTAATATTCACTTAATAACATTTTAAAATTATTTCTTTTTTTCTGCCAATAGACCAAATTTCTTGATTTTTACACGATATTTATGTAAACAAATAGCCATTTTCCTACCACTGGTATCCCTGATTCACGCCATATCTTCCAGAAGGTATCATTTTCCAATGAAGGAAAAAATGGCAATTTATTAACACTGTTTCATGAAAATACAGGCTGCATTTTTAAGGGAACAAAATTATTAACATAATAAATAATTATTCAAGCTCATTGTGAATAAACCCACAGCTAACTACTTGAATATATTGATCCAAGATGCTATTTAAAGGTCTGTGCTTATTTCCAGCTGACTGTGATCCTGTACAAAAATAGCTCCTACAAGCGAGGTTGAAAGACAGTTCTACAAGTAAGACTTCTAAGATACAATGCATCCTGTGTCTTATTTACTCTAGAAAATTATGTTAAGAATACAGTTTGCTTGTAAGTGAAAATCTTATAATAAAAATCTCATTTTTCTGCATGATAAGCAATTCCTTTGACCTGCCATGTAAACTGGTTTAGGTTAGGATATGTTTGTAGTCGCTTAGAAAAACATCATGTATCTCCCACTCTTCTTTTTTTTTCCTCTATGACAGGTTCATCATCATTCATATATATATATATTCTCCAGTGAACCTAACCAGCTTTTAAAAATAATGGGAAATGCATTATAACAAAAGTAAACACATTTCAAAATTTGAAATTCATTAAAATGGCATTTGTAGAATGTTAGCCTGAAGTCACTTTAAAAAGAGAGAGATAACTAAAGAAGGAAAAGTGGAAATTGTTCGTGCAGGTTTCTGTTTACCAGCAAGGCTCCAAATTTTTTAATTTTCCTATCTTCCTCATCAACAGTTCATGTTATTAACCTGTCCCCTGGAAAAGAGGGAATTATTGTGAAGCCCATATTCTGGCAGGTTATCATCTGGCACTGCTTAAGTTAGCACCACTTCTATAGGTTTTTGTACAGTGTCTCACAGCCTGTTTATTCTCATGGGAAAAAAAAAAAAAGGTGGAAGTCCAAGCTGAGAGCTTCCCCTCTGCAGTTTCCACCCCTGACCCAACACTCCAGTTCAGCTCTGCAGCGTGGCCATGTCCCAGTTTCCCTGCAAACCACGGCGCCGGTACGGTTTGGCTGCATCGCCTTCTGCTTCGCCAGCTCAGCCATCAGGTTCTGCCATCACAAAACTGAAGAATAGATCTCTTTGCACTCACACTTCAACAAGATATCAAAGACTCAATAAATTTTTCCCAAGGCAGTTTTTGGGATTAGTTTTCGAAATCACCTGTCTGTCCCAAACTCTAATTACAATGCTCAGGGCAGCATGCTAAGACAGCTTTGAGGACCAACCTGTTTTAAGCCCTTAAAACAGTTTCCCACATCGAAGAGCTAGAAAGGCAGGTGCAGTGTAAAACCTTGCTATAAATCTACTTGAATGCACATTAGATTTTATACAGGCCAATATGCCCACCAAATCTGTGCCTGAGAAATTCTACCACCTTTCCTGCCAGGTCAAAGGAGTTTTCCCAAGGCTATATTTGGCTGATATCTCAGTCTGTCCCTTTACCTGCACTTACATCTGCCTGAATAAAGGCAGAGAGTAAGAACTTCTCTCTGTCTCTGAGGTTTGTTCCATAGTTCTCACATGACCCAAAAAGCCTCCCCTGCAATGCAAACTTTAGGTCACCTGATCAGTTTTCAGGTGATTTAGAATACTGTACTACAAAGCAGGTGAGTCCAGGTATGGATTCTAATTTGAGAGGTGAACGTACAGAAGAATTTTCATCAGGAAGGGAGGCGTTCTTCAATTAGTCAAATGAAATAATTAGTTTTTCAAGAGAAAATAAAATCCATATTAAATCTTAAAAATTAGAGGTGTGTGGGAAGTAGGAAAGCACCTGGATTTCTGCTTTGTTAGATGTTTGCTGTGGAAACAATCTGCTCAGTTTTAACAAGAGTTGACATCACTGAGAAAATTCCCTGCCATCATTTCACAACCAGCTTTTTTTTGCTGTTTTTGGTTTGGTTTTTTTTTAAAGACTGAGTTAAAATTTTTATGCTTCTAAGCTTCTAAGTAATTAGAAAGGAAGAAGGAAAATCCTCAAAGTGGGAATACAGAAGAGCTGTAATTGGGCTATGGAGATACCCTATTATCTATACTGCCTTTTTCTTTTTTCTTTTTTTACTTTAATTTCTGAATGGCAAGTTTCAGTACTGTTGAAAGCCAGCCAAAAATTCAAGGTGGTATGAAACATTTAAAAACATTACTTTTTAACAATGCCGAGAAACAGAATGGCACCGTTTTAATAGCCATATGTCATAAAGACTATTTTTATTTAGGAAAATCTATTTTAATTTAAATATCATAAGCCCATGAGCTATAACAAACAATATTTTTTTTCCATATGCTTGGAATTATTACGAAGAAAATTTACTTCTCCCCCTCGTTTAGAAGTCTGAACATCCATGTGTGTTTATGACCGCGTGTCTGTTTACGGTGATGGAAGGAAACCACTAAACTCCATTAGTTAATGCAATGGCAAAATACCAAAAAGGAGGTCTTCCCTTGGGGTTGCTTTTTATCCCATATCTTTCACTAGTCCATTTTCCATATAATCCCCTTGCAACCGCTCTCCACAGCAAGCTGCTAGTGGTAACTGCATCAACCCAGATGAAGTGGAAAGTTGCTATAATTTCTTTCATCTGCGCTTTTCCTGAATTCACGCTCTGTATGGTCTGAAGGAAAGTTCCCTTTGCCAGGTGTTAAGAAATGGAAATGTGCGTGTGCATTTGTGAGCACTGACCTGGGCTGGGTATTGGAAGGAGAATTACAGGCTCCCTTCTACGTCCCTGAGCAGTATCACTCACAATGAGCTTTAAGACCAGACTTCTTCTGCACCTTTTTCAGTGCAGAACACCCAGGAAATGAGTGTATGTGTGGGGTTCTGTTAGGTTCTTGAAGTTTTCATTTAATCATTCATTAAAGTCTGCAAACAGCTATCAGTAGTGAAATTCGCATTTAATTTCTTAGAATCTTTTAAAATTTCTCTTAAAATAGCATTTAGGAGTGTGAAGGCCAATTTATAGTTACTTCAGGTACTCATAACCATGATTATACATATCTGATACTTTACAAGACTTCAGTGTTAAATTGCAGATGGCAAATATTGCTCACATTGGACTGTGCTGTGAGATACAAAACATCACAATGAAAGAAATAGGATTTTTAAAAAAATAAGACTTTTCCATAACCATTAAACATAAAGCAAATCTATTATATGCTCACCAACACTTTACTTGGAGCAGAGAGCCACTGTATATGCTTAAGATGGAATTTCCTCTTCTGAAGAGATTTTACAAATAAATTAGCCTGGCTCTTGAACTAGTAAGAATAATATATGCAACTAAACTCATCATGCAATTTAGAAAAGTCTGAGAGGAAACTGTGTAATTCACATTAAAGCAAACTAAATGTTTAATAAACCGGCAACAAAACCCAATATAATCAGTCATCTGCTGTTCTAGAGAATTCCACTAAAATTCACATATATTTCTATTTTTAGAGTTGGGCTATAGTGTAAACCAAGAGCTTTACGCTAGCAAAATTACCTTTTCAGTGAAAACCAGACAAACATCGAAAAACCCCACAACAACCCATCCAACCTTTATATTCCTAATTCAGTTTGCTTCACAGTGGTACACTGAAGATGATGAGAAACATAGCAGAGTTCTTAGATAAGTACCTATTTTATCTGTCCTTAAAATTGCCTTAGAATCCTACTTAAAATAGGCAGCTTTCAGGAAGGAGGGTATCTAAAACCACGAAGGCTTCTTCACCCACTCAGTCTGGGGCTTGGAACAGTTCATGAAATTCTTTTTTCCCACAAAGTGTAGATATGCACAAGGCTCCCTGGCAGCTCCTACGGTCTGGAACCCTGCACCTGCAAAGATCTCCTCCCCCAGACAGCTCCTGGGGCAATGTCCCAGGCAGAGGACAAGCCCGTGGTGGTCGCAGCACTGGGGTGTGTCGGGCGTTTGCTGCCTGGCTGTGGGAGCAGAGGAATCCCAAATTCCCAGCAGCACCTGAGGCTCACAGCCCTTTCCCACACAGGCACTGTAAATTGCCCAAGCAGAGAATTATCATTTATACACCAAACAGCACGACTTGGTACAGCCCTGCTCTGGTAAAAGGATATCTCCCTAATCTCTCTGTATCCAGTCTGGTGCTGTTTACAGAAACTCTTCAGAATTATTATTAAACATAAACTAAAGTTGCTCTTCTAAACCAAACATCTTTGAACTTCAGTCAGGCCCCCTCAAACAAATAAGCTGTTTTGAAAATTATTTCCAGGGCGATGCCAGTTGCCATAGAGATGACATTAAGTGAAAAGGACAAAAAATATAGAGGGTGATAAACTGCATGGTTGGATGACACACTTGACTTCCAAGCCTGTGTTCAAATAAGGCATACACGCCAAGATTTTTTATGAAAGCCAAAATTAAAATGTATCACTATCAAGCTGTAACTGACAAGGTATTGTGTGGTGGCTGTTAACATAATGCTCCATATATTTATTGTTTGTCATTTTTCTGGCCCTGATAAAGGTCTTTTAGAGCTGTAAATCATACCATTAAATCTGCCACTAGAAACAGGCTGTTTGGAGAATGAAAAGAAAAGATGAAACTGAATCACTACTTACAGGTTTCTGCTTCATGACAGACCTTAACTATCACATCAGAGATGACATTTATTCTTTGAATTTGGCACTTTTTCAAACACCACACTGGTGGCTTATGACCTAACTTAAGAACAAATTCTCCTGAAGAGTAGGCTGTTTACCATGGCGATGTATTGTACAGACACAATATTCAGTCGTGTACATGTGGCTTAAGACAATATGAAGTTATTCACAGGTTTAAAAATATTGGTTTACTCACAACAAAAATTTCTACTTAAAAAATTAGTCTCCTATCCACCTTCTGTTTATGAAGGGTCTAGAATATTTTTGTGTAAAGGGTCTCCAATATTATTGTGATGATTTTGGTTGGTATTAGTTGCAAAAAAAAAAAAAGCAATAAACCATATGCTTTTGCTCCTGCCTGAATACTTTGATCAACACATTCTAAATCCAGGCTTAGACACCTAAACCTGACAACTGACAGGAGTAACACAAAATGATACAAAGTATGATAGAGATCAGATGGGAAAAATATGATCTATTTCACACAGTGGAAAATACCTTCTTAATACCGTCAATATAGAACTGCCTTACTAATCTAGACCACAAGAAGGATCATAATCCATATCACCCAGGCACAACATCCTGTCTCAACAATGCCCAGTACCAAATGAGAGAAAAAACCAACCAAACAAAAAACCCCCAAACCCTGACAACAACAACAAATATAAAACACGGCCCAGATTCTTAGAATCTGTCAGGGTAACTTTTAATACACACTTCCAAAATTGGGAGTAAGCAAAGAGACTCTCTATAGCATCAGCCCATTAAATGGTAATTTTGATCAATGCAGGACTTCAGTTACAGTAACAGCTGAAATATTACTGTGCTTCACACAAGTGTATTTGGTAGAAGGTACAGCAGAAGAAGGGCAGACCTGGAGAACAGGCAGAGAACATTCAAATCTCTGGTATAAGCACGGGCATTGAAAATATGGCTACATTTAGAGCCAGCTCACCAAAGGAGACAATTCTGCAGACAGGAGACTGGGAAGAGTCGTCTTACGCATCAGGAAAGCGTTGCACGTCTTGTACCCACCCAAAACAGCATCTTTTACAAACACATATATTTTCAAAATTCTTGCTAAGATCCCAGTTGTTTTCTCTGTATCCCATTAAAGATTTACTCTGCATTTCTGAAAGAAAAGTACGTGATATCAATGCAATGCACAGAGCAAGACCACAGGGAAACCCAAGTCAAAGATGAAGTAGTGTTTGGGTATAATACATACTTGATAATGATTAGAAACAAAACATAGTAAAGTAATTAAAGAATTAAAGTAATTCTGCCTGCAGTTTATTCTGAGAGCTCCACAGGAAGTTATTACTAAAATTCCAGTTTTAATCTTGCTGAAAACAAAATTTATAATTAACACAATGTCAGTTATTGAAAATTAAACTAAGAGGATGCCTTTGATATTGAACATGCTGCCAAAATGCGGCATGGGTGATAAGAAGAACTGCTGCAGGCACAGCAGGACAGGCAGCTGTGTGCTTAGAAATCAGCATCTTTTTGAACATCTGACTATAACAAGGTACCCTTTATGGCCTACTTCTATTAATGAAACTTTATAAATTTTTTATTGGATTTGACAGTTAAAATTAAACAAATAAACAGCCTGTTGCAGCACGAAACCACCTGATTTTATCCCCCCTGTGAATCAATGACCTTCTGTAAATAAGCAGAAGGTTAAGATGGTGTGGATTACATAACAAAGTATCTCAGGTTCATTTGTTTGCACACAAAATTGAATGTTCATATTTCATTTAAAATTCTCTTTAGAGAAAACAATTTTCTTCATAGTACAATATTCAATAGTTTTCAATGAATTGGTGAAATATGATCACTCGATCACCTGCACTTCCTTTACTTTCCCAGGCTATTAGAAAAGACCTTTATTTTTGCTAGTCCTTTAAATTCTTCTGGAATATAATCCTAGAGTCAGCTTAAGTGTAATTAATACTAAGGTTTTATTTTTAACACAAGCAACAAGGGGAAAACATGGCTATTAAACAATTTCTGCTGGTGTTTGTATGCATGAGATATTTTTCCCAGACTTTTTTCCTGTTTTAGCAAAGAAAGGGCCTTTTATTGCAAAACCAAAATATACCTGATAGCTGTGCATAGCAAAGTTTGGAGAGAAATATATTACTAAAAATATACCTGAACTCTATGAGAAAATGTGATTTATTTGGATAATTAGAAAATTTAATGATAAATGTACCTAAGGAAAGGTACCTGGTAACACCTGAATCTCAGCACCATGATGGTTTTGCCCTGCCCCTTACCTGGCCATTTATTCTAAACAGTATTATAATGTCTGTTCTAGAAAACTGCACTTTGCCACTAAAATCGAAGAAAGGGACTGAACTAATCAAAGGCAAAATCTCTTACAAATGCAAAGCCTAGAGAGAAGAAACTGCAGCTTTTAGGGAATGGAGTTGCCTCACTCACTTGTTAGGGGTGACATTGATACTGCATTCTGCTACCTACTCACATTTTAAAATATGATATAGCTTAAAGATACACTGACAGATTTTAACCTAAGAGGCATGCACATTTACTTCAAGAAGTTGATAATCAGTAATCAGTGTTATGAAGGAAAAAACCTAAAATTATCACTGGAATTCAATAATCCTGGCCTAGATGTGTCATCCTGGCCATTTAATGAACAAAGTATCTCCCTAGATAGAAGATATTAGTAAGAGAATCTACATATTTATTTAGTGTTTTAAGACAAATGCTAGTTTGAATGAAATTCAATTTTCAAAAAGTCTTGGCAAACCATCTACATGAATCCTGAGTTCCACTTAAAAGCTCATCTTGAAATAAATTACTGCAAATGAAATTTATTTTAACTAAACTTTTAAACAACATATAAAAGTAATAATAATTAAAATTGTAAATAAGTTTCCTTTGCTGTAGATCTGAAAGGGGCCAGTAATTCTGAAACAGCTTCTGAAATCTCACCTCTTTTGTAGTCTAATTGGTTACATCAGTAAACTGCTGGGTGAGTGCTTTAAAAGGATGCAGAACAGGAATAGAAATACAGCTTTATGGGAAGTGAGGTGTGAGGCCATTAAATGCATTCACTACATCAGAATGTTTTTAATCCTACTGACCAATTAATTAAAAGGCATCTTGGAGCAAGTAAATATAATGTTAAAGCAAGTAAATATAACAGCCCTGCTGCTGACTGTAATAACAGACATGGTCAGTGTGGTAAAATGTGGACATTAATTGTTAATTAACTTGATGAAAATATTTCTTTAGTGACAAATTCTTGAATGCTTCTCCAAGTCACATTAGAGGAAAGAAAAAGAATGAGCAGGCCAGTCCAAAACCATCTGAATATTAATTTTTAAAATCCCAGTCAAACCAAATTAGTGGATTTATTTCAAGGGAAACTACATTGTTAACTTTACTGCCTATTTCTGAACAACATTCTTTACTTTGAATACTATATGACCTTATTTCCTACTAAAACGATAAATTACACTAACTTAGGCTCTTTGTTTAAATGTCAGAAATTCCAGAGCTTACCTACAATTGATGACATGCACTGGGTCTATCAAAAGCATTGTAAGCACATGTAACTTGGTTGAAATACGTACCTTGTTTATGCCTATTTTAAAGAGCATTTCTTGCCGCTAATTAAACTTCCTACAGTATTTCTAAGTTCCTAATTTAACTATGTGAATTAATTAGGTCTCAGCTCTACTCCCACATTCCTTTAATACCACTTCCTCTCCCTTCAGTTGCTCCACATGGAAGGAGGAAGAATATGTAGTTTGCTTTGTAGAGCAGTCTGAGATCTGTTGAAAGAAAACACTACAGAAGAGCTGCTTATAGTCAGAAATAAAATTCAGCTTTAGTGACTAAATAAAATACTTGGTGAGTAAGGTTAAGCCATTTGTGGTAGCTTTAAAAATCAGAAACAGCAAAACAGCACATTTGGGATATGTAAACACCAAATTCAGAGTATAAATGAAGCATAACAAGCTTCCATTAGTTGCAAGAAAAAACCAACTAGGCCTAGTTTACATAATATCAACTGCCTAGCTAGTTTGTTTTTAAGATGAGACTTAACTCAGGAATTTGACTAAACAAAGAGCAAGGGATTCCCTTCAGAGATGAACTATGAAATAATTTGCTTTCCATTGTTCAGTTACCTAAATACAGTTACTGTGTAATTGATCAGCATGAGACATGTTTGCATAAACCTGAGATGGATCAATGTCAAACACCAACTCTGATAACTCCAAACTTTGGGATGTGACACAGTCAAAAAATTTAACTTTAAACTTTTCACCTCACCCCCCCCAGCAGTCATAGTGTTCTAGCTCTGCTATTTAACAGCTATTTGTATAAGAGAATAAATATTTATTGTCTTATGTATATGTGGAATATATACTTGTGACGTACAGCCTTAAACTAGAAATTGATCACATCTGCTTTTCACCAAGTTTGCAGTTATTAATAGAGGTCATCTTAATAATGAAAAACATTAATTTGAATTCATATATGAACAATGAGTGTATGGCTTTTAGGGTTTGGGCACTTAAACAAAACGTTTCTTCATAATTGAATGATAACTCCCTGATTAACTCATGTTGAACATTAATGGTTCTCTAGCTATAAAGAATATCTTAAAGTCTTTATCTGAAAGACATGGAGTAGCAGAGAGATGTGGGAAAATATGAGAGAAAACAAACCAAAAAGAAATCCAACCAATTTCTTTCCATTATCATATTTGTTTGTTTTGACTGCTTACATTATAGTTTATTAAAAGTTTGCTACTTTTGATGTAGTTCAATATAAAGGATTCCCCCACACACTTCCCCACAGAAAGTCCACCAGAACTATGAGCTTGTGGTTTGAGTGCCACTATGACGATTAGTCCAAACTAGCCCAAAGGTACAGCCTAAAGCAGCAGACAACAGACTGCTTAGAGCAGCCTTCCTCCTGTTAAGATTTGAAACCCCGATGGCTCTAGAATGTTGAGCAGATGCCACCTCTGTTCTTAGTGTAACCCCAGCTTGAAATAGGATATGCAATAGGTCAAAACAAGTAACTCATTTGATAGTTTAAATGACACACAGCTGTCCCAATTCTCATACAAGTGAATTTTAACAACAGAATCATCACTTGAACTGGTGACCAGGACTGACAAGTATAATGAAGTACAATGTCTTCATTTTATGCCTTAATTCATGGAAGTCCTGGAATGCAGTTATAAATATGAAAAAAAATTAACTTATGAGACTATTCATATGAATATTTAATAAAACTATTTCCTTCATAAAAATCTTTCAGAATTTGCAGTATAGATGGAACTGTAGAGAAGCTACCTGAGAAAAGTGTTAAAACAAGAGAAAGTATTATGGCCACGTCCAAAGACAGTACAAATTCAGAAACCTCTAAAGCTAATAAAAGAACAATTGTAATTCTGTTTTTTAGAACTTGTTGTACTAATTAGTAATGTTTTGCAGGATTAAATAACAAATGATGTAATAAGTGTTACACAAATGCTTTTAAAGTGAAATCACAAACGGTGCTCACTGCCTGCTTCGTTAGGCTTAGATTTGCATCTCTTGCCATCAATAGGAACAATACACATAGAGTTTCCTCACCAGAGAGGAAAAATTATACATTTGAAGGAAATATACTGGATCACCCCACCTTTTGAACTGGTCTTTGGCCATCAAGACCATTAAACAGTAACGTTAAAGCCTGCTGGAGACTGGAACTTCCAGGTCCATGCTCTGTCTCATATCAAACACAGATAAGTGGTCCCCTGTAATTTTTATGACTACGGTGTCAAAAGTCTTCCATTCAAATTGCAATAAATATTGCAATGAAGTCTGGAAGCAGGGCCATTTGTAGTTGCTTGGGGCTGAGAATTAAGATAGCCTGTTTCCAGTTAGACAGTCATTAGAAAGATCTAACGTCCATGCTAAATGGCTTCCTGTTCTGAGTACTTAAAACCAGTTTTAGTAAAATTGACTTCCTGAACATTTTCTTATATCTTCACCAATATATGAATTTGATTCTACACTCTTTTCTTTAATCATGGCCTCTTCACAGATTTTCCCCACAGTAAGTATCTTACTTAGAATGAATTAAGAGTCCCATCCTGCAGGTAGATCTCTATACTCATATATTTTTACGTTGATCTAAAGCCCCTTATACTAACATACAGCACAATGCAGAAATGTGCTACTAAAGGCTTTGGGGAACCAAAATGTGATATATATATTTCTTTAACTAAAATACAACTGGTGCAGTCTTGTTGTTCCCCTCTTTCAATTTCACTTATTTCAATGTGAGGAGACAGATTAACATTCTATCTGTTACAAAAAAAAAAAAAATTGTCTCAGAGGGGGGCTCCATCTTCCTGTTTGAGGTCCTGTTAAAGATTTTAAGAGTTTGTGTAGATGGCATACAAGTATTTTGATATGTAACTCCCACTAAGTGCCTACAAACTCCCATTAAGAGAGCCTCTGAGAAATTATTTTGTGTGGGTATGAACAGAACTATTTAAGAAAACAGAAGCAGACATGGGATTGCAAGCAAGGCCCATTGGAAGAAGTTATATATATAAATACATTGTGGATCTGTACCAAGGTATCTCCTGGGAACAAAAAATGCTAGTTAAAAAAAATATGATTAGGGTATTCTAAGGAATTTTTTGTTAAAACCCCCTGTTATTTTAGGTAAAGTTCTTTGGAGAACTGACAGTGAATTGAATGCATTAATCTTTAAGCTATTTGATAGCTTGAGCATAATTCTTTTCCTGATCTCCATAGCATGGTTTGCCCATACTTTCCTATAAATTGCATATTTAGATTGATTTTCTGTCTCGTGGATGTCTTGCCATATTTCAAAATTTGGCCTTTCATGATTTGCAACAACGCAAATATATAATAATATATAAATAAATTATAATATACAATGCAATAATAGTGTTTTCTCTCACCTATTTATTTGCCTACAAAAAAACTTCAAACAAGGGAGATCTCACTAAACTTGATGAACATATAGGGCACTTACAATGATACATTTTTTGGAGGGTTGTTCCAACAACTCCCCTGGCCATCCCCAAATTCCTAAACTAATCTGTCACAGCTTTCTAAAAAATAAATCTCAACATAATATTTCATGCTGTCAAGTAAGAAAACCAGAACATGAACTTGCCATTCATATTCTCAGGTCTGGACTCTGCATTCACATGTGTAGCACTCATCCAACGTAGCAAAAAGAAAAAAAATGGTAGCAAACAGACCTCAGCACTTACACTTCTATACTTGTTCAACTAAATTTGGTGCATCTAAATCTGTATTTGAAAGAACAAATATCCCTTTTCGTGTTCCTTGATAAAAGCTGTGAATTTTTTTCTGCCATTGTATTCATTGAACTACAATTGCTAGTAAATGCTTAAATTAATTAAAAAAGTTGAGTAAAAAGGTTTCTTTATAATAACTAATAAACATTTCCACAAAACCTTTTAATATACCAATAATGTCTCATAATTCTTTATGAAGCTGCACCTCCATCTTCAAATCCCAATAATTACAAAAATTGAAGAACCATCTATGGAAGGTTTTGTTTAGTTTGAGTCTGCCAAAATATAGGTCTTCCAAATTTTTTGTCCCTGTATAATAGCTGAAGTGTTCTAACAGCTGATCTGTTCTGCCAAGGCATCCTTGTAAAATGCAATAACATACTACTACTTTGAATAAAACTGATATGTTATTCAGGAAGTTTTTATGGTACACATACATTATTAGATTTACAGCATGTAAAGAATTATTGCACCCCTTAGTTTCTATTATTAGTGGTGCCTCTTCAAATATTTCTTGAACTATGTTACTCCCCACCCTGTGTACGTCCTTAAAACAAGAGGTGTCTATCATCCAGTACAGAACTACAGAAGTTTCTCCTTCAGAACCTTCTAAAACACTGTCTGATCTGCGCTTGAGGCCTCCATATACAAAGTGGAAAAATACATCAACTGAGGTATCACTGCTCTCCCATTCTGTAACATCATCT
Source organism: Melanocharis versteri (assembly GCA_013397845.1). Lineage (NCBI taxonomy): Eukaryota > Metazoa > Chordata > Aves > Passeriformes > Melanocharitidae > Melanocharis > Melanocharis versteri. The sequence goes on along the minus strand of VZTG01008759.1, from coordinate 426,684 downwards.
GCACAACAAAATTACAAAAAAGTAAAAGCTATGAACATGCCGCACAACATCACTGCTAAATTCCTCAGAGTTGTATTAAAATACCATACTGCACATACTTGTTTTGAGAAAAACCTGTATCTTATATAGATTATCGAGATAGACTTATTTTGTGTACTTGCATATTGTTAAAAAGTAATAAATTATAAATGGTGGTAGCAAGAAACTTGAATATTTGTCTGCTTGAAAGCATATAAATTTCCCAGGCAATCATCTTCTANTCCATCTTCAAATCCCAATAATTACAAAAATTGAAGAACCATCTATGGAAGGTTTTGTTTAGTTTGAGTCTGCCAAAATATAGGTCTTCCAAATTTTTTGTCCCTGTATAATAGCTGAAGTGTTCTAACAGCTGATCTGTTCTGCCAAGGCATCCTTGTAAAATGTGATAACATAATATTACTTTGAATAAAACGGATATATTATTCAGGAAGTTTTTATTGTACGCATACATGATTAGATTTACAGCATGTGAAGAATTATTGCACCCCTTAATTTCTATTATTAGTGGTGCCTCTTCAAATATTTCTTGAACTATGTTACTCCCCACCCTGTGTACGTCCTTAAAACAAGAGGTGTCTATCATCCAGTACAGAACTACAGAAGTTTCTCCTTCAGAACCTCCTAAAACACTGTCTTATCTGCGCTTGAGGCCTCCATATACAAAGTGGAAAAATACATCAACTGGGGTATCACTGCTCTCCCATTCTGTAACATCATCTGCACAACAAAATTACAAAAAAGTAAAAGCTATGAACATGCCGCACAACATCACTGCTAAATTCCTCAGAGTTGTATTAAAATACCATACTGCACATACTTGTTTTGAGAAAAACCTGTATCTTATATAGATTATCGAGATAGACTTATTTTGTGTACTTGCATATTGTTAAAAAGTAATAAATTATAAATGGTGGTAGCAAGAAACTTGAATATTTGTCTGCTTGAAAGCATATAAATTTCCCAGGCAATCATCTTCTAGAACTAAGAAAAATAGAACAATCACTCCAAATCACTTGCAGTTACACAACCGAAGAAATTGGTTTAATCTGAGGAAAGGTAACATAGATACTTTTTTTGTCAGCAAATTAATTGACTTCATGAGTTCTTATTTCAGAGAAATTTCCCTACTAATCCCAGTCTTGTTAGTGTTCTGTGATGAAGATCAGACATAATGGTGCTACACAGAATATGCTGTGACAACCAATGAACATGCCAGTTTTCTTCTAGAAGAATATTAGTCAGAGATGAAAAGACAGAACTGGAAACAGTGTCCTCAGTTTAGTTTGTGATTCTGTGGTTTGTATTTTTAGGATCTTTTCCATTTTTGCTTCTTGTAGTCACATCAGCTCCCATTACCAAATAGGGAGATGCATTGACAAACTTGCANACTCCAAATCACTTGCAGTTACACAACCGAAGAAATTGGTTTAATCTGAGGAAAGGTAACATAGATATTTTTTTTTTTGTCAGCAAATTAATTGACTTCATGAGTTCTTATTTCAGAGAAATTTCCCTACTAATCCCAGTCTTGTTGGTGTTCTGTGATGAAGATCAGACATAATGGTGCTACACAGAATATGCTGTGACAACCAATGAACATGCCAGTTTTCTTCTAGAAGAATATTAGTCAGAGATGAAAAGACAGAACTGGAAACAGTGCCAGTTACATCAGCTACAACAGTAGTCACATCAGCTCCCATTACCAAATAGGGAGATGCATTGACAAACTTGCAAAGAACTGTTTTCTGCTCTTGTAATTATTTCAGGATGAATAAATGATGAAATTGCTTAGAGACATGAAAGTAGTAAAAGAATAAATAGGCAACTTTACTAAAAGTCCTGTGTCTAAACCAACACCACAATAAATGGATTTATTCAAGAATAGTTAGCCACTACACTTAAAGTTATCATAAATCCTTCTAAAATGCACATCCTACATTTGCTGGTACTTGAATAGTGAGAAAGACATTGCACATTAAATTACTGCCAATAAAAATTATGTTTTTTGCTAAGTGTTTAATAAAAAGACAACTTTCCAATGTTTTCTAGACTACTGTTTTACTTTAGTACACTCTAATTAAAATGAGGAATATAGAATACAGCCTCTGTATTAGTAAGAAGCAATGTGTAGTTTCTCGCATTAACACAGTTGTACATACCTTCAACTGCCTCTAGAGCTGGACTTATATTTTAGACCACTGCGTGTATAGAACCACAGAATTAGGTTGGAAAAGGCCTTTAAGATCATTGAATCAAACTGTAAATATGAATCAGAGAAGCGGTGCGTGAAGATTTATTAGGCCAACAAAGAGGAGACATGAATTGTATCATCTGAAGGAAAGTATTTCTATAGATTTTCAAGGCACGGCATTTTCTTCTTAGCTGTAGGAGGGATGATTCCTGCTCTTGAATAGGTGAGGCGTTGACCATATCCATGGAATTCCAACCAAGCAGAAATTTAAGACTGTGGCAAAACCAAAATTTATATGCAGAAGGCTATTTTACACAGAAAGGTAACTGATATCACCACGTTACCTCATACCTGTCTCTAAGAGAACACCAAGCACTTTTCAAGGAGAGCAAGCAGGGCAGCAAGGCATCCCATTGGATATTATACTGTCTGATTTGAATAGCTATGGAGTTTATGGGCACCTCACGCAAAAATTATCCCTTTCAAGACAGAGACTGGATAGCCTTGGCTGCAGGGAGACTTTTCTACCAGTTTTGAAACAAAAGTGCACCAACAACTACCACAATGTACTAGGAAACACAGTCCCTATTCTGAGAATTTCCAATCTTAACACACAAATTTGTCAACATCAGCTCTTCTGTTTGATTTGTAAATGCTTGACAAGTACTGTATGTCAAGTCTATCTACAAACAAAAGCTATCATGAATGCTAGCTTTTAAAAGATTTTAGCGAGACAGATGTGCTTGTTCCAAAGTCTATAGAAAAACAAAGGCTGAATGAGTCTGATCAAGAAAGTGGAATTTAACTATATTTGGACCAAATTTAATTAAATGGGCACTAATATACAAAAGTATTAGTATTTGCCTGCTTTGAAATGCTGTTTCTATTCTGAAGGTCTATCCTGAAAGTTTCTTTAAGGATCCATTATAAAACCCAAGCACCTGATACATTTTGTACAGAAAAAAGAATTTCTTCATCTGAAAACAACTTCCACCTGAAGGAAATATCTGCTTTAAAATGCCAATAGCTCTTATGATACTTCTTGCATGAATACAAATTCTTAAATAAAATAATCAGGTTGGAAGTTTATGTTGTGTTTACACGTCAGCAACAGGCACCACTGCTTGCTATTATAAATCAAGGACAATCAATGCTATAGTATTGTCATTAATAAAATATGAGTCAATAGGCACAAACTTTTAATATAAGCCTAATTATGAGTGTCTCTTTGCATGAAACTAAAAATATTGAAAATGTTGACATTGGAGATGTGCCCTTGAACCAAAAGCCAAGTATAAGTCAATAATCTATTATGATTTTCATTTTGCAGAAGTAGTGCCATTATTTCAAAAGGTCTCAAAAATCAATTTAGCATTTAGTATATCTGTGTAATAATGACATCCTAATTAAAAATCCCAATCTGAATAGCACAAAGGATAATGTTTAATCTCTAATCAATGAGCACTGAGAGAAGAAGCTATAGGTGCAATAACCTTTCTTAATGAGGTTTACTGTTTTTTCACAGATTACATATTCCTTCATATTTCTGATAGCCACTCTTACACTCTGAGAATGTATGCAGACATTCTACAACTAAAACAATAAATATGACTACAAGTTATTTAGAGAAAAATAACAGAGTAATAAAATAATCTTTTGCTCTTTATGGATTAAGCTGCCATATTACACAGGGACTTTGACTGGTATTTTTTTAACACATGAACTCCACATTGAAAAGACAACTCAGAATTAAGGTGATTGCTTATACAAACTTATAAAAGCTATCGCTAGGATGAAATGCTTGAGATTATTTTTCCATTTATCAGTATCGTGGCATGACATTTGAGAATTATTCTGCAATCAAAAAAAATTCTTTTATTTCCCAATTATCCCTGTTAATTTGAGACTGCAGATTCTGAATAGCCATCAAAAAAAAAAGATAAATTCTGCAAACAAAATCTCACAAGCAATAAATATAATTCCTTACAAGTGTTCATCAGTCCACTGGATAGCTGTTCAATTACCTGTGTGTCAAATGATTATCTGAAAGCTCAATTTCATCCCCATTACCCTTCCCCCACCCCATATTTCAGCTATATTTGCTATGGAATTGTTAACACATCTTTGAATCTGTGATTTACTCAGTTGATTTCCCACGAAGAGGTGCTGGAGGGACAGATGTCATAATTATTCAATTATTCTCCTAATTTTACATTCATTCTTTCAAGGTATTGTATAAGATGGGCCCACTGGACACTAATTTCAGGAGCAGTGCAATAATATACCACTATATCCTCTTGCAGACCTCATGGATGAGTAAACAGAGTCTAATACGTGAAACTATTGCAGAGATCTGTCAATTTTTGTCCTATAAATGCTCAGATTGGTTCAAACACAGTTTAAAATACATGGCAACATTTCCTATTCTAGGGCTTTCCGTTACTTTGCAATGTTACAAAAACAATAATTAAAAATGCAAGAACAAACTCCCCCAAAGCTGAGATGCAGCCTATTTTGAATGTCATTAACAAACTTGATTACTGGATTGCTTTGGGGCTCGTAGCATCATCCATACAAGCTGGAAGATCATTCACAACAACATTTCCATGCAACTGAAGTGGCAAGAAATTGTTCCCAAATTACTTTAAAAACAGATCTGTGCTACTGAAGACATCAGTGCAATGGTAACACAGCAATGGGGCTCCCAGAGCCCCACAGCTGAGAATAAATGCTCTCATGCTGTATCTCCATAAGTGCTACAGCACAACTTGACACTGAGATTGCCCAGAGATACATGTGGAGATAGAAGAATAAAAATAATAAAATGAGGTAACCACTTGGCATGAGATCATTTGTGTACCAAACACTAAGATGCAACGTTTATAAAACCTCTGAGAACTTTGGGAGAAAAATAAAAACATGCTCAATGCAACACGCAAAATATATCTATAGAGTAGTCCTTTCAATCAAAACAAACAACCCACTTGGTACCAATGTATGTTTTAAATTCACATAGAACTGATCTGCATATTTAATTTTCTGCTTTAAATGTATACCAGATCCTGAACCTATCCTCAGGGCCACTGAAAGTCTTAGACATTTTAGGATTTTCCTTAACACGGAAGCCATGTGTAGTACGCAACAGGAATAAGGGATTTGTTATAGAGAAGGAAAGCAGTGTCAGTGCCCAGACTGCAAATGCAACAGGATGCCAAATAGACCAAAAGCTACTAGTTGAGGTTTGGAATAGATCTTCTTCCTTCTTTCTTCCCTTTACCACTCTGGGACACTAAAACTTTTCAATACATGCATACAAATGCATTGTGTCTTGTACTTGTTTTCTAAAATAGTGTTTAACTTCTATATTCAAGAAGCTTTTATGCATGAGAAATTACTATTTTTACATGCTGTACCCTCAGGCTGTAGTACAGTATAATCTATACTTACGTGCTTTTTCATGTAATGTGGTTGTAGCCAAAATGTAAGAGCTGCTATGAGAAAATTAAATAGAATAAGAGCTGCCATGTGCTCCACAATTAAAGGAAACACTAAGTAGCAGCAATGGGAATTAAACAGGACACTGTGTTATGCCAAATACCAAATGTGAAACCAAAATATCTGCCAAGTCTCCCCTATTTGTTACAATTTTTCCATATTTAGGTAAATTTATGTAATTATGTACCCTGCAGTGGTAATGGGACTGTGCTTTAGTCCTTTTGCAGCATATGCTCTTGGCACAAATATTCTTTTTGATGGGGAAAAAACCCAACTTGGCCAAGATTACATATGTTGATTTTATATTGGCATCCTGACTGTGCCTAACAGCTGGTCTTTAATGTAATGAAACTGTGTTGGATTTATTCAGTTAAACAACTCTGCAGACTATTTAAGCATATGTATTTCTTGTAGCTCCCTATGTTTTTGAATCTGCTTTGATCAGAGCACCAACAGTTGCACTGTTTTTCTTAAAGTCTGAGATGTACCTGTGAGCCAAATAATAAGTATACTAAAGACATTTCTTCTTATATTCTACGACTCCCATTTTAAACAGCAGTGATCACATTCACAAATCTCTCATGACTTTTCCATATATCTGCTTAAAGAAGGTGTGAAATGAGCCTGTTCCTTCCTGGTATTTTTCCACAACCACTAAGGTGTTCAACAGTTTTATAGTCACAAAGATATCCAAAACTTTTTCTGTCTTTTCTTTCGTGTGTGTGTGTGTGCAGGAAAGACACTGTGGGAAAGGCACCACTTGTTTTGTGGGGCTTTTTTTTAGCTGAACTCAGGGTGATTTAGTAAAACACCATGTATATGAAATATTTTCCATGCAGAGGAAGCACACATGCAGTACACCAGCCATATTTCAAAGATAAGTCAGCCAAAAAACCTACTATTGCATCGTGTCTCCCAATCCAAGATAATTGTTGACATGCAGAAATGCTGAAATAAGCTCAATACTTCTGAGCATCCTCAGAAGTCCCTTGAAGGCAGTAGCTGCTATTGAAACTGAAAACAGATTTTAAACTGCTGTCTCATAATCCCAACAACTACATCCTGCAGACACGTGTAGAAATCTAGAAACAGGAACAGCAATGAAACAGTTCAAATATACTAAGGTCCTTCAAAAGAATGGGATAGACTGAGACTTATCAGTGTTCCAGTAAAACAGTCTGAGAAGTTCAGTCACACCTCTCAAAGGAGCTGTCACTGCCTCCATTACATACTTACAAAGTCTTGCATTTCTAAGAAAGAAAACCTCTTCGTAAGGTTTGATCTCCTGCATAATGCAGACCACCTAACCTCATTGTACAGGATTTCTACTAAGAAACTCTTTCTTTTATTATTTGAAAAATTTATCTTCCTTATAGGCCCCCACCAAAGTTCATTATACCTTGTTGGCTTCCTCTAATACATTCAGACAAGACTTTTATTCATCTCAAATTCTAGACGCCTGAATAAATTACGGGAAGAAACCAGTTTATCATAAAAATATCTATTCCCCTCAAAACAGTGAGACTGAAGTGCATTAACCATCTTCCCCCTTCAACACTTCAAAAAAAAAAGAAGGGAAAACTGAGCTGATCTAAAGGCTGAGATCATGTAGATTCACCTCCAGACTGCGCAGATCTTCACATAGTTTGGAGTTTTAAAACAGAAGTCAGCCTTTATTTCATGCAACACCCACTTGCAAATGCCTGAAGTTACACCTTCACTTATGTTCTTCAAAGGACTATAACATTCACAGAAATTCTGTCTTCTAAAATGATTTATATTGCAGGTTTCCCTTTGTAAACACTCCAGCTGTCATATCTAGCTGAGCAGTTTTAGAGCATCCTACAAGTTACAATAGCAGTAGATGATCACTGCTAGGGAACAGACCATTCACCAGCAGTCTGCTACTAAACTTCCAAATTTAATAGATGAGTAAAGCCTTCAAGATCCTCCACCAAATTCAGAACTCTCCAGACTAGAGATTTAAAGTGTATAAAATGACAGTTTCAGTGACTTGAGATACTGATCTAATCAACATCAGCTCATTTACACTATTTACACTCTACTTAAATATCTGTAATAGTAAAAATTAAAAAAAAAAGAAAATCCATGAATCCTTCAAGGATATAACCTCGACCAATGCAGCTTCTTTTATTTGAAGAATAAGGAAAAGAGTAAGTACAGGAGTACTGTGGCTTGTTTCAAAGTAGAATAAACTTGTCTAGAAGTCTTCCACCAATGCTTTTACAGACAAAATTGGTGTGAAATGAATATAAGAGTGCTGGAATAAAAAAGTAAGACTTCGATGAAATCAAGCAACAAAAGTTTTGAAAAATTTATCAGAACTACAGGAGGCCTTTGATTACCTCTTGCACTAGCACATGACACCCACACAGCATTAATTTTAGGAGAAATAGGCAATGGGATCTAAAGGTATATTACCTTATATTAGAGACAAGTGTTGTATATCTTTGTGTGAAGATTGATAATTTTATCTTACTCTGTAGATTTCTTGGCTTTGAGCTTCTCAGCCTTTTATTTACTATCTTCTATTATTAATTTTCATTGGAAGTTTTTTTAATCTGAGTTCTGGTAGATGCAACTACTCATTTAAAGTAGTTTAGCATATTTACCTGCGCACTGCATTCAAAGAATTTTTCCGACAGAGTCCTTTAATTGTACCAGAAATCTGGGAGGTGGGTGGGGAAGACTGTGAAGGAAACAGGTGAAGAATTTTCACAAAACATTTTAGGAAAACTATGAATCTTTTAGGAAAAGGAAAGACTTCGTGATTTGCAACATAATCCTATAGTACTTGAGCACAATAAAGCACTTATTTTTTTTGTAAAAGAAATTAAAATCAGACTATTTCAATGTTACTTTATGTTTTCTGCAGAAGCATAAATATTGGATTGCTGTTCTTAATTTAGTTTAAGTCTTCTAAGCATGGCCAGAAAAAAACCATATCCAGGTATTACCACTGGCATTAAAATTTGATCCAACTTTTTAGTAGCAATTACTATTCCCATGACACCTAACCAAGTTTAACAATTCATAGTAGCAAGCAAGCTACAGATGCTTCTCGTCATGAGAATATTAAAAACAGAAGAAAAGATCATGGAATTTATTCATTAAGAAAATAGGTTGGCAATGAATTGAAGTGATTCAAAACTGCTTTTGGAGCTTTGATTTAAACATGAAGAACACATGGCAATTATGCACCTATTCAAATAACTTTCTCTTCTGTATCCATTCAGAATACCAATGCTGGAGACAGAGAACTAAAACACTTCACTCGTGTCCTTAACCAGGGTAACAAAACCACCACGTGTTTTCATCGGTGAAGGGTTGGTTGTCTGAGAAAGGACTACTCAAGGTGAAAGGTAACAGCGTATCACAACCCAGACACATCCAGTAAACTAGATATCTATAACCACACTTACATGAATTTTTAAAAAGTATACAAATATCAAGTATTGTAGAAGACTTTAAAAATAATGCAGGAAAAAAGAGATTTGGAAAGATTGTGCGGCTTAAGCAATCACTGCAAAGTCTTCCTTGGTTCCTAATTCACTGAAAAAATTGAAAGTTAGCAGGACTTTAGATTAACCATGTATCTTTTCTCCCCTGGATGTCAGAAATTCCAAGATATTAGTATTGCAGAATTTCTGTTAAATATAATCAGTGTATCTGAATATTTTACTCCTCCCAGCCAACTTGTGAACACTGATATCCTAACTGTTCACATTACAGGGAAAAAGAAACACTTTGGGGTGTGTCCTGATCAGTAGACATATTTTCTAAACAAACAAACAAACAAAAAATTAAATTAAAAACCCCCAGACCTCAACTTTCAGTTAAGTCCTTAACTTAGCAAATCTTGGTGACTTTTTGAATAGACTTTAACTGCATGCTGATAATTTTTGCAAAATTTAGGTTAATGTAACTCTGTTTGCAAATACAAATACAACCAAAGTGACTGGCAAGTTTTGAAAACCTTAACTGTGTCATTTCATCAAACTAACAGGTGTTTTTTTAAGTTTTCAGCTGCATCTATATTTAAATTCTCTAACTTTTGACAGTTTGTCTTAATACATTCTAAAGCATACATAAAACTTATGCAAGAATGTTCAAACAAGAAATTTATAGTTCTGTCTATTAAGAGTTTTGTAGGAGTCAGGAAACATTTTAAAGTGATTTTAAAGGTACGCTTTAAAGTGACTGCGATATCCTTAACATCATATTTTCTTGTTTTATTGTAAGTAGTGACAAATGAGCTCAATCCAGCCCTGCTGTCTCTCCCAGCACCAGGAAAGCACCAGGAGCACAACACAGTCAGATCTCGTGAGTCTGTTAAATACTCAGGCTTGAATAACAAGGCAGAGCCCTACTCCACCACTCTTACTAATGAGGTAAATTCTTTTGTGTATTGATTTTAATTAGTTCACTTGTGGAAAAAAGTCCAACATAGCATGATTAAGGGCAGCAATATAGCCCTGGGTAAGGACCAGACCTGCTTTAAAGTCTAACATACTAGACAAATTGTCAGTATCATAAAATCTAATTTTACATACATGTATGAATGCATCTTTTACTAGGGGATTTTTTTGTTGTTTTTGCTTTTGTTTTAATTTCAATGTCTGGTCGAAAGTTTAAAAGCCTGAATGCATTATACTGAATCCTGGTGTAGAAAAAAATGCTAAATATGAACATAGGACAGACCAGACTGAAATACTAATTGGAGACTGGAACACGGTGACAAAGACATTCATAAAGGTATTTATAACAGAGTTTATATGATTGCCTGTGGCTGGGAGGAATGCAATGATACATACAATGGGAATTATATGCACTCATATAAAATTAGACTATTTCACTGATGCACTTTAATGAATGCCTAATATTGCCATTCTTCTGATTGATAGCCATTATATATATAAATATATACATTATCCAAGCTGCATTTAATAGAGTATGACAGCTCTATCCACATAAATTACTGAAAGAACACATCACCAGACATTAGTTCTGTATATTAGTGATTAAGCATTTCTACAGTACATATCGCCTAAAATAGATTTACACTTATTCAGTAACAGTTATTATGTTTGATAAATAATAAGTACTTTTTTATTACTAAAGTAATTCTGATGGTTTAGTTCTCAAATGAATTATTTCTTCATTCTGTTCTACAAGGATCTCATCGTTCAACCTCGTAGGTGCACTTCAAAAGCTTTAAGAATCCTCCATCTGATTTCTGGGAAGTATTTTCTTGTTAACGTCTAACATATGTACCCCGTAGGCATGATTCACACAAGTCTTTGGAATTCTACGGAAATGATGATCAGTCACAGAAATGTGTAAAGAATCAAGAACTCCGGCAATTTTCACTTCAAATGTTGTCAGCGAGTTACTGTTACAAAAGTACTTTTCTCACCATATCACTGAAAAATGCTGCGTACTGAGCAGGTATAAGAAAAGTTACACTTTTAATGAATTGCACCACCTGAAGGTTTATTTCCTCGAAGTTGGTAACTGAAGCTGTTACATTCAGAGAAATGCTAATTTTAGGTAAGAGATGCTCAGTATGGCCTGAATAAAGTTTATACCTTGCAGGGTGGGGAAGGGGACAGCCAACCAGCCAGACAAAAAATGTTCTGGGTCCCAATTAATCACAGAAGCCATTCTACAACCAATACTCGAAATGGCAACAGCGTCTTTTTGCTTAATACCATCCTTGGAAAGGCCAGCTCACACATATAACAATGCATATATTTAAGTAATTGATTGGTCGCTTTTCAAAAATGGAAAACTATTCCCTGAATTACTAAAGAGCTGGTAAAAATTAAAACTAATGAGCTCATTTCAATAAAAATTTATGAGACTGGTTTCATGCTGACAAAGTGGGTCCTGCAGGCAGTACCCCTCCACCTGCTTGCCAGAAAAAGAAAAATCTTCTATTTCAAAATATTTTTAAATCTTTTGATGAGGTATTAAAATATAGCCACAAATCTACTTCACACAATCCTTAATTTGGTAAGGAATTAAATTTCAAATAAGGTAATTTGAAAGGATTGTGTGTCCCTCTGAGTTCACCGATAAGTCTTTTGCAGTTCAAAAGAATTTTCTGAAGAAAACAAAAGTAATATTTTTCATCAGGAATTACTAGAGATGGAAAACTCTCTTTAAGATGTATCAACAGGATGCAAAATGAGTGATGTCCCGATATCAACCAAACCCTCTCAAAAAGTTTTTATTAAATTATTGTGTAAATGCATTATAAGATGCAAAAATAAAGCACTGAAACCCAAAGAATCCAACTCACAGGGTCCAAAGTAAGAATACTTGCTCTTTTTGCCCGTGACTGAACAGAGTCTTAGAACGGAGAACAGCAGCAGTCTGAGTCTGATAAAGGAGCATCATATTCATTAATCTCATGCGCTGTTACGTGTAAAATAGTTGATTTTTAAACAAATAAGCATTTATCTAAATAAGAATGTAAGAAACTTAATAATGCAATAAACCAAACAAAAGCAAAGGGGAAACTCTAAATGTGCCGTCCTGGAAATATCCACCTGCACAAATCCAATTATTAAGCCTAATTACTTTACAAAAAGTGCAAATATCTGTTTACACATTGTAACAGTGTACAAGAATTACTTTAGCTCTGAATATAAAAGGAAAACATGCTAATGTTTAGAAAACTGATTAATATCAAATGCCCCTTAAAACCTGGACTGTAAATCTCAGAAGGATATGGAAAAATACCTGCTATTTTAAAAGGTACCAAAAAAATAAAAATCAGAAGTATAGTGCAAAACTGGAGTAGGGCAGATATAATTTAAACTAATTTCCTTATAATAATATTGTGTATCTATCTATCTATCTATATAAATATAATAATGTACGTATTAAAATGTGCCTGCTGTAAAACTTTTGAGTTTTAGAGAACTTCACATAACAATCATGCTACCAATAAAACCAGAAGCTACTCTCAAACTAACTTAAGAATGTTACAATCTTCATCGCTTGCCCTGCATTCTTTTTTTTCTTGCTTTGATTTGTTTTAAACACAGAAACAATCTTTCAAAGTTCAGAATATTGCAAACTGATTAATGCAACTCATGTTTGCTTATATGTTCACAGTAGGAAATGCTATAAAAATAGATTAAATGAACTGAGGAATAATATGGAGTTGAGATTTTTTTTGTCCCTGAACCCTGGCTATAAGTTAAGCTGCTTCTTCTTCTGTGAGATAAAATAGGTATTTAAACAGATTTAAGCACAAAATATGGTGAAATATGTAATCACATACACAAGAGATATTCAGAACAAGTAGAGAAATACTGTCATCCCAATTAAATAAAATTTCATCTACACCACTACCAAATCCATTTTTCTAGTCAAGTGGGACTTTGAGTATTACACTGTTTTTCTTCTTTGTACTGTTGTTGACGCTCTCAGAACCATCTTCAAAGCACCGCACTCTTTTGTGTGGTGTAAAACCAGTATGCTTCCAATTTTGCCATCAATCATCTTTAATAGCATATGCTATTAATGTAATTTTGTTATTGAAGATTCCTAAATCTATTCAGTGGTTTGCACAAGACAATTACGTTTTTTGTTATATGCATGCAGGCAATCAGATAGCGTCTTTTTAAATTAGAGCAATTAAACATGGTCATTATAAATGGTAGATTATTAAAAAAAATCATGAAGTGTCAATATGACATTCTTTGATTTAAAATAAAATGGTAACAGAATGGAGAGATGCATTTTAATTATTTAATTTTAAAAGTGTGCTTGAAAAATCTTCTTTATGAAGGCTTGCTAATGTTGGGAAACGTTTTCCATAGCTTTTACAGGGCTGTGGATGTCTTTACAGATATTTCCTAACATCTTGAAAAACATTCTTCAACACAGAGAAACCCTCTATACATTATCTAGAAAACATATTTAGGATATATGGTCACTTTCCCACTTTCACAAAAACGAAAAAAAAAAAAAATCTTCACTAGTGCAGTAACATCTGTGTAATCAACATTGAAGAAATGTTTCCATCCTTGTAGATCAACAAAAATTCAACACACTACGCATATTTTTTGCCATAAGAAGTTAAACAGATACATTATTTTGACAGATCATTTTTTTTCTTTCTTTTTGCCGTAACAGGTTACTTCCTGTCTACCTTTGCAGTATCAAAACCCCTTGTTCAGCGAGCCACTCAAGCATATGTGTAATGCACACACAGCCCTACTGGTACAAATTTATCCACAGTCAAAGCTGATGGGTTGCTGTGCACTGGTGGATATCATGCCCTGCTTTCAGTCTTGCTGTAACTGCTGAGTGTCAGAAAAATGCCGAGTGCTCCTGCTTCCATGGCATACCTAGCAGAAGTATGAGGAACCTGAACAGGCATACCTGGATCATCGCCATGTTTGATAAGTTTGAAATATGAACCATGAAGTTTGATAGCTTTTTGCACCCAGATGTTAAAGAATTACAATGAAACATCTACAGATTTTGACATTGTAGAAATGTCCTCCATGGTTCCACAGACCTTCCAAAATTGCTTAAATACGCCCCAAACCAAAGCACATGAAATGTTAGACTTGCATCCTCTTGTGAAAGAGTTAAGCATATTTTTAACTTAGATCAGCATCATTATTTCGGATTGTTTTTTTGAGTAAAGCAGGTAAGGAACAGAAGAGTTCAGTGAAAGGACTGAGAAAGAAACCTGCTCTGGGAAAATGGTGAACTTCCAAACTGCTTTCAGCTGTTAAAATGAGAGTATTGGAAGATTCTCAACCATGCGGAGTACACAAAGTAGTTTTAGCGGGCATGAATTGTATAGATAAACAACAGTATAAAAAAGTAAATCTATGAGGGATATCAAAAAACGTGAGAAAAATTATTCCCTTCCATCCAAGCACCTCTGCGCACTATGGAGCCATTAATTCTTTAGATGTAGTTGTGAATATATTCCGGTACATTTTGGTAAGTAATGTTTAATCCATTTTATAGATGGATGATGTCAACTATGCCCGACCTTATTAGCAGCAAGCCTAATACAGACTTGCATCTACCTGTCACCATAGATCTCCAGTCCTATTTTCAGAACAAAATTTATCAGAGAAGAATATTCAGTACAATTAGCTTTTTCTGCATTGCTTAATTTGAGATATCAAGGAAGTGAAACAAAAAAAGGAATCTATCACCTATATTAATGGATGTTTCAGATCAATTTAACCTGAACTAATATATTTTCTTAATGACAAATCAATGTCAAAAATAATGAAAGAACTTAAGATTCTGTGTGCTTTCCCAAAGTCTTTGCTGTTAAACAGGGTTGTACAGCCTGCCAGTCTTGCATTATTTATTAGCTGTGAATATTATTAGACCTTGTTGTGGTTTACAGTACTGAAAAGATAGAAGCCAATTATTTCTTCTGCATTCTTTCAAGAATTACACAGTTGAAAAGTAAAAAAGAGTCTTTATATCAACTAAATAAAATTAAGAACTTCAAACAGATCTAGAAACAAACCACAAATGAATATACTACTTATTTAATTTTCTGTTATTGGTTCAATTTTACACGAATGTCTACAACTTCTCCAGATGATTTTTCCCCTGAGACCAGGACCAGGTGCTGAGGTCAAGAATCCATCCAAATTCACATTTATTGTAGCTTATTTCACAGCCATTTTAGAACAAAGAGAACTTTAAATTAATAAAAACTTTATAACAAATATTACAGCAGAATCTCTGGGTAAGAACTCACATACACTTGGCACTGCAAACAAGCAAAGAGAAGTTCCCCTTCTGATGACAAAAAATTTAAGTTTCAGGGTGACAAGTGGGTACTGTGGATAAGAGTACCAAACGTAACAGGATGATCCTTTATATTTATCTCAAAATATCATTTTCAGAAGCTGTTCCAGTGCTTTATTTAGTGGACCAAGAACAGAGACATTTACTTGCTCCCCAGTGTAGCTGGCTGATGTGAGTCTTCCCTAATGTCTGTACCTACCATTCAGTTTCCAACTGAGAATTGTACTTTCAACTGTTCCTCGATACCATAAGAGAAGAAAAAGCTCCAAATCATCATTTTTTTCCTATTGGTAAGAAGAGAGTCAGACAACTTCTCAACTAATATCTGGATATTTTTGTGAGAAAAACAAAGTATGAAAAGAGAAAAAACAAAAGAGTTTATTGACATCAAGTTTGCATTGAAGCTGACATCACAACTCCCTAATAAAGTCTGAGATCACAAATCTTTGAGAAACCAGTGGCAGAACTGAAAAGCTAAAAGGATGTCTGAAAGGAAAAACAAGTAAGTTCTGTTAAACACAACAGTTATTGGTATGTGAGTACTGAATAGGTTTGTGGTCCACTATAAAGATAGAACTCTATCTGAATAAATGAGGCTATGAGTAGAGCATGGATAACTATTTACAGGAATTTCCAAAACTTTCAAGTGTGTTTATGCTTAGAAAACAGCCTGTGTAAAGTCTGGTTCCTTAAGACAGAACATAAAATGGCAGAATTATGTTTAATGCCAAAACATGGCTGTAACTTGCAAACCCAAAATCTTTTTACGTGCTCGGTAAAGATGAAAACACTTTTTTTGGGGGGGTTGGGGGAAGAACAGCAGAGATCAGTTTGTCCATCCACAAGGGGCTGTGCTAGGGTAACCCAGCTAATTTACCTTGTGACCTGAGCTAGATCTTTGAACCCGTTCCTTCAGAGGTGAAGAACCAGGGTATTAAGCTTGATTCATTTAAAAGCGCCCAACCAACATAACAAATGATTTTAATAAGATCTACAACTCTACCGGGAAAACTGTACAAGGAAAGCCCAAGTGCTTCTTTAATGTTTAAAACTTGATTAAATATTTACAGTAGCATAAGACTGAAAAAATCAAAAAGCTCCTCCTTGTCTTGACTGTATCAAACCATGTTTATGGTAGCTCATGAAGAGGAAAAATTTTTGCCATTATTAGAAACAAACATAAAAGCTAAATTCAGATACACAAAATTTTGTGATCTCTATCATGTGTATTAATGATTACACTTATTTATAAAAGAGAAAAAGAGGACTAAATATATTTATGCTTGCTAAAATCACTATTTTAATTTCAAAGACTGAGTCTTTTGAGAGATAATATATATTTTCCCCCCATTCTCTTATATATCTTCTGGATTATGAAGGCTTATTTTGGACATCTACCTATCAACCAGGAATTTTCAATTTTCTTTTGGATTTTCACATTTCTTTTATCGTCCTTCAGGGTAATGAACCCCTTATAAAATAAACTTGCTTTTCTCAGCTGCCTCGTTATGAATAGTTCATACAGCACATCCATAGCTTTCAAATTACCTCAGGTGCTAAAGGAACATTCAGGTGCTCACTCCTTAATTAGCACAGCCTCTGGAAGAAAGTTTTTGCATAGAAGTTCACAGACCTGTGAACAGATTTTTGGCTCTAGATGAGTTCCTACAATAAACAATTACAAGTTCCAGTCAAGAGCTGAGTTTGAATGAGTTCAATATGTTGGAAGGACTCTAGAGTCTCACTATAGAAGACAGTGAAGAAGGAGATAGACAAGAAGTTATTTGACCAAAATCATACCATAATCCACTGTAATTCTCTGTAAATGAGGCATATATTCAAACACCTTAACAAGTTTTAGTTACCTAGCAAAACTGCTGAAGCTACAAAAACCTCAGAAACCCAATTCTCACAGGAATGGATTAGTGTACTGAAATAAATACCACGGTCAGCTCTTCGCAAGTGAAGTCACAGCACGTATAACAAAAGAATTTGGAATGAAATCATTGCCATTATAAAAAAACCCACATTTGATTCTGTTTCTGACAACAGAATCTGTATCCCTGGGGAATTAGGTCTTAAAAATGGCTGCCTATAGGAGTTTATAAGAAGCTAATTGTTACCTTGAAGCCATTTGGAAACCTGCACATTCACAAGCAGTTATACAGCTGTGTAAGCCCAAAAGCCTGTCTCACTACTGACCCACTAAAGCAAGGACACAAGAAATCCTGGGAAAACAGAAATTCCATATCATCCAAGGCATTCCCTGAGGATAAGGCAGAAAACCCGATGTTTTCTTTCATCCTCCAAATCAAGCTGTTGAAAACCATGAAGGTTTTACTGTAGCCAACCAAAAGTACATGGAAGCCAGTGGGCTTCCCTAAACACAAATCAGCCAGTCAAACTAGTTATTCCAGCCAGTGGTACTCATTAATAAGGATATGCGACAAAAAATATCATTTATTTCTCAATTGCATGCTTTACAAAGCCAGAAGAAAGCAATGTGATGGACTAATAAGAGCAAACCACTAGACTATGAAATCAAGGCTCCTAATTTAAGGCAAGCTGTCATTTTGCACAAGTTGCTAACTTTCTTGAGATTCAAGTTACCCAGATGTACAGTTTGGGAAAAACGCATCTTCGATGAAAAAACAGATGCTCTTTCAAAAATGTGAGTTCTCAAGAATAAATAAATAGTTTATATTTTACTATGCAAAAGATTTCTACATCTCCTCTAAAGAAATAATTACACTATTTTGGTTCAGCTTTAGAATTTGGGTACGAGTCGGAATCCCTATAAAGAACCACATCATTGCTAGCCACCTTTTATTCACTCATTCATCTAAACACCAAGAGCAGACACAGGGTAGTGCAAAGCAGGCAGAGAGCTTTTCATGGCTTACACCCGTTTGCTGCAGTTCTCAGCTTTATGCACTTGGTTACAAACTGCCATCTGTAGCATGTATGTTAATAGCTGCATGACACTATTCATACATAGAGACAGCCACGTTCCATCTGCCGTGCAGTCAGGCCACACATAACTCAGTCCCACCTTTAGACAAAACAACTGCTGTTTTCTCAGCCTGACAATGAAATTAAGTGATTGATGTCACGGGCAGCTCCCATCTAACATTCAACCAAATGCGCACTTAGCATTTAGGCGTCACCTGTTCCAGGCATAAAACAAAATGGGCTTTTTTACACAGTAATTCTTTGTAGCAAGGAAGTCTGACACTTCACCCAAAGTGCAGCACAGAAGTGACTTCAAGTAATCACCAGAGAAAAGCTCCCCTCCAACCTTTCCCTCCAACCTTCACCCCGTTATTTGACACTACTTTTAGCCATGTGTTTATTGGATATAGCACATTTACAGAAAAAAATCTACCTGTTGTGCATTAAAAATATTAAAATATGTAGAGCACTACCTAAAAGACTTATATTTTTCATAGTATGATAAACACCACCTGTTAGCTATGCATATTCCAATATTAAAATAAAAGCATCTTTTTTATAATTATGAGAGCTCTGATATTGATATACACGAACCAGCACTCAACTCTTGGAATCAAATAAAGTCCCTCTAAGGTTTCAATGCATTCTTGGAAAGCAATCAAAGGCTTCTTTTTCCATAAGTTTGTTATTTATAGAAAAGCATTTGATTGTTGCATTGAAGTGTGCACTCTATGTGTAAAAAGGTGTTTATGGGTTTTAGTACAGTATAGTTAATACCCAAGCAATACCTAGGCCTTTTATAATAAAGAACCCTTACTGAGAGGATATATATATTGTACTTTTCATCAAGTGTACAGCATACAATTACATTTGCTGGTGGTCTATAACGTAAACCCCAGTTGAGTCAGCTTATAGCTTGTGGATTTGTTTTTCCGCATGCAACAATTAAGAACAGTTACATTTTTGGGCTCAGCTGAAAGTAAAGAGTAAGATTTGAGAAAAATATTCATACTTTCTCTCAAAGAAAACTTTAAAAGCTTCCAGAATATTTTAAAATCAAAACTACACTGCTTAGGATTTAATATATTCTTTCTGCTACGTATGGGTTGATAATTACATACTTTCCCACAGACAAAGAAATTAAAATGTGCAAAGAGTACGTAAAGCAGACCTTCACGCACACAAAAGGTACAGCTACATTCAGTATAAATGTGGTAAAACACAGACCTAGCAAAACTCCTACCACGGCATAACTTTAATCATCCATTGGCTACACAGCTGACAATATTCAAAACACAAGAGAATAAAAAAGTCACACAAGAAAATTAAAACCTTTCCTATCACAATGAAATCCAAAGAAAGCATTATCTGTTCCTAAACATCCAGAATCTGAAATTTAATATAAATTCAGCTTCCCATATATGAATTCAAACAGGTATCCAATCACATAACATTTAAAGGTTAAAGTTAATTTTAAGGTTAGAAGAAAATGTAAAACTCAAGTTTTCAGAGCTTGACATATTTTAATCCCAATGTATGATTTAAATATGTGCATATTTGTTGGTTTTGGCTGCTTTTGTATTTTTTGTTTGTTGTATATTTCTTTTCAGAATATAGCAGAGGAGAAAAAAAAAGTTATTTAAGATCACAAAATCTGCAGTCCTAAGAAAGTTCTTTTTGATACTGACTGGAATTTTTTATGGCTGCAGGCTGAGGGGCAAGTTCTTAGAAGTGATAAATCTTCTTAAAACACACGTAAGCATAACTAGATAACTGAGCTGGGCACCAATGTCACAAGCAAAACTGAATTCCAATATGAACTACACCTTAAATAAATTGTTATGGCAAAGTTTACTTTCAGAAATTAGGCACTTTTTCACTTCACAGATTTCAGTTCCGTCCATTCTGCTGCAGCCAGGTACTTAAGCACTTAAATGTGTTGGATGGAAAGTCCCTGTCCAACCTCTCAGAGCAGGAAATTCAGTGGCAGAGGTTGTGTCAGTGCTGATCCCAAATGGTCAAACACCCTTGACTGGCATGGCAAACTACAAGAGATGCCAACTGTGTGACAGCAAAACCAACCTTGATGCAATTTTGGTCCCAAAAAAGCCATCTACATACCCATAAAATGCAGATCCTTTGGGATTGCATTATAGTTAAGATTTCGTAAAACTTATAAAAGATCTTTCCTTAAATCAGGATTTACACAGAAGTTTTAAATAAAAGTAAAATAGAACAGAAAGAAAAGTTGCAAGTACAACCCTCAGTATTCTCCTTCTGAAAACCATTTTCGTGCATTCGAAGTTAATTCACTGAACCAACTTGAGATCAGGGGTAACAGAACTTCTGCAAACTCTGATTGTTTGTACTATACAGGCAGAATTCCTACTTATAATTCTTCAATCATCATTTAAGTAACAAAATAATATCTGTAGGTACAGATTTTTCAGGATACTGGAAGAAGGGAGATATTTATGTATATTGAGAAAATTTTCTTGCTGTAAATTAAACCAAACTTCACAAGTGTAATGCACAGTAAGTGCACATCGAGGTGGACAGAGAACAAGAATAGATGAAAATGCAAGTATAAACAACCTCACAATTCAACAGTTAAGTCAAAGAGAAATGCAGATTTAACTTATAATTACAAGACAGAACTCTGAAGTACGTTATAAAATCAAGTGTTTGCACAGAAATATATTTTGCTAGAAAGCACAATGGTAGCTCATTTGCATATTTCTATTTGTTAGCCCACAAAAGAGTCAAACTGCTAAAATTAAGATAGCAAATTGTTTGAAAACCTCACTTTTAAGCAAAATGAATCAGGCTGGAAACAGCCATTTTATCTATAGTCCCAATTTCTGCAAAGTTGATCCAGAACACATCCTTCTGAAAAAGCAGACTAGATTGGTATTTTAGACTACACAGATCTGATGATTTCACTAGATGCTGACTGCTCTCATCCCAAACTTGTTCCATGCTTCATTAACACTAAATGTAGAAGCAGTTTAGCAGGTGGTTTCAGGGTCTTACTGGATCAGAGCCAGTATTTTCTGTCCCACTCACTCCCAAGCAGAAAAATTTCTCTCATACTTACAGAATTTAACAGATCACCTTCTGGAAAGCACCAGTCATTTAAAATGTTCTACCATGGTAAAACTAAACAATGGCATGAAGTCAAGATTTAGTGACTTAAATTTATTTCCCCAAGCAAAAATAAAGTAAGATATGGTATGTGTCTACACACTGATATTTTCATATTAAGAAGGCAGCTACTCCATGTTTTAATAATTGCAGTAGGGTGGCATAGACACTCTCTTTTATGTTCCACTGCTGACTTCAAAGTTTGCTTAGAATCATTAAATATTTTAATAGTTCTTCAACATTATGAGTTACAGTATTATATGGGTGGAACTTTCCATAAAAATACAGGTGAATGCTGTTACATTAATAACTGGATAGATTATTTGTTTGAATCTGATTTCATCACATCTATTTTTTCCCCTTTATCTGTGAAAGCAGCCTCAGAACAGTAAATTTCAACACTTTGTGAGCTGTTAGGAAAACTACGAAATCAATAAGTCAAAGTGGAAAAGAATGGTAAGGTGCAAAGATACATATGGAGTCTGCACCAAATTAGTTTTGCTGAGTAGACACCCCTTTTAACATATTCCTACTCCCCAGGGAGGGATATGGGCTTTCAGACTGATATACTGTAATTTATTTCAAGACAAATTTCAGCTAAGCATTTGATCAGATCAGACAGTGCTGGGTTTAAGGAGAAGTCCCTACAATCCATTTAATACAAAATATGGCCAAATAAATATTTGCAACTTGACCAAAGTTATCTTCTTGCATTAATTCAATCATAAAACAAAGTCTTTACACAGATGATTACTGATTATGCCGTACTACATTTTTGTTTACTACAATGTATATTACATTTTGTTTATGAGGGTTAACAGATTACCTTTACCAAAAAATGCTTGCTAATAGTTAAACATTGTTCCTGTAGAATAAATGGATGAAGTGAAATCTGATAGTGCATGCATAATCCAACCCACTGATATTGTACACAACTTCAGCCATGTGTTTGTACAGGAGAATATATTAAACCCCATCTGTTTTAACAGTCTTTAATGTTATAAATTAGGAAAACATCAAAAATGTCAGGAGACGGCAAACACTTATTTGTTGTCTTTCAGCTCTATATTTATTAGACAAGTTTGTTATCAAACTATTCCTCTAAACATGAAAAGAACAGCAGGCCTTCTGGAAAACCAGATGGCTGCTGTGGTTTCGAAACATGTTCTGGAAGGGTTATGTAGTTTACATTTTTTCTTTTTCATAAAGGATTGTGTGGGATGTGGCATGGTTCTCAGACAGAACTCCCGCAAAAAAACCCGAGGGGTGTGTGGGTGGGAGAGTAAGGGACTACTTGAGGATACAAAAAGAAAGCAAAATTATCCATGCCACTGAATCTAGGAGACCTTCTTGTAAGAAAAGAGAAACTTTTTGACTACAAAAGAAATAAGTTACCACTATAAAGAAAAAAAAAAATGCTTTCAGACTGCAGTCTTAGGCAATTCACTGCCTTTCTCTGAAACAGAAGGGGGCCCTAGACACTGAAATTAAACGGAGGAACTGAAAAAACAGCAAAACATCAGAAGGAATATGTTTGATGGGATGAATTACATTCATGTCAAGAGGAAAAAAGAAAAAGGTCAGTCTATCAAACTGAGAACATAATCATATTCCAAAAGGAAAAATGCTTAATAACATTTGGTTAGTTGTTAAATCAATACACAGTAGGAGGAAAACCCAAATATAAAAAGGACTCAAAGCCCCATTTCAGGAAGGATTAGAAAATGCAAGAAAAAGAATCCATGGCTACCTCCAGTATTTTGTATTTGGACTGACATTTTCTGACATGATCTTTTGTTTTGGAACAGAAAAAAAAAGAGGTATTTCATTCCAAGGACACAGCTTTGCCAAAGTGAAAGAGGCATTTGAGAATTTGGATAGCCTCTGGGACTGGGATGGCAAATCTTCCTGACCCAGCAAGGGGGCCAAACAAGCCAGGTGCCAGCATTCTTCAAAAACCCTGGCAAAGCAGCTTCCCTGGCTCTCCCTCACCTGGGGATTCTGGTCATACACGTCTGTCCCCCTCCTAAAAAAATACCACACCTGTTGCCAGCCATTTGCTACACCCCTGATTATAGAGTCTGCTTCTAAACTGCAAATAACCTGACACCGACAGGAATTTATACCAAGTCTGACACTCGAGGCTGCTGAGATTCCAAAACCTTTGACAGCAGATGTGGTGGAAGAACACAAGACAGAGAACATGTCCTGAAACAACCACGGTTCTGACTGAATATAGGGAAAACATTGCTTCCATGAGGACACTACCTGAAAGGGTTGTATAGTCTCCATCCCTGGAAGTTTAAGGCTCACAGGACAAAGCCTGCAGTAAACTGGCCTCACCCTGTAGCTGATTCCTTCAAGCAGGAAGTTAGAATAGAGACCATGGAGGTCACTTCCCAGTTCATTAATCCTATGATTACTCAGAAACCATGAGAGCTCCCAAGAACATCCTTTTCTTAATCCAGTCTATTTTTGTGACTGATCATTTCAAGTCAAAAATGGCCTACAGTACAGCTAACAAAGATATGGATGAAGCAATTAAATAAGCTGAAACATGGCTTATTTTTATTTATTTTCTTTTTAATCAGAGCATAACTATTTGGCAGATATTTTGTCAATATGTTTATCCAAAGAGGTTCGTGTCACATCAGACTGATGCACCAAGGCGCTGGTCAGAAATGAGCAGTGTTTCATCTGAATTCAATCCAATTCTGTAACAGAGACTTTTGCTCTAGAAAAGCAAACCTTGAACTTGGCTTCCAGCATCTCTAAGCACAACTCCTTCACTCACTCAAAAGGTTAGTTTTCATTTTAGGGTATAAATAATGGGTTTACTTTTTTCCCCGTTGTAGAACGTCAATAAATGTCAACACTCCAAACCTGTCAGAGTTTTCTGAACACAAGTTCCAAAATTTCTTTTTAAATAAGAATTCAGAAAAGATCTTATATTGGTGATATCGCACAAAATAAACTCCCATCAGATTTTTTTAGCAAGTCTTAGTGAGTTATTTTAATGTTTTATGATGTTTCATTTTAGTGGCAAAGAAAAAACTTAAAAGGGCTTTTTAAAAAGAAAACCTTCTTTAAAAAATTTAAAACACTTTCACTTTTTTTTCCTAGCAAAATCTACCTTTTTCCCTCCATCTCATTTGGTAAAATTAACCATTCCCCTAAGCTTCATAAGTATTTCATTTCAGTGAACAAAAGTGCTATTATTCTATTACTCGGGCTGTACTAGAAAGAGACACACAG
Organism: Melanocharis versteri; assembly: GCA_013397845.1. Classification (NCBI taxonomy): domain Eukaryota; kingdom Metazoa; phylum Chordata; class Aves; order Passeriformes; family Melanocharitidae; genus Melanocharis; species Melanocharis versteri. The sequence continues at coordinate 401,774 of VZTG01008759.1, read as the reverse complement.
TTCAGGAAGGCTGCTGCACACCTCACACCATGGCTACAGCAGATTCCAGCTCAGACACGCTGCACAGCAGTGACCCAGAGCCGGCAGGGCTGGGACTCCCGGGATGTGGCCAGGAGAGGGGACAGCACCACGCCTGCCCCTGCAGCCAGAGGCCCTTGCACTCAAACACAGTGAGAAACTCAGCTCTGGGTAGCTCCAGATTTCCTCACTTGACCAAAGACCTTAAATCCTTCTCAAAGTTCTGAGTGAAGACAAAAATGACGTATTTGGGAAACCAAAGTGCTTTACCACTGCCAGAAAAAAATATTTGGCTGAATATTCTTTTTGCCATGACCTAAGCAGGGAAACACAAACTCGCTTTCCATGCATAAGGTTTTGCAATGGGTCGAGAAAAATACAGAAACATGAGGCTGTTTTCATATTCATGAGTTCTGATGCTAAAGTTCAGGAACTAGATTCAGCTGCTTGATAATCCACGTAGAACAACATGGTAATAAGAGTCATATTACTCAAAATAATCCATATTACTCAAAAATAAGAATCAAAGTAAACAAACTAACCTGGTATCTGCCACATACGCATGGGAGGTGTGAAACTTAAATGGTTTCCCTTCTTCCAAGTTAATTTCAGTTTTTATAAGAAAACGTGAGCCACTGGAATAATATTTTAGGCAAATATGTTTCTCGCAGAAACTGCTGAAGAAATTAATCAAATAACAAAGCACAGTAAATACTACATCAATTAACTGAATGGTAGATTACTTGAGAATCCCACTTAAAGACTTCGCAAAAAACACAAGTTTGTTGTCCTTTGCAACAAATCCTTTTTCAAGACATATCATGTGAAATCTTAGATTTTGAATGAACACTGTCCAAATTCCAGGGTATACACCTCAGTATTTTAATTAAACCAAAATTAATATCATGGGAAATAGTCATAGCTTCAGTACATGAATAAGACTGATTCAAACACTTGTATTGTAAACTGTATATTTTCACTAACATTTTTTAATCCAATAAACTAATTTAAATCCCAAACACTGTTTTAAAATTTGCTTTTTTCTTATTTCTTCTCCCTGATTTGTGAAGATGGGGTTTTAAAAAAATATTATTTTTCTCCGAGCCATTATTAAGTAACTCTTGAATTACAATGTCGTATTTCAGTTTTCATCACTCATCACATTCAGCAACAAATACTAGTACATTTTCTTCACTCAAAACATATCTTTTATTGATACTGTGTCTGCAATAATGATGCAGGTGAATTTTATCATTCCTTTCACCCTACTAGTAATGAACAAATTCACTGCTTATTACTTTGGACTTGATCTCTAGCAAAACACTACTGCAACAAACAATTTGATTTGTCAACACCTTTACAAGGACTCTTCAATCAATGTCACAAATCCAAATTTAAGCAGCAAAATACATTTGACTGCAAGACCCCAGACTGATTAGAGCTTCGAGTTCAGTGAATTGCACCAGACAGGACAGCAATCAGATTATTAACTCCACTTGAAAATACTCTCTGCTGCCTGGGATTAGCATGCATATTTTGATATAGATCGATAAGCAATCTCCTTTCTATAAGAAATGCCTGCAACATTCATTTGGCTGATCAAAGGTATATATCAGCTTGTTGTGACAGCTAGCTATTGTTTTCCTCTTTCTTTACAGGAGAGTCTCTATTAAAAAAAAATCCCTGGCTCCCTTTCACCTAATAGTGGAAGTCAACAGAGAGTCACAAAATTCCATCTCCTCAATACCGAAACACAATTAGTACAGAAAGGACTTTTGCCTTTTTTGTGGTAACTTCACTTTCACTTCTTCATTCTTTCTGTTCTCCCTCCCTCCCCCATTCTGAAACTATGAGCATTCTCTTCAGGCCTTCCAAACATTTTCATGTATTTGTCTCTACTTCGCTCACATCCTAAAATTAGAAAAAAAAGATCATATATTTTTTTAAAAATTTGGATAATAATTTTCACAAGAACAATATATTTCATGGCTTTGGAATAAAAATAAAGCAACTTTTTATGCTAAGGCTCACACAACAAAATCCATTTCCAGTTAACTCATCAGAGAAAAAAGACAAGATATTTTCTGCATAAGGTAACATGAACTCTTAACTGAGCTCTGGATTTTATTGCATCTGCAGAATTGAAAAACCAAAACTTATCTGCCAAAATTTTTCGAGATAAAAGCACAGGCACTTCATCCCTCCTCTAATTACATACAAAATCACTGCTATCTCATCTGAGCTTTTAATCTTTTTAATAAAAAAGACACACTCTAAAAAAAGACAAGCATGGCTTGAGAAGCATACCGTCAAAAATGAGTTTGCACACAAAAAATAGACACCACTCCTCAAGAAGGCCATCAGAGTCAGTGCATTTTGATCTTCTGCGGGAGAGATACTCTGAGATCAACATGAGAAGAGAAACCTAAAATTAAAGCTTTTTTTTTTTTTTCCCAGCAGCCCTGGTTCTTGAAAGAAAACAATCCAACCCAGATTCAGTTGTAGGACTGAAGTCCTGAAGCACAGGAGAGAAGATTCTCCATCCACACCCATGCTTCAAGGACAGATACAAAACAAAAGAAGCTTTCACTGCTGGGTTTATAACTTCTTACAGCTGTTTACAATTTTAATTGGTGATCTTCCTAACCAAATATTTCTAAAATATATCTCAGTAACAGTGTACTGAACTCCCATCCTACTGAATTCTGTGAGCGTTTCCCAGTGCCAATGGCTTAGCTCCTATGCCTTGGCTGGAAACAGCCTCCAAGAACACCCTGTGCTCCGGGACTTCTGGAGAGAGTAAACTCTGATTTTTTAACCTGTGTTTACCTCCATGCTGATGCAGCTCCTTCACACTTGAGAGCAACACATGAGAACTGGACTCACAGTGTGAATCTGCTCTAGTACATATAAATTCCAGCCATTTATCAGCATAAATTTTAGTCACTTACAACGTTCCCAATACTTTTATCACAGCGCTGCTTTTTTTTTCCTACTTTAGGCCTTTCCCAGCAGAAGTTGGACATTATTTGTTAACGTCCTATAAATAAAATAGTTCCTTCATCACTGAATCCTTATAGAAAACCCTCAGAAAATCATGTTAATTCAAAATAAGTCTAGGTTTCCCAATACCACAGAGACATGAATTCATACAAAGCAATTTAATCCATGTATGTGTACCTAATATATACTATATTAACTAAGACAAGAGAATTTATCATATTCTAATCCTTGTTAGAATTTTTTTCCCCCGGCAATTTTCAAACATTTATAATTTCTGGTGTCATAGAACTGCAACAGAAACTGCTATGAATAATATGTCATCTCTTATTATTATTTCTAATTAATGAATTTATTCAAACTGGGCAATCTGTAGGCTAGAAGATACAGGAGGCAAATTCCAGGCAGTTCTTTCAGCTAAAGATACAAACAAATAAAGAATATTTTAGGTGGAAGCAACTTCATCCATTGAATTTCAATATTAAAAGAGAAAAAAAAATCCTGCTTGCATCTTTGAATGATAATGCAATAAAAGGCAGCATTTAGGAAAAGATAATTAGTTCTTCATTTCAGTTCCATAACTAAAACTGCATGTGGTAATGTATAGCAGTGCATGGGTTTAGCTTTTGTTGACTGGGATTTTTTTCGTATTTTAAGTTGCAAAGGCTTTTTTGACTGATATGTAGAGGGGTAAGGGAAAAGGAAAAGAATGCTACAAATACCCAACAGTAAGCCCTACTTACTTTCCAAGGTGAATTTTTTTTTTCTTCCAAATAATCCTTTGGTTATACAAGATCAACATCAATCTCCCTTTTCATCTTGTGTCAGTTTATCAAGGGATAACTTGTATACTGATATTACCTGGAAAGCCTAGACATCTCTTTATGACATGAAAGATTAAATTTAAAATTATTATCCAGATTATTGATTCACTAAGAGGATCAATGGATTTAATAACATTCTTAAAGCAGAACATTAAGGTATATAAGGATACACGGAAGGATAATTGCTTGTGCTTCCTGAAACTAGTGGGAAGAACAGGTACTGCTTTATCACCTTTTGCAAACCCAGGATATTTAAACTGATACCCAAGTTGTTTTTCTTTACTGGCTCTTCATCAGAGACAATCTAAATCTAATTAACTGCAGATTGCAGCTTCATATTTGATTAAGAAATCTTACATGGAAAACCAAGGATTTCAAGATACAGGTTCTAAATCTTTAAGCTTCTTAACATGTTTATGATTTCTTTAGTGTAGCATGTCAAACTCAACAATACATTGACTGATTTTTGTTGTGAAATTCTATAGAGTACTGTTGTGCAAGAATAGCAAGCGGGTCATCTTATCAGACATAACCTTCCTTTTGCACTTACTAACAGTGATAAAAGATAAATTAGGAAGCATCTCTTAAGTATCAAATTGGGTAGAGTGACTGTCTCTTCAAAAAAATTTCAAAATGTTTATAAAAGGGATTACAAATATACACAATAAATGTTTAGTATTTTCTACTTAATCTAATAATCCTCTGGGTTTTATTAATTAATGGTTAATACCATCAACTCAAAAACTTTATAAAGCACTCACAGATGGCATCTTATCATATAATTACATGAGAAACAGAAATGATAAATTAAAATTAAAAGATAAAATGTTTATAAAATTCTTTTTATAAACATTTGCTACTTTTTACTTGACACAAGTGTATTTGATAGGAAAATTTGCTCAAATACCTTCATAGTGCAATACACTGATGCAAACAACTTATGTCCATTTCCTATAATTTGTGTTGCACACATAACATAAATCAGTCTCCTCACTGCTTTTTCAGCACCTCAGCCTAACTGTAAATACACTTTGAAATCACTCCATATTGGTAGAATAGCACATTTTGCTAAAGAAACTCACTGTTGGCTGCCTTCCCAAAAGCAAGCAGAGTTTTCTGACAAGGAGCATACATTTGTGTTCACAAACAGGAAGAAACAAAGCCAAGATCCCTCCCCTTTCATCAGTCATTTCCCTCCATTGCAACGGCATCATTTGAGTGGTAGCTTGATTCCCTCTTGCATACCTAGAACCACAGCAGGCTGTGAAGAAGGGCATTTAAAGCTACAACTTAACCCAAGCAGAAAAATACTAATAAAAAATGGTAATTTGCACTTCTAAGTACTTAGACTGTATATTATTCTACTAAATCTGAATTCATTGATATCTTTCATCTTTGATGAAAGAGGAGGCTGTTACTTAGAACATTCATTCTGAAGGAAATTAATCTTCATTAATCACAATGGTGGCATTATTGACACAATGCCCATATTAATTCAATTAGACACCGTATTTCTCTATTCCACACTAGTAATGTACTTACTTCAAATTGAGAAATTATTTGTGCTAGCTATTATTTTAGATGCAATCTGTTGTTTGGGTATACCATTGCAAATTGTTAGGAGACACAAGATCTTATTTAGGGAGAGACAGGAAAAAAAAAAGAAAAAAGCATTTGAAAACAGTATTAGATGAATCAGAACTGTTGTGGCTTTTAAGATAGGTCCTGTCTAATGTCCTGCTTCTAAACATACCAGTGCATTGCTTCTAGTTGGGATTGGGTTCTTTTCTGATGATCTAGGTTCCATATTATTAAACCTGAAGAAAAACAGCCTCATGCATCCAGTGAAGGTTTTCAACAGGGTCCATTTTTGATCTCTAACCTGTAACTCTAATCCTGTAATTCCATCTTTAAGAAAATCAGTGCCTTGATCTGTGATATTTTAACCAACTTCTCAGTAAGAGAAACTCCTCATAGTGTCAGAGCACTCAATTGTGTTGGGGATCCGCTGCCTTTTATTTGCTTCTTTTTGACATCGAACACAACTTCCACCCCACGCACAGGAACAATACCCCTACGCTGTAAACAGCTGTGTACCTATGCACAGCAGCTTGTAGTTCTATACTCTGGCTCCATCTAACTAACTCTCAGGGTAAATGACAGGAACACAAAATGGCTGAGTGGGGGAGGGACTGGACATTGTGTGGTCCAACCCTGGCTCAAGCAGGACCAGGCAGAGCTGGTTGTCCAGGACCACGTCCAGCCTGCTTTTGGATATCTCCAGGGAGGAAGACCCCACAGGCTCCAGAAGCTGGTTTCATTCTTGGAAAGCTATAGAAACAACAAGCTAAAATTACAATTTTTACATAAAGCCCCCAACACAAATGGAAGAGGAATTTAATTCATTGTTTTAGCTATGGCCATTTGAAATATATTAATTACCATCATACATTCAAGGTCTGAAAGAAGTGTGACCTTGAATGTAAAAATTAGAGCTGTTTTTCCTCTTTTAGTTTTGTCTAGAGCTAATGTAATCAAATGGTTGGAAGTAACAAGTGTTGTGTAACTTGTATCACATAACCCTTAACATTCACTCATCTGCAGAAATAACAAAAGAGCCTGAAAACTTTATGAGCCGGGTTATGCACCTTCATAAAAAGCCTCTTACACACATTTTGTAACACTACCCCTGTCCTTCCCCCCCCAATTTAGACTGTACTCCACTTCACCTGGTACCCAACTTGGAAAGAAGTAATTTAAGCAGGTGCAACTGGGAGGATGTGTTACACCACTGAAAAAGGAAAACAGTCCTCCATTTACAGCTCTTCATTAAACTTACATTTCATCTTGCAGGTTAAGAGGAGGTTGTTCCTAAAACATTGTCATTTCCCATTTATTTGTAAAGACTGAGAAAAGAACACATTCACAAATATTTGAACACCACTGCTTCCAGCAATCATTTCACAAATCTTTAAAATAGGAATGTCATCTTAACTATTGACTATTCCACCATACAGATGACCGTGACAATGTTAAAAATCAGATTTATTTTAGCAGTACAGAATTGCTGCCTTTCAATGTTCCTTCACCTGCCTCATGCAGGCTGCAGAGAGCAAGGAACTCCAAGTCAAACAAATGTGAATGTGTGATCAGGTACAGAGTTTCACACTTAAGCACCTCTTAAAAATAGAAGCGACTACTTTTTCAGGCAGAAGAGAAGCTGCCACTACAGAGAAGTAAGGAAAAAAAAAGCAAAACTACAGCCCCATAGCTCCCTCCCCTTCTCACAGAGTTGACACAACAAGAATTTTCCAGAGGCTGCTTGGCTCGACTGAAAGTCTGTCCTGTAATAAATGCATGAACACAGACAGACACAACACATCAGAGCTGCACTGACACTGATCTGGGCTCCATCTTTTGACTTATTCAAGAGTAAACCAAAATGAATTGGATGGAATGAAACTCAAGTTCCTGGGTGTTAAACTAGTCTCAGTAATCTTTTAAATGCAGATATTGATGCAATTATTCCACTGATAAGACAGAGACATTCAACAATTTCAGTGATAATTTCTTTTAACTAAAGATTTTGGATATAAAGGACAGGACACTATTGTTTTAAATAAAGGTATATTTAGACTGTCAATCTGAACAAGCTGGATATACTAAAAGGAAACAAGATAACAGGATTAAATAATGAGGAGAGACAGGCACACAAATAAAGAGAGGTGATAAATTTGCATTTAAGAGACCAGAGAACATAGTATCTATTTTTTTATACTCAGGCCACTATAAGTGCTCAAGAAAACCCCAGAGGTCTTGAAAGAAAAAAAAAGAAATCAGCAGAAGAGGGAAAGGAGAGGCTGGCTTCAGACTGATTGCTGCTGAACTGCAGAATGTGAGAGGAAAAAGAAATTTAATCTGCTCAGTACACTTACTCCTTATCATAGTGTGTCTTCAAAAAAAGATTTAATTACTTAAGCTTGGATATATTTGTCAGTATATGGCAAGTTACTATATTGGGATTAATGCTCTGAAGCATCTTCCTTTGTCACCTGAGATTTTCCCTGAGTGTGTCTCATGTATAACTAAATACCATGTTTAGCAATGAGCCTTATGTAAGAGTCCTTCTGCTTCTGTTCCACAGAGCTTATGCTAAAAACAAGTGACTGATTTAAGTGACATTGGGAGGCCCTTTGAGTGTAATTCTCCTTATTATCTTATCAGTGGTGAAGTCACGGAAGTGCGAATCTTATCTGAGGATTACAACTGGTAAGGATCATGATTAAAAAGATAGTATCTCATAATCTATCTCAAATTGTTTACTGTATTCATGCTATTTATACCCAGTATGTGATTAAAAGCCACACCCTTGGCATGCAGGTGTGCAGTTTTGACTGCATGCTTATATAAACAGTGTTACGGAACTCAGATCATGTTCCCCTAAAGAATATAAGAGAGCAAATGACTGAAATCAAAAGGCAAAAAGACAAGAAAAGCCCCCACAACTTGCC